>CM041779.1:70760222-70809782 GCA_023374045.1 Limonium bicolor | reverse complement strand
ACTTGGCAGAATGCCTTCTCGCTGGAATGGTCCTGGTTTCAAACCAGTACGCAAACCAGGACTAGGGGTGTGCAAACGGTTAGAACGGATATCCGTTAACCGAAGTTTGTAAAAAAACTATGGTTTTTCGTTATTTCGGTTATACCCGTTTTAACCGAAATTAGTATAGATATCCGTTTTAACCGATAACCGTTTTAACCGATAACCGTTTTCAGATTATATTATAACCGTTAACCGCCCGATAACCGAAATTCTAAATAACCGAAATACCACAAATTTGTCGCTTAAACCGAATACCGATTTCTCGCATAACCGAAATAACAGAAATTTTTAACATAATCAAAATAACCGAAATTTTTAACATAATCAAAATAATCTTTTGAACATAACCTAACCAACCAAAATAACACACTTCCTTAAACAGTCAAACTCCATAAAATTCTGAAAATATGATCTCCACAAAACAACATAACAAGCAAAGTTGTTGCAACTGTAACATAATCAAACTCCATAAAATTCTGATGTTAGCCAAAAACTTCCCAGAGTCGGTCCACAGCTACTGTAACATAATCAAACTCCATAAAATTCTGAAGTTAGCGCCCATCTCTGAAGAACAAATTCTTCTGTTGCTGCAGCCCCTCTGCATAGCAGACAAACAGAAACGTGTCATTTAATTATCAGAGACTGGTAACTTATGTCATTGGATACTGTCATACTACATTAAACATGCTTACATTAAACCAATGGATATGCAGATATGTGATTATAGCAGACAAACAGAAGAAGAACATGTCATTTTCAGACTGAATATCAGACTAATATTCCACTATCTACCATAGTATTCTCACCTTGAAAGTTGAAACTTGAAACTGGTCTAGTTTGAACTGCAACAGATACAGGAAATTCATTGCCCGATGGGAAAACAAATGCCGCCCATAGAAAAGTAAAAAGATACCATGGGAAGCCTAATTGAACTTTTAACAGACCCAATAATGCATTACCTCAGAATCAGCGACGTAGATGGCCTTTGGAAAGATAGCTCCTCCTGATCCAACTACAAGATTAAGTTTTGAAAGCAGACTGTTATAACCAGTTTGAAAGTTTGATAAATTTTTAATAGATACACTATATGCATCAAACAATTTGGCTTTGCTTCTACAGGCTGCACCTGACAACTATGATACCACCCACATGCTTACATACATCCACTTACTGAGCGGCAAGTACAAGAATCTAGCAGCAAGTACATTCAATTCAAGTAATCAGAGGCTGTTGCAGAATACATAATAACCCAATTTGAGCAGAAGTATGTTTAAAAAAAATCTAGCAGCAAGTACATTCAATTCAAGTAATCAGAGGCTGTTGCAAAATACATAATAACCCAAATTGAGCAGCAAGTATGTTTAAAAAAAATCTGGCAGCAAGTACATTCAATTCAAGTAATCAGAGGCTGTTGCAGAATACATAATAACCCAAATTGAGCACAAGTATTTTAAAAAACAATCTGGCAGCAAGTACATTCAATTCAAGTAATCAGAGGCTGTTGCAAAATCATAATAACCCAAATTGACACAAGTATGTTTAAAAAAAATCTGGCAGCAAGTACATTCAATTCAAGTAATCAGAGGCTGTTGCAGAATACATAATAACCCAAATTGAGCAGCAAGTATGTTTAAAAAAAATCTGGCAGCAAGTACATTCAATTCAAGTAATCAGAGGCTGTTGCAGAATACATAATAACCCAAATTGAGCAGCAAGTATGTTTAAAAAAAATCTGGCAGCAAGTACATTCAATTCAAGTAATCAGAGGCTGTTGCAGAATACATAATACCCAAATTGAGCAGCAGTATGTTTAAAAAAAATCTGGCAGCAAGTATTCAATTCAAGTACAGACTGTTAGAATACATAATCCCAATTGAGCAGCAAGTATGTTTAAAAAAAATCTAGCAGCAAGTACACTTTTCAGCCCCTTTTACAATCTAATCAAGTGATGACAAAAAAATAATTAGCACTGACCTAACAACCTTTCAAATATGAGTAGTCAAATGTGGAAGCTAATTACCTAAGAAGAGTCATCAATAGGTCCCAAAACCGTTGTGCCCATCGAATGTTTAGCCATTTCTGAGTAGGGAAGGAAAATAACATGTTCAGTTAAAGAAACATACTTTAGCATTATTGAAATAGAATAGATTAAAATTATTTATAAATACCAATCTCAAATTCTTGAACAGCCTCTTCATCTTCCTCAAGATCAGTTGATGATATTTTCTTTCTTAGCCAGTTTTGAGAGCAGATGAGTGATTCCACCACGGAAGGAGTTAATGAGCTCCTAAAGTCATCTAAAACTCTCCCTCCAGTACTAAATGCAGACTCTGAAGCAACGGTGGAAACAGGAACAGCTAAAACGTCACGAGCCAACTCACTAAGAACAGGAAAGCGCTCCTTGTTCAGCTTCCACCACTTCAACACATCAAACTCACCCTTCTTTGGCTCCTCTTTCAAGTATCTCTCCAAGTCCGACAAGGATTCATCACCTTCTATCATTGAATAGAACTTTTTTTCTCTCTCAGACATTGAATCTACCACTTCTGATTGAGGATTCGAAGAAGTTAGGGCAGCTAACGATGAAGAAGTAGAGATATGTAGTGATGAAGAAGCTTCATTTCCACCACTTGAATGAGCATGCTTAGCATTGTCTTCATACCACTTAAACATCTCATTCAAAGCACACTTCACTTGGTTGCATAATTGGTTCCCCCTCTCGAGATCGGATTGGTGCATATCTCTGATAACAAATTCAACATACTTGAGCTTGCGTCGTGGGTCAAGGATGCAAGCAACGTAAATCAGCATATTCATCCTCTGAAGATCACCCCAGTACTTCTCGTATTTCTCCTTCATCTTTGTAACCATGGATTGGAACAACTTCTCATTATTTCTAGACCACTCTTCTAGCCAATCAGCTACTTGAACGATCTCATTGAAGAAGAAGTTAGAGGTGACATATGTAGAACCAGAGACTTTCTTTGTCAGCTCATAAAACTTTTCAAGAAATAAAATCATCTTTCTAGCAACATTCCAATCATCACTCTCAAGAAAACCATCAGTATTATCCAACATCTCACTGCCAAAGTTCTCATCATCTATTGCAAAAAGATCAAAGGCTCTCTCAAACTTTACAGCTGAAGCTAACATCAAATAAGTGGAATTCCACCTAGTGCTGACATCTAGTCTCAACAAAGCCTTACTCTCAATTTTTGCTCTTACAATGCAAGCCTTAAACTTAGCAAACCGTTGTGGAGACTTCTTCACATATCTCACCGCAAATCTGATTTTTTTTATAGCACTATCAGCCTCTTGGTGCTTCAGACCATCAACAACAATCAGATTTAGAATATGAGCAATACATCGCATGTGGATGTATTTACAATCAGCAACACCAGTTCCCAAACTCTTGAATTTTTTCTTTAAAAACTCAATAGCAACATCATTCGCACTGGCATTGTCTACTGTAACTGTAAATATTTTATCTATACCCCACTCACTAAGACAAGCCTCAACACTCCTTCCGATATCATCTCCTTTATGGCTGGTTATAGGACAGAATTTTAGTATCTTTTTATGCAAAATCCAATCTCTGTCCACATAATGAGCAGTTAGTGACATGTAACTCAGATTTTGCACCGAGGTCCATGTATCCGTGGTGATGCAAATTCTTTGCTGATTCATCTTTAGGAACTGTTTCAAGGCAAGTTTATCCTCCTCAAACTGCCTAAAGATGTCCCTAGCAATTGTCCATCTAGATGGCATTCTAAATCTAGGGCACGCAATAGAGAATAACTTCGTAAAACCTTCTTTCTCTACAAACTTAAATGGAAGCTCATCAATAACAATCATCTCAGCCATTGCCTTTCTTATCCCAGCTTCATCATATTTCCAGTTAGCTATTGCACCATCAGCATTTAAAAGTAATTCAGATTGACCCGAGTCCGACTTACGACGTTTAGCACAAGAATTTGAATGGGCCCACAAAGAACTAGTGCCATTAGATTTGGACCCAGCTGCAAGAAACCTCTCACAATGAATGCACTAAGCCTTTACCTCACCATTTTCATCAACAACCTTAATGAAATTACTCCAAACATCAGATCTAGGTTTGATTACCTTCCGTTTTTTCCCCTTAGTCGATTTAGTTGATTTAGGAGGGGCTAATGTGGATGATAATGTTTCTAATCCAATCTCTTGAGCTTGAGCTTCAGAATTAGTCTCATTTCCAGAAGCAACTGATTCATGTACACATTGGTTTCTGCTGGAAGAAGCCATCTACAATAAGACAATATTATTTATTAAAACAAACATTTTTCTAAGTAGAAAAACATAACAAAATTAACTTTTTACACAAATTGTAGAGCAAGGCAACTATCTGCAAACAGTTGATTGAAACTTGGAAGCAAATACAATAAATGCAAACATATATAGATAAGATCCTTGCTGTCAGATTGTTGAAAAGTAGATTAAACAAAGTATACTAGTTTAGTTCGACAAGAAAACACCCAGTTCGTTTGCTTATCAGATTCTTAAACATAGTATACTAAACAAAGTAGAATAGTTCAGTTCTCAAATTCTTAAACATAGTAGACTAAACAAAGTAGAATAGTTTAGTTCTCAAATTCTTAAACAAAGTGAACTAAACAAAGGAGAATAGTTCAGTTCTCAAATTCTTAAACAAAGTGGACTAAACAAAGTAGAATAGTTCAGTTGCTAGATTCTTAAATAAACCTACTGTCAAGCAAGAAGAATATGAATAAAAACATTGACAAAGAATACATCAATAGCTTATATTATGTTCTTATAATATATTACCGATGCAAGCAGGTTTGGGAGGTGGGACAAAAAAATCAATAAACTTCTAGTGATTTATTGCTCAACAATTTGCACCAGCTTCTGAATCACATTCCACACCTATTTGTTTTCAGCCTCATTTATAAAACCAATCTGATTTAACCACAAATTTTGCAACTTAACATCTTACTCTGTTATTATTTTCTTACATATACTACTCATATCAGGTTAGCTTTTAATTTTACTACTAATCCAACGCACTTTATTACTTATTAGCAAACCATTTTTCTTTCACAAATTATATTACATCTGATTTCTGTCATGATACTAATAAAACTTTATTATTAGCACTAAATTCTTCCATTTCTTTTAATTAATCTAATTAGAGCAACTAATCAGTTTAATCAGTCAACTCTTCCATTGCCAAACTACCACAACAAAAAACTACGCTTCTACGGTTGCATCAACTGAGCACTCTTAGTTAGAAATTAGCATAACCTGAAAAGCCCAATCTACAGACTACAAATCTCCCATTCACAAAAGAAAGCTATATAATTCGCTAGGAAGAGATTCTACAGTCACCTGATTCCGCGTCTCTTTATTTCTGTTTCAGCAACTACCGATTGATTCATCAATTCATCGAACACACGTGAAAACTACGGAAATGAAGAAAGGGTCGAGTGGGCAGATTGCCGATGGTTCAGCTATATTTGCAGGATTCTTTTTCACCCTTCTGTCAAGTGTCAACCTATCAGAGGAGCACAAAAAAGAGAGAAAAAAGAGCAGAGAAAATAATGAGGGACTGAAATATATTTGTAAATAGTCTGCTAAGTATGTAGTTGCAATTATCTCACTGCAAGAGGATAGGTATTACTCTCTAGAAGAACACGGATGGAATCGTAGCCATCACAGACAATCGGGAAATTAGTCATGAATACATTGGACAACTAAGTTTATTCAAAACTGAAATATATTAATCTTGGACAGACATCACATAACATCAACCGCCACTCAAGATTCTAAAACTGAACTACAAGGAATACAAGGAAACTGAAGAATTCGGAGTAGCATCCATAGAAAAGAGCACCTAACCCTCTCACCGAGCATCCTCAGTAAATTCATAAGAAAATGATCTTCTTTGGAACTGGAGTGCAAGTTGTTGGGAAATCAGAATATTAAAAGCAGAAATGACATGAAACCTATGGATGGTAAAGCACATAGCACTGTCACCAAGAACCCATGGATGGCAAACAGACAACAGAGACACCAAGGATAAGCTGTCAACGTACCAGTTCGAGATAGGATTTTATGTTAACCCAGTAGTTAACGGCCCCAGATTGTGAGAGGAAATCAGATTCAAAGGCCTAAAGCAATACATTCGGGAAACACTGAGCAAGAACAATATTTCAAAAAACTAAGATCATGTTCGTAGAAGAACAAGAAGGCGACGAGGACCAATTGATTCCTCACCGTACCTGTCGCACCACCCGTCGCGCCGCCTGCCACACCCACACCGCCCGTTGTGCTCCTTGTGCTGCTGTTGTCACAGAAGAAGAAGAGAAGAACTGGGAGTCTGGTCTGGGTGTTGGGAGAGAGTCGAGAGACCGAGACGAGAGTTAGAGAGGCTGAGGAAACCCTAGGCTTAGAATTAGAAATGTTGAAATGTTGAATCGCTCCACTGAACCGAGAGTTAGAGAGACTGAATTTAAAAAATTATATTTTTTTTTAACAAAAAAAACTTCGGTTATTACGGATAACCGAATTTTTAGATCCACTATCCTTAACCGCCCCGTTTTAAATACGGGTATCCGTTTTTAAAACCGAAAAATACCGAAATTTTATAAAACGGTTATAAAAAAACGGTGATCGAATCCGAAAAAAAAAAAAACGATTATTACGGATATCCGTTTTTAACCGCCCCGTTTTGCACACCCTAACCAGGACCCACCCAAAAAATACACCCGTAAGTTACTAAAACAAATTCCGGGTTGCAAAGTAGCACACAAACCCGGACGATGTCAAAAACTTACCCGTAGCATTTCAGAACATATGGTCCAGGTTGTAAACCAGAGTGTAAACCCGGACCACGCATTATTTTCACCCGAGAGTTTTTCCAGTGATTGGTCCGGGTTTAAAACCAGGACCACCCCAAATTTTGTCCAGAAAGTGCTTTCTTGCATTCTCTAAGATGGGGAATTGAATGGTAATAGTATAAGGTAATTAAGACATGATTAATGTTTTAAAGGTCATTAAGGCTATAAACAAGCTTAGGAAATAATTTTAAGTAAGTACATAAGTAAAGGTATGTGAACAATGAAGCATTAGTAAGTATAACTAGGAAACTTTAGGAAAGTAATCAGTAAGGTTAATGATGGATAATTAACCATCCAACTGTATGTATGTGATAGGATTCCAATAGTTGAACACCGAAGGGAGTCGGTGAGTCCAAAGTCAACGGTGAAAGGTATGTTTCTTCATGCCCTGTATCCTAATCTGGTTACCCCGATTTGTGTGCTTATTTGACCACCTAAATAAGATAAATGCATGAATCGGACTATATTGCACTTACCTGTGCTTGACTTATGTTGTGCTGATATTTATTGTCTTGAGCACTAGTTTGTATAATTCATGAAATATTGAATGATGATGAATGGTATTCGAACCTCGTATTGTACTTGTGTAATGTATTGTACCTCGTATTATGTGTATATGTGTATTGTATTATTGTGTGGCTTGGATGTTGACTTCTACTAATTCCTAACTACCTAACTCCTAACTTAAGTGAGTAATTGGAATGAGTAGAAGTCCGATATAGTTTCGGCCACGCGTGAGGATGAGGAGACACAAGAGGTTGGATCCGATTCCTGGTTCATAAGCTGGTCCACGGCCCAAATCCTCTTAAGTGGGTAGCATCCTGGATTAGTGAACCAAGTAAAGCCTGGTGGTGGGCGGTGTAGTCCCTGCCCAGAGGCCATACCGGCTTAACATGAGTAAGAGTAAGAAGTAAGTATGTATGAGTATGAGTATGAGTATGAGTATGTATATGAGTATGTATGCGTATGTATGGAATAATGAGTAAAGAGTAATCTCCACCCGATTAACCCGGGTGGACCAATGAAGCTAACAAGAACTGTACTTGTGTATGTACTGAGTATGGGTATTCGGAGGAAGGTAAGTATGTATTGGATGGTTTATTGTATTCCTTGTATGAAATGAATTGTATGTATGTACGTTGTGTGAGTATATTGTATCGTGTATGAGAGCATGTATGCATGTATGTTTGTATGAAACGAACCGCATGTATTCGACCAAGTGGTCGGCGTACCCTCACTAGTACGCGGGGTATGCGGTTATCATGCTCGGCAAAAGGACCCCTTCGGGGGACATTTTTTAGTGTGCAGGTACCCGAAGCGAATGTGGTCAAGGCACGAGACCGGACGACTACATTGGATAGTGTAGTAGAATGTAGAGGTGTATCAACTAGCACACCCCTGATTTAGAAAGTAATGTAGTAGTGAGGAAATGGGTATTAAGTAGTCTCTAGGGTGTATGTATGAACTTGGAAGGGATATGTAATTGTATAGGGATCCTAGTAGACTCGGTTAATATTGTTATTGTATGGATTGAAGAGGAGTAAGTACTGAATGGAGTATTGTTGTAATTGATTGATGAATGGAGTATGTATCTAGATGCGTAGTACTCTTCGGGATTCCGGTCCATCAACCGACGATGCTGTATGTAGAAGTAGTAGCCTGGTTAGTCACGTGGGTGACTAACGGCATTGTATCACCAGTATGTAAGTATATCCCTGCGTGTATCTGATATGTAGGGAGTTGGACGGTAAGCATTGTATTAATGGTAGGGGTGTTACAGTTCCGGTTTCGGTTTTGGCGATCCTGGTTTTCCATGAACATCCCTAGATAAAACAGTACAAAAACATCTTATATTTTGAAAAAAATGGCAACACCTTCCACATCATCTATTAAGAACGGAGGTAGTACATACGCTAAACATTACCAGAACTCATTAACTTAACTTTAAACTTAAAATAACATAAACACAATTTATTTTAGCAGTTTTAGTTCAAATTATTCTTATAAAATACAAATGTATAAAATATAAGCCACTTAATAACATCAATTAATGTTTTAAGTGTAATTTATTATTTACATTTATTACACTAAACAAATTAAAAAATAAAACTATATAGAATTTTAGACAATTTTAATAAATTAAACTAAATTTATAACAAAATAAACTATATTATAGAAAATTGTTCATAAAAAAGTGTTTTCATGGGACAGTTGGGGGGGGTCGGGCCCCCCTAACACCTAAATTCGCTCCGCCACTAGTCGATGCCTCGTCCACTTAAATTGAGGGAAATTTGTGTTGATACATAGGATTTGTCTTAAAAATATCTTTCTTTTTTAAAAAAAATATACCATTTCATATTAATCCGCAAGGTACATTAGATGATCCAGTAGCATCCCGACCCAAAACAATCCTTCTTAACCCTCATATCTTCCTTTGCAAGTAAGCTGGAATGGGAATATTTCTGAATCGTTTAAAGCAGGTAGGGGTGTTAGCAGGGGGATCCCCTATCCCCCTATATATTTGTGTTATGTATGGAGCGACTCTCTCAGCTTATCCAAGGAATGTGGACTGCGTGAATGTGTTGAGAATTGTGGTGCACTGGCCTAGTGGTAAGTTTTGAAAAATCTGTTTATTTGCTGTCCAAAAATATTAGTGCAGAGAGAGCTAGAATTATTAGGACTGAATCAGGTATGCCTACTACCAGGAAATTTGGGAGGTATTTAGGGGTATATCTTACAAGGCAGATGTCTAAGCAAGACCATAACTGATCATTTCAAATGTGAGGGATAGATTGGCTGGTTGGAAAAGAAACCCTTTCTATGGCAGGTAGAGTGTGCCTAGTTAAAAGTGTTGTTGCTTCAATTCCTATCCTACAATGCAGTGCCAAATTCTTTCGAAAGGGTGTTGACAAAATTGACAGTTGTACAGAGATTTTATATGGGGTCATGAGTCAGGAGAAAAGAAATTCCATGACATAGGCTGGGATACTATGTGTCTTCCTGTAACACCCCTACCATTAATACATGCTTACCGTCCAATATCCTTACACATCAGATACAAGCAGCGGTTACTTACTTGCATACAATGGTGATACAATGCCGTTAACCACACACGTGGCTAACAAGGCTACTACTACTGCTACAGCATCGGTTTGATGGACCGGAATCCCGAGTATTACATATCTCCATAAATATTTCATACACCATACAACACGCTACATTCTTCCATTCGATACAATACTTCAAATACCACACAATATAATCCACATACCAAGTTTACTAAGATCCTTGTACAAATATACTACCTCTTCAAAGTTCATACGTACTCACTACGAGACTACTTATACCCTTCCTACCCACAAACTACTTACTCCTAATTACAAGGGTGTGCCTCCGGTCTCTTCCTTGACCATATTCGCTTCGGTACCTGCACACTAAAAAAATGTCCCCCGAAGGGTCAGCTTTCGCCGAGCATGATAACCGCATACCCCGCGTACTAGTGAGGGTACGCCGACCACTTGTGGTCGAATACATGCGGTTCATTTTCATACAAGCATACATGCATACATGCTCTTACACATCGTATAATAATACTTACACAACATACATACATACAATTCATTACATACAAGGAATACGATATAACCATTCAATACTCACTTACCTTCTTCCGAATACACATACTTACTACATACACAAAGTACAGTTCTTGTTAGCTTCATTGTTCCACCCGGGTTAATCGGGTGGAGATTACTCTTTTACTCGTTACTTCATACATACGTATACATACTCATACATACTTACGGATCCATACTTACTTACTCTTACTCAGTTAATCGTCGGGACCTCCGGCCCTGGGGACTACACCGTCCCCCCTCTGGGATTTACTTGATCACCTAATCCGGGATGCTACCCATTTAAGGGATTTGGGCCGCGGACCAGTTTAAGAGTCAGGAATTGCAGCCAACCTCTTGTGACTCCGCATCCTCACGCGTGGCCGAAGCTATATCGGACTTGTACTCATTCCAATTTACTCACTTAAGTTAGGAGTTAGATAGTTAGGAATTAGCACAAGTCAACATCCAAGCCACAATAATATAATACACATATACACATACATGCGAGGTACAATACATTATACAAGTACAGTACGAGGTTCGAATACCATTCATCATCATTCATATATTTCATGAATTATACAAACTAGCGCTCAAGACAATAAATATCAAGCACAACATAAGTCAAGCACAGGTAAGTGCAATATAGTCCGATTCATGCATTTATCTTATTTAGGTGGTCAAATAAGCACACAAGTCGGGGTAACCAGATTAGGATACAGGGCATGAAGAAATCATACCTTTCATCGTTGTACTTGTATCCCAACGTTCCTCCGGTATTCACAATTCAAATCCTATGATATACATACAACCGAATAATTAATCTAACTATCATTAACTTAATTCGGTTACCCTTACGCTTCCTAACTCATACTTACTAGGTCTTCACATTCCTATACTTACATTTTATTTACTTACTTTTAATTACTTAACAATGGTTTACTTACACATATATGCACATATGTATAGGTGGGCATACATATACATACATACATATACTAACCATAGTCTTATAGTTTTTTTTTTTGTAAGTTTTGACCCGACCGAACTTGCGACCGACCTTGCAAGTTCGGTCCGAGTCAGTAGGTTACATCGGGTGAAAATTCCAGGGCCGACCGACCTTGCAAGTCCGGTCCCAAGGTCGGTCTATTCCAGTAAGTTACTTAACGGAAAAATTTTAGCCCGACCGACCTTGCAAGTCCGGTCGCAAGGTCGGTCCATTCCAGTAGCTTGCTCGACGGAAATTTTTCTGGCCGACCGAACTTGCATGTCCGGTCGCAAGTCCGGTCGATTCCAGAAGCTTTCCCGTCCTTGTAAATCTGGGCTCGACCGAACTTGCAAGTTCGGTCGCAAGTTCGGCCCGGCCCAGTATTTGCATTTTTACTTCTGTTTTCAGTCCCATACTTACCCATTGTTTCTCCAATCTTCTTACATGTAATCTCACCTGTCTAAACACTACCTAGGCCCTTCAAATTGCCTTAGTTCATCCACCTTACATACTTACTAATCCTTACTTGTACAATTTCATTTCCATTCTTCACTTACTTCTCATTCTTATTCTAGCTTGTTTATACTCCTAATTACTCTTAATTATGATTAATTAAGTCTTATGCAACTTATACAATTATACCCAAACAATGCCTTAACTTATAACCCATTAAAATTTCTCTCGGGTGAATTATGGTGTTGGTCCGGGACCTTGTCCAGTTCCTAAGTCCCGGACCAACACAGATCAGAACTCTCGAATTGATTTTTGTTATGGTCCGGGACCTTGTACATGGGGTAAGTCCCGGACCAGGCGTTTTGGGAAACTCTCGGATTGATTTTGGATAGTGGTCCGGGACCTTATACTAGAGGTAAGTCCCGGACCGCTAATGAATTTGTAACTCTCGGGCTACTTTGGATGGTTGGTCCGGGACTTAACACAAGGCCTAAGTCCCGGACCAGTAGTGGTCTGCTACGAATTGCATTTTCTTCTTGCTCTGTTTCGTTCTCTTCTTCTTCTAATCACTTCCTAATGGTTTCTAATCTTAATATTACATGTTTAACTACTTATCCAAGCATCTAAACTCACCTAAATCCCTCACCAAAATCAATTCCCTACTACTGCTATCTCACCATTTCCACTGTTTCATTCTTTTCTTCCTTTCTGTTGCAGAGTTCGAACTGCTGCTGCTGCTGCTTATGTTTAGTTTTCATTCTTCTTCTACAAATGCCAACAACCCTTAAGTGACATAGTTTCTCTCTAGATTTTGACATCGTATCCCCTAAAAACTTAAGGTTTCACCACATTAGTTTGTTCGCCCATCAAAGATCACAACCTGTTCAACTATACATATATGCATCAGTTCACTCACGTTCACAGCAGCAGCTCATTCCTTTATGTTTTGACAGATTTCAACTTATCTACACAACTAATGTTATCAATACCATTATGCTCATCTGTTTATACGGTTACAGTAGGTTTACATTTGTTAAACAGTATACTTATACATACACACACACGCCTTATACACAAAACCGAACAGAGGTAATTTACCTTGTTCTTGTTTTCCTTTTCTTTTCTCTTCTTCTTGGTTTCTTGCTCATCTTTCCTTCTTTTTCTTCTTCCTCTACCGGTTATAGTTTCTCAACAATCTAACATTACAACCCATTCATAAATACACCATTCAATACTAAAAACTAACCCTAACATTACTTAAGCTTTTAATGTATATTCTAGGGTTTAGGAGTTTCATTACCTTGCAAGGGAGTAGATGAAACTTAGAGGAGTTTAAGAACAAGGTTTCCACCCCTTCAAAGAAGCCAAAACCGGCTGGGTACAAGAGGAACCAAACAAGGGTTTAGTTCAAATTCGTTTTGCCTTTAAGGCTAGAAAAACAATGGAGTTTCGAAGAGATTTTTACCTCAAAAGAACAAGGAGAACAAGGTGGCTCTAATGGTGGTCTTGAAGCTCCAAATGGGGTATACCCATAAAAACGAAAATGTGTGTTTTCGAATTTTGGAAAGATAGAAACGTAGCTCTTGGTGAGAGGATTACAATGGTGTAATTTTTGTAATTTTTGGAAGAGATTTTAGTGGGTTACAAGAGGAGAGAAGTGAGTATATTGTGTTGGTTTCTCAAGCCCCCATGGCTGTCGCTTTGGAGAAGAAGAAAGAAAGAATTCAGAGAGTGAGGGGATGGGTTACGTGAGTGTTGTGAGGAAATGAGAGATAGGAGAGAGAATAAAGGTGAGTGTTTACTTTATGTATTTTTATTGTATTTGTCTTTTGTGAGTAAAAGGAAGTAAAGGGAGAGTGTGAGGGGGGTATGAAATCGGACACACCCCAGCCCCATGTGGGTTTTGAATTTCTTTTTACATTATTGGACACATAAGTTTTGGTTATTTATGTTTCTACCCCACAACTTCCTGTTTTTGACAGTTTTTACTAATTTCTCGTTTATTTGATTTTATTGGTTCTAAAGCTTCACTAATATTTATTAATGATTATTTAGTTGACCAAAATTGTTACGAGTCTATTTGACCCGCTTAAAGTCACGTTTTCCCGGTTACCTCGAAAAACGCGCTTTAATGTTCATTAGTGTTTTTAATCCATTTTAAGGATCCGTTTTCTTCGGGATTTGTTCCCTAATATTTATTTAGACTTAATTAAGCCTTTATAATCCTTATAATACGCTAACCGAGGTCTCATACCTCCTATGGTTATTTAACGCTTATTTAGCGTTTTTCTCTTTTTAAGCGTTTCTTTATTTCTTTTGCGTTTATTTTCCCTTACCAATATTTCTTAATCTTTACTAGGCTCTTAAATACCTATTAGGATAATTTAATCGCCATATTTAAGGTCGGGGTATTTCACTTCCAAAAGATAAAGGTGGTCTAGGCATGCGGCGAATGAGAGAGTCTAATAGGGCTTGTTTTGGCAAAATAGTGTGGAATCTAGTTAGTACACCTCCTCGGTTATGCCAGAAAATCCTCTTGAATAAATATACAAATCTGAACTTTAACAGAGGTTCTTTCAATTGGAAAACATCCTGAAATGTACTGATGTGATTGAGCGGGGTGCTCAATGGGTAATCGATAATGGCACTAAAGTTAAATTCTAGTTGGATTATTGGTGCGTCCACCCTAACTTGGCATCGATGTCCATGGGACCATTCCCCCCAATTTGATTAATGATAATGTATCTGCTTATTGGCACCCGTATGAAGGATGGGATTGGGATCTTTTGTCTAAATTTCTTCCTCCCTACTGTCTTGATATTATAAGGAAAGATAAGGTGACCCCTGATGGGGTTGCTGATTTTTTAACTTGGCACTTAGAGTCTAGTGGCGAATACAGTGTTAGTAGTGCCTATAATTTACTAACCAGCAAGGAATTGTCGCTTTCTTCCAATTGTTTTAATTCTGATTTATTTTCTAGAATATGGAAACTTTGAACTCAGGAAAGGATTAATTTTTTTCTATGGAGAGTTGGGCTGGGAAAGCTGATGACTAATGCTTGACGCGCATTTTTAGGCTTCACTAATATAACTGTTTGTCATTACTGTGGCCATGATGAAACGATTCTTCATATCCTACGTGACTGTTTGATTGCGAAAAAGATATGGAATAGACTGGTTGCTGCTAAGGATAAACATAAATTCTATAATCTGAACTTACTTGACTGGCTGCATACATATATTGGCACTAATGGGAAGTTGCTGATGCATGGTAAAATGAAAGCTTCTTTTACTATAATTTGTTATATGCTCTGGAGTTAGAGAAATGTAAAGGTGTTCAAAGGGGAAAACAGGATGTTCTTGCCATTCAGCAATGTGGTGAGTGCGATTCAGCACAATATAAGAGCGTGGACTGCAAAGGCCAATATTGTTTTGTCTAACAGCACTCAGCAACCGAACTTGAGTATACATAGGGAAGTTTCCTCCTGGTCTCCTCCTGTTTTTCCATGGTTAAAATTTAATGTTGAAGGCTGTTTTAATCCTTGCCTTTCTAATGCCTCTGCGGCTGGTGTATGCAGGGACCATGAGGGTCGTTGGATTACCGGATTTGTAGCAGTTTTTGGGAGAATGAATGTCCTACACTCGGAGATCATGGCAGTCCTGCAGGCGGTCCAACTAGCTAGACGCAGGAAGCTCAGTAGAATTTGCTTCGTTTCAGACTCCAAGTCGGTGGTGGAACTCTGCAAACGGAATTTTTGATCTACTAAAAACTACAAAATTAATCCTAGAAATTAATAAATAAAATAAACCTACGGGTTGCAAAATAATTCCCGGTCGTAGCAGTAAAGTAATATGAGCAACCGGGGTATCGAACCAGGGGACTAGGAAAGTAAATCTAATCCTAGCAAAAGCTATAAATCGGGGAAAATTGTTGATCAATAAAATTAAGAACAAGCAAAGAGTAATTGATAAAAATATAACAAAAGCGGAACTCCGGGGTCAGGTGGTCTTTCCTAGTTAAGTCTTGCAGTTCTATTACCAATTGATTAGGGATAGGGTTCGGCAAATTCTGACAAGTTTCTAAAAGACTAAATCCTAGCCGATTAGAACTCCATTATGTAGAACGCGACAGATTAAATCATAAACCTATCACTACTAACGCAGAGGGATTAAGCATACGAATTAAAATTGCATCTGAAGGTTAACTCATCAATCAGATTAAGCTACCCACATATTAACAGATTATAACGACCTAGTTATCAATCACGGTTCAGATCTTGACAACTTTCGCAAAGCTAAAAATAAAATAGCAAGTTTCATTGATAGCGCAAACAATATTTATAATCTAAAACAAACCCCTGATAGATCACAAATCAACTAATAATAATTCCGTAAAACCTAACTATTTACAACCACCCTTCCCCGGAGTTTAATCCCTTAGCCGAGCATATCAAAAGAGGAGACAAATAGGGAAGAAGGAGTAGAAATCATCTCTATGTCGAATCCCAAAGATTTGCTAGTTGTAGGGTAACAAAATGAAGAAATCGGAGCAGAAATTCCTCCTCAGTTGCACGGCTCTGCAGAGAAGAAAACTAGGTCGTGGTGTCTCCAATCTGAATTTTGAATCCTAAATGGTGAATTGTGGATGAGTGGATCTCTCCAAAGTCTTCCATATTTATAAGTCTAATTGAAGACTCTTTGTTTGCTCCTTGATGACTCATTTTAATTTCCTTTGGTTTCGCGAAGTAAATGAAGGCCCTTCAGTTGATTCAGAATTTAAGTTACTCTTTTCAATTTACTTCTGTCATCAATAAGTTATGGAAAACTCTAGAGTTACTATCTTCAACTAACTCCCTTCATCAATAACCTTTGGAGTTACTTTCTTTTATATTTCCAATCTTCCCCCTTCTTCTTCTCAATCCTTTCACGGCAGTCTCGTAAATAATTCGCATCGGACACAACTTTGACAGGGTCCAAATTCTTCATATGAGCTCCGATTTGTTCCCCGTTTGTGGCGTTGTAAAGCTTGTGAGGAGATCTATGCATTTTCACCATCATTTCCTACTTTTAAAATATAAATTTGCATCAGTTTTTCCCAAAGTAAGAGTCATGAAAAACATACGATAAGTGTGAGAAAGCGCATAAAAATGCTACATAAAATAAAAATTTAGCACCTATAAACCATATCAATTTCACACTTATCAAATCAACCCACACTTAGCCTTTTGCTTGTCCTCAAGCAAAACTCTCAAGCACAAGTAATGCCAAGCTATTGGAAACTCAACAGAAAAGGAAGAGCACAAAAGAAAGGAATTGCTAGCTTTACCAATCATTGGGGCAATTCAAACTATTTAAACAATTCATTCTTTTGAGAAAACATGAAGTCATTCGAAGCTAACAAATGAGAAACAAAACCATAAGAGCCTAGCCATTAACCTTGAGCCAATCCACCTTTTTCCTTCACAAACCACAGAAACGACAAGGGGCAAGAAGTAAGATCATATTCCATCGTACCTTTCAATGCCACATACTCTTGATCCATAAGAGAAAATAACCAAAATTCAGCATAGCATTTGCATAAATACTTCAATTAAAGCGCTTTCAATTTCTTTCACCACAAACTTTTCTCTCCACCCATGTAGCGGCTTTAGGTCAACTATCCCAGATCACAAGGACCTTAGGTAGCTAGGTGATAAAACACCCTAAAAGACTTAATAACCAAGTGGACGAGGCCTGATTTGGATCAGAATTAAAATTAGCATGCTTAGGATCAGCGGAGTACCTTGCCTTGTTCTTTTTCAACCATTTCAATCCAATTCATTCCAAGGCTCAAAGCTAAGAGCAAAGTTCAGATGGAGAATATTCTCATTTATTTCAGCACTTTCAGAACAAAGACTTCAATTTAGCAATTAAAAACCATAGAAATTTCAAATTTTGCACCCCAAGACCAGCTAACCAATAATACTTCCTCTATGACTCCCTTCCAAGTTGAGCAACCACAGCTAAACTGTAGCAAATGCAAGAGAAAAGAGCTCAAAGACGCATAAAAACAAGGGGCGAAGAAGCGTACCCCACCCCACACTTAGAGTGAAGCAATGTCCTCATTGCTTAGAAAGAATTAACATTGCGCAAGCAATCCAACAGGGAAACAAAATCGCACACAACAATACAGAGGGGAGCATGTGAAACATAAAAGAGTGAAAAGAAAAAAGAATACTCCCCAGAGTCTGCTCAGGGTGTAGCAAGGCCAACCCCACACTTGAGTTCAGCTAAGTGACAAAGTAACCAAGCTCAGAAATATAATCTACATAGCCATAAGAACTCAAGTGGAACTGGACAAAATCATTAGGATAAAAATAAGAGCCAAGGCTCTTGTATTAAGCATAACAGTAGCCGCCAAGACACCACAAACAAATAAGAAAAGAGAAAAATAAAAAATTAAACTAAGAAAACAAAAAGAAATACAAACTAGTGGGTTGCCTCCCACCAAGCTGCTCTGCTTTAAAGTCTCTAGCTAGACTCATCGACCAGATTCAGAGAGGAGAGGAAAAGGGAAGGGTCCCACAGCATCCAAAAGCCAAGGTGCGCAGCTTCCTGAATTTATGCTTAAGGCGCCATAGAATGGACTTCTTCTTAGGTAGCGCCGACTCCAAAATAGGGGTAAAAGAGTCCTGTTGTACCTGGACAAAAGAAACACCAAGCAAACCAGTAGAAACATCAGTAGGACAAGTATACCTCTTGAGACGGGCCCCATTAACTTTGAAGATTTCACCCTTCTTGTTCTGTAATTCAAAGGCACCATAAGGAGTCACACCCACAACCCTGAAAGGACCAGCCCAGTGAGACTTGAGCTTCCCAGGGAAAAGCTTCAACCGTGAATTGTAGAGCAGAACCAAGTCTCCTATTTTGAAGTCTCTTTTAAGGAGAAGCTGGTCATGGAACCTCTTGGTCCGCTCCTTGTAAATCTTCGCATTGTGGTAAGCTCGATCCCTCAACTCCTCTAGCTCAAAGAGTTGTAGCTTCCTCTTCTCACCAGCAGTACTTATGTCAAAATTCAGGGCCTTGATAGCCCAATAAGCCTTGTTCTCAAGCTCTACTGGGAGATGACAGGACTTCCCATAAACCAATCGAAATAGTGACATACCAATGGGAGTCTTATAGGCTGTGCGGTAGGCCCAAAGAGCATCATCTAGCTTCAGAGCCCAATCCTTCCTGGAGGAATTAACCGTCTTCTGGAGGATCCACTTCAACTCCCTATTTGACACTTCAGCTTGCCCATTCGTCTGAGGATGGTAAGCAAGGGCAACTTTGTGATGCACCCCGTACTTAGCCATCAGGGCATCAATGCTCCGATTGCAGAAGTGTGTACCTCCATCACTAATGATAGCTCGAGGGACGCCAAAGCGTGTGAAGATGTGCTTCTTTAAGAATTTGACCACCGTCTTAGAATCAGCATGCTGGCAGGGAATCGCTTCAACCCACTTGGACAAGTAGTCCACTGCCACAAGAATATATTGGAAACCCTGAGAAGAATGAAAGGGTCCCATGAAGTCAATACCCCAGCAGTCAAAAAGCTCAACCTCTAAAATGTCATGCTGAGGCATCTCATATCGCCTAGAGGTGTTCCCCATACGCTGGCAACTGTCACAGTGAGTGTAACACCCCAACTACAAACAACACATTTAACAACACTTGCAGCGGAAATCATAACTCACAACATAACTTAACTCCTTGGTGTTACACGCCGTTAGCCACCCACGTGACTAACAAGGCTAACATACATACATCGTACCGGTATGATGGACTAAACTCCCGAGCAACTACACATTAATCCCGTTCCATGTTCAACATTCATTATACACTTACATTACAACTGTACCGAGTAATTACCAACTAACGCCGATACAATTTCGGTCTTACTACACCTACAACACATCCACAATTTTCATGACTACCCACATACAATCAACTACCCCGTCCTACTCTCGAACGGCTTCCAGTTCCTTGTACCTGAAAAGTATGGGAGCCCCCAAAGGGGGTCAGCACCTTTGCTGGTATGGTAATCCCGCAGCCCGCATGCTACCGGGCCACACACAACTATTTGTCTTCTTAGCATGCGGTTGATTTATTTCAAACATGCACAAACTCACACACATATCATGCTTATAAGCAACATCCATTAATAGAATACAGACACAAGGTTAGCACACTCAACATAACAACACACTTCACTTTATAACATACACAACTTAATTTCACTCTTCTTAGAGTACATGAACTTCACTTAGGGAGTGCCGGGGTGATATAAGCCCGAGCACAACATACATACATTTCCTTTACTTGAGTGGCGGCCTCATATAGGACCGATCACAACATACATAATATCCCCCTAACTCCAATAGTGATGAGGTAGGTAAGCCTTGGTTAAGCTTGTGGGTGGTTGTAATTCCAGGAGGAAGAACAACCGTAACATAACAAAGAGGGAGTCGAAGCGAACTTAGGCATCGACACCCTACCAACATTATACATAATTTCCCGCCTAGCCCGATATGGAGGTCGGGTAGGTAAGCTTTGGCTAAGCTAATGGGAGGTCGAAATCCAATGAAGGAAATCAACCCTTAACATAACAGGATGGGAGTTAATTCTCATATATGTATTAACTCCCAAACAACACGCGCGACCGGAATAACCGGATTCCTCTCCATACATAACATATACTTATTAGTTAGAGGTTCCCTTATGGAACTTATCACATAGTGTTACTAACTCGGTTAGACACATAAGGGGTGTAATATCCCTTTTTAACAAACATGGATAACTGTATCCAATAACAACAACAACATATCTAACAAGCCACATACATCACACATAGTCACAACATACACTAACGCACGGATAGCCGCAGTTAGAACGTTCCCGTGGGTTGGGACGTTGATTCCGAATACCGATCTCTTATGTGAACCTAAGGTCGGTTAACTATTATTTAACACCTAACTAAGGTTAAGCGGTATCGGAATTAGTTACGCCACAATAATGAATTACGGTAAACTCATTTCATGCTTTATCTTGCAAGGTGGCAAACACACAGAAAAACACATTGGCATACAAGCCGGTGTAATCCGGTAGGACACAGGTTGCAAGAAAACCATACCTGTCACCGTGGGGAATTACTTTACCGGGTGTTCTCACGTTCCTCGGTTCACACTTGTTCCTCATGTCTTACTCTTGAACCACTATTTACATGTCAAATGGTTCAATTAATATTAAGGCATTACGGTAGGTACATAATTGTTACTCCCGTACTTACCCCGTTATCCCGTTATTTCGGTTTAACTTTGTGTACTTAAACTCACAACTTTCTCAATCATTTCCAACACTTATTTATACTTATTAGGACCTTTATAAGTCACCAAACAACTCCTAAACATCATCTAAAACTAATACCATTCAATCCCCCATGTTTAGAACCCTTAAAAACACTTCTTAGGCACTTCTGGGGGTGGTCCGGGACTTGGTCCTTACCCAAGGTCCCGGACCAATCAAAGAACAAACTCTCGGCGATTTTTCATACCCTGGTCCGGGACTTGGTCCTGGACTAAGGTCCCGGACCACAACCTGGTTTAAGTCTCGAATTGTTTTTAAATGCGGTCCGGGACATGGTACATATCCTAAGTCCCGGACCCTGCTAAAAGCTGCTATTGAGGACATTTTTCAACCCCTAACCAACCCTTAAACCACTCTCAAACTTTCCATAATCTTTCCACAAGTTTCCTACATAATTAAACACCTCAAAACACACCTTAAACCACTCCAAATCATTGGTTTAATCCACCACCCAATTCTTGCTCAAATTCAACAAATTCAATTTCTCACATTTTGCATTTTGCACTCTTTTGCATTTCTAACTTCTTCTTGTTAGTTTTTACATCCTACCAACCCCACCAAATGCATCAATGACCCTTACACATCATTCCTAGACAATTGCATCCTCCAAACCCAAGTTCACTCCTTGTTTCACAAGTTATAAACACCAATTCTTTTTCTTTGGAATTCTAAGTTCCTATCACCATTATGCTACAGATTTTGTACCCTTCCAATATCATTCTCCTTCTACCATTACAAGGTCATCAAGTATCTCAACTCAACCACATACACACCTAGCTCCTCCAGTTTACCAAGTCACCTAAAAACACTTATTTTCTATCGAAATTTCGCCATAACCTCCCCATAAACTTAACATCTCCCAAACCATCAATTCACATCAATTTACAATCCTAATCTAGCCACACCCTTGAAGGGTCCTACCAGCACACCATATCAATCCAAATTCAACAATATCACAATCTAGCTCCAAAACTTAATGAACCACAATATAACCACAACTCAAATCATTTGGCTCCAAGGCCCTCAATTCAAACCAACATTTCACAAAATCCAAATAACCACAATCAAGCACATTTTTGCTCCAGATTTTATTTCATCTTTTATTTTCCCAAACCCACTCCTAAAACAAATAATATAGGCATTTAAGGTAGATTCCTTACCTTAATCCACAAGTTTCTCCTTAATTCTCCTCTTGTTCCTCCTCTCCTCAAAATCGGTCAAGATGGAAATGGAGTTTCCAAACTCCATTCCAACATTCAAGAAACACAAAATACATTCCATTAATCATCTAAACCCTTATGAAATCTCAATTCAACAAAAGGGCTTAGAGCACAAGTTAGGGTTTTACCTTTGTTGATTTTTGAGTGGTTTTCAACTCTTGAATCTTAAGAGGGACTCCCACCACCATTTAAAGCTTGGAGAAAATCTCAAACAAGGAGGAAAAGCTAGTCATTACAAGGGCCAAAATCGGCCAAGGTGGGAAAATGGAGAAAACATGACTTTTTCATGGATATTTTTACCTTGATAGAAAGAGGAAGCTTCAAGCTTCAAAATGGTGTGCTTTTCTCTTCAAATGGCCAACACCCACGAAAATGAAACTCATCCTTTTCGAATTTTGAAAAGAGAGGGTGATAGAGGATGATGAGAGGATGAAGAATATGTAGTTATTTTTGTGATTGGAGCTTTAATGAAGCTTGGGCATGAGCTAGAAGATGGAGTAGCCATGAGAGGGGGGAAAGAAATCGCTGGCACCAGAGGGGAGGAGAAGAACGATGGAGGAAGGAGAAAGAGAGGAAAGAGAAAAGGAAAAGAGAAAGTGAGGGAGGAGAGAGAGGGTGGGGCACCTTTTTATTTTTTTTGTTTTTGCTTTTGACATATTTAATTAGTTAACTAGTCATGTGTGAGGGGCTATCTACATTAATAAAAACCGGCCCACATAACTGTTATAGGCTGGAGCGTTTTTCGTCTTTTACAGCAAACGCTCGTTAATTTACCCGGTTTAGCACTATTCACTAACCAGGCCCGTTTTCCGGAATTTTCTCGTTTATTTAATTTTAATGGTTATTATAGTCCCATTAATGTTTATTTATAGTTATATGATCAACTATAATTTTTTACGGGGTCATTCGACTGTTTAAAGTCACGTTTTCGGGTTTTCTCGAAAAACGCGCTTTAAGACTCCGTTAGCGTTTTAACGCATTATTTGAATCCGTTTTCTTCCGGAATTTTTCTCACATGTTCTTAATGTGTAATTAAGGTATAAAAATATATTTATAACCCTATTGGAGGTTATATATCTCCTAAAATAATTAAATACGCGTTTTCACGCTTTGTGACTTTTACGTATTTTCTTTTTCTTTTTGGTTTTCATTTCTTCACCAATGATCTTAAGGATTTAATTAGCCTTAGAAAATTATAATTACATAATTAATTAACACATTAAGGTTTGGGGTATTTCAGTGAGCCACAAAATTTTGACAATCCTTATGCAGTGTGGGCCAATAGAATCCGGATTCCAAAACCTTGGCTGCTGTCCTATGAGATCCATGATGGCCTCCAGCTTCCCTTGAATGACAAAACTCCAGTACGCTGTTCACCTCATCATCGGGAAGACACCTGCGAATTAAACCATCTGCACACACTCGAAACAAGTGAGGGTCTTCCCAAATATAATGACGAGAATCAGAAAGGAATTTCTTTTTCTGAGCATAGGAGAAATCATGAGGAACAACACTAGAAACGAGAAAATTAGCCAGATCAGCATACCAAGGCTCTTGCAGTTTGGAAATACTGAAAACGGTTTCATCAGGAAAGAATTCATTAATAGGAATACCATCATCAGGAGTTACCATCATAGAGAGATGGTCAACAACAACATTGAGTTTCCCACTCTTATCCCTCACCTCTATGTCGAATTCCTGTAGAAGAAGAATCCAACGTAGCAAGCGAGGCTTGACCTCTTTCTTAGCAAACAAATATTTAAGAGAGAGTGGTCAGTATGAATAATCACTTTACTTCCCCATAAATAAGATCTGAACTTATCTAAGGAGAAAACCACTGCCAGAAGCTCTTTCTCAGTGGTAGTGTAATTTCTCTGAGCATCATTAAGAGTTTTACTCACATAAGCAATAACTCTCAAAACTTTGTCTTTCATTTGGCACAGGGCTGCACCTACTGCAAGTCACTAGCATCACACATAATCTCAAATGACAATGACCAGTCAGGAGAAACAACAATAGGGGCAGCAACCAACTTTTGCTTAATTAAATTGAAGGAAGAAAGACATTCTTCAGAAAACAGAAATGGGGCATCTTTCAGAAGCAGATCAGTCAACGGTTTAGCAATTTTTGAAAAATCCTGAATAAACCGACAATAGAATCCTGCATGCCCAAGAAAAGCTCTTACCTCCTTAACACAGGTAGGTGCTGGAAGCTTCTCGATAACTTCCACTTTAGCTCTATCCACCTCTATCCCTTTAGCATACACCTTGTGGCCCAACACAATCCCATCATTTACCATAAAATGGCATTTCTTTCAATTGAGAACCAGATTTGTCTCCTCACATCGGCCTAGGATAAGATCAAGCTGCGCTAAACAAACATCAAAGTCAGAACCATAAACAGAAAAATCATCCATAAATACCTCTATGCTCTGCTCAATGAAGTCTGCAAAAATAGCCTGCATGCAACGCTGAAAAGTGTCTGGGGCATTGCACAACCCAAATGGCATCCGTCGATAAGCAAAGGTTCCATAGGGGCAAGTGAAAGTAGTCTTGTCCTGGTCCTCAGGTGTAATGGGGATTTGGAAATACCCTGAAAATCCATCTAGGAAACAGTAATATTCCTGACCAGCCAATCTTTCTAGCATTTGATCAATAAAAGGAAGAGGGAAATGATCTTTCCTTGTGGCAGAATTTAAACGTCTGTAATCAATACACATACGCCAACTAGTAATTTTCCTCTGAGGAATAGACTCACCTTGATCACTGATAACAACCTCAAACCCACCTTTCTTAGGCACAACTTGTACAGGACTTACCCAAGTGCTGTCAGAAATGGGGTAGATGATCCCAGCGTCCAGAAGCTTCAACACCTCCTTCTTTACAACTTATTTCATATTGGGGTTGAGGCGACGCTGGGGCTGTTGGATAGGCTTATAGTCTTCCTCCATATAAATGTGATGAGTGCAGAAGGCTGGATCAATTCCCTTGATATCAGCCAAGGTCCATCCAATGGCTCTCTTATGCCTCCTGAGCACCTCTAGTAACCTAGTTTCCTGCCCAGAGGTCAAAGTAGAAGAGACAATGACAGACAAAGAATTGTTATCAGCAAAAAGACATATTTCAGATTAGAGGGGAGCTCCTTAAGCTCAAGAATTGGAGGCTGCTCCACAGAAGGAACAGGTCGCTGAATATCTCTATCAAGCCTATTCAATGGAGGGTGATAAGCTTGAAAACCTGCCTTCCGTCTCTCAACGTGAGCTAGAGCTGCATTAACCTCAACGTCATAAGTCTTATCTTCAACAGAAGAGACAAGAACATGTTCCAAAGGTTTAGAGTCAGTAAAAGAAGAAGAAGAAGAAGATAGAGAATAAACCTCGTCATCAGCAGAAAGTTCACATACCTCCCCTTCCTCATCAACGAGACTTACCGACATAACTGAATGAGCGGAAGTGGAACTGAACTTCATCATCTTTTTCATATCAAATTCAATCTTTTCGTCCTCGTACCGCAAGGTGATTTTACCATCATGGACATCTATGACAGCCTTGGCAATACTCAGAAAAGGACGTCCTAGAATGAGAGGAACCTCCACATCATCATCCATGTCTAGAACCACAAAGTCTGCTGGGAAGATGAAGCGGTCAACCCCCACCACCAGATCTCGCACAATCCCCATCGGTTTAATTTCAGATTTGTCAGCCAGTTGGAGCTTGAAAGGGACTGGGTGTAGCTCTCCTCCTCTCACCTTCAAGAAGGTGGCATAAGGCATAATGTTGATACTCGCACCTAGGTCACATAGACCACTGCCGCAGTCTACATCACCGATAAAGCAAGGCACAATGGGATTGTCCGGATCTTTCTGCTTAGGAGGAAGTGCTCGAAGTAAAGCAGTAGAGCACTCCTCAGTCAGGTGGACAGTCTCCTTGTCTTTCTTTTTCTTATTTTGAGTGAGGAGATCCTTCAGAAATTTTACATAATTCGGCATCTCCTGTAGAGCATCAATAAGAGGAATATCAAGAGTCAGTTTCTTAAAAATACTTAAAAATTTAGCAAACTGCTCATCTAAGTGCTTCTTCTTCATCTTATTTGGAAATGGGGAGTTCTACTTGCTTAGGAGTAGAAGAAGGCACATCAATATGAATAGTAGAAGGGGGGGAGAAGGAGGTGGAAGATTAGGAACCTGTATCTCCTCAAAAACTACCACAGGTGGAGTTGTAGACCCTGATGGTACACCGACAAGGGGAGGGTCAACCTCTTCACCAGTTTGGTCTACATCCACTTGGTCTTGATGATTATCTGCCAACTGTTTCCCACTCCTCAACTGCACTGCAGCACCAAACTCATCTACAGACTGAGCCTTAGAAGATACACCACAATTGCAGATCCTCAAGACCTTGGCCGTCTCCCTCGGGTTTTGCTGAGGTTGAGATGGAAACGAGCCAGACTGCCTTTGCTGCTGCTGATTGGCTAGTATCTGATTCATCTATTGTTCAAGATTCTTCTGACCAGTGATCAAGGATTGATTGATAACCTTTTGATCTTGCATGTGTGTGTTCTGTGTGGTAGCCATATAAGCTATCAAATCCTGGAGCTGCTCCATCTTTAAGTCAGAGGCTGATTTAGCTGGTGGCTGGTACGAGCTTTGACCC
Organism: Limonium bicolor; assembly: GCA_023374045.1. NCBI lineage: Eukaryota > Viridiplantae > Streptophyta > Magnoliopsida > Caryophyllales > Plumbaginaceae > Limonium > Limonium bicolor. Next base: position 70,782,535 of record CM041779.1, on the reverse strand, counting down.
TGTTGCATCTGTCCCTGAGGACGAGCCTGAGTGTACGGCTGCCTAGAAAAACCTGGGGGACCTTGCACATTTCTCTGTAAAAGATTAGGATTAGAAACATCATTGGAATTACCATACCTGAAGTTCTGGTTTTGATTTCGATTCCATGTCTGTTGGTAATTCCCTTGTCCCAAGAAGTTTGCATTTTCAGCACACCACATTTCCTCCAGTTGAGGACATACTTCAAAAGGGCGGTCTCCACCACAATGAGAGCATAGAATATAAGAAGAAGAAGCTATTACCTTGACCTGCTGAGGGGCTTGACCATTAAGTAAAAAGTCATCAAACCTCTTAACCAAGGAACTCACTAGAGTCGATTGCTGAGCCTGATACTCTGCCATCTGCTCCATCCAAGGATCCAAATTCTTAGCTCCCTTGGCACTCACAGTCATAGTCCGACTCCCCTCAGCTCCCCACTGACAAACCTCCTCGATGTAGGTCTCCATGGCCGCCATAAAATCAGTTCCAGATCGGTTGAGGATGTCTCCACCCAAAGCTGATCTAACCTCTGCCTTATGAATGTGGTGCAACCCATGGAAGAACGTCATGGGAATACACGTGAGGTCTTGCCCATGGTGAGGACATTCAATCACCCTTGTAAACCACTGATTCATGAGTGTAAGATAGCACTGAGTTCGATTAGTGAAGCAATAGTAGTATTCGAATCCAGATCATGTAATAAGGTAACTGATAAGTTAGCTAAATTAGGCCTTGGATGGGACTTGGGCTCCCGAGAGCTGTTTTGCCCCCCAGATTGTATCATACCTCTGATTGTAGAGGATTATGTCTTCTATGATCCTAATAAAATGACCCGAGGGTCCTGTTTTTTGACAACAAAAAAACCATTCAGCCAAACCAAATCACTAAGCACTTTCATAGCATTAGGCCAAATATGAGAACCTTTTCTAATGTGAATGATAAGAGAAAGATGACCACTTTTAATACAAAACTATTTTTTTCTTTATATTCAAAGCTAACTTTAGTCCCATCACCATTGCTTTTGCTTCAAAGATACAAGCATACACCTCACAACCACCGCCTTTGATTGCTGCACCAAGGACTTTTTCATCTGATCTCAAACACACCGCTTCCCACCACCCCTTCCTTTGAGCTTCGATCCACCCATATTTCCACCACCCCCTAAGGTTCCTCTTCCATTTTATCGTCTGGGAAACCACATTCAATCCCCATCGTTTGAAACAGTACCGAGGAAGCTCCAAGTTTGACTCTATCCCCACTCCATCGACTTTGTTGTTTCATGAACCACTTGACACCTAACAAATCAAATGGTCAATGTATGAGTAATAAAATCATTCACCTCATAATTTAAGGACCATATAATGAAAAAAATAATTCAGTCATAGAGCTCGTGGTCAGATAAGTTATTTTGAGTACACTCCCCCCTTAATTCCTTTCAAAGCGATTTAACCTGCCCACACTTGAGTATAACATGTTTTAGGATATCCTAGCCCCCGCACTAAGGGCACCTATCATCATTTCCCCCACACCGCCTTGTGTTCTCCACTTTGTAGGGAAAAGCTTTATTAATCACTCTACATGCAAATAAATCCAACCTTGGGTAAAAGATTGTATTTCCTAATTTTGCTCATCACCAACTTCATCTTACCCGTCGATGAGGCCCTAGGCTCTAAAGCCTTTTTCTGCTAAAAAGGGGTAAATTGATTTGAGCAAGAATATGCCATTTTTCTTCACACCCCAATACCATCCATTTGGTTTGGACGACTACGCCAATGGTATTCGCAATATCATATCGGCATCATCTTTGGGAATAAAAGCTCTGGCTTTATTTTCATCCCAAATTGCTTCATTTTGGAGAGCTCACTGACTTTAAATTTTTCCTCGACTTGGCCACTAGTGTTCCAACCCTAAGGGTTACCATTAGGCTTCTAAGGGATCCATCTATCAAAAATATAAGTCATGTTTCTGTCACCAATGTACCTTCCTACACTTGCCTTAAGGTACCCTCAAGGCACCATGGATAGACCTCCATATTGGACTTGAACCGATCCCATCTAAGCCTCCAATTAAGAGGTTGCACTCTGAAAAATACCACGTCTTCATCCGCCTTGCCAAAAGAGAGCCTGGGTCATTCAGAATTTACCATCCCTGTTTTGCAAGAAGAGCAAGATTAAAACTTTCAAGATTTTTGAACCCCATCCCACCTTCGGACTTATTTCCACATAAATGATCCCAACCTTTCCAATCAAAGAATCTCATTCACTTTGAACCCTTCCAGCAGTACGTCCTAATAAGACATTCCAATTCATTAACAAAGCATTTGGGAAACCGAATAATAGTCATCACATAACTGGGGATAGCTTGGAGCACACTTTATTGAGAACTAAGCACCCCGCTTGAGGAATTTTGTCTGCTGTGAGTCCCGGGTTTTTGAACCTTATCCTCTATTGATTAGGATTTACTCAGGCTCTAGGTCCACTTATAACTTAAGTCTAAAAACTATGGTATAAAACAAAAGTCCTTATGACCTAAGGTTAGCCCACTGGAACCTATTTAGAGTTGCCACCTAATTTTTACCTATAGTAAACTAGGAAAGGTTGAGATCGGGTTTGGGGGCTTGATATATAGCTTTTCAGGTTCAATTTATTTTCATTACCCTTCAAACCTATACTTATGTCATAAATGGCTTATTATAAAATTGATTTAACCTAAGTGTGCAAGCTTCTATATTTTGGGGGTTTAACATTTTTTTACAGGAATTGGAAGTGAAATTGAAACTACCTAAACTGGGTCTCTACTACCGAATTAGGTCAAAATTCTTTTTATTTTGTGACCATGGACCCTAATCTATCTACTTAAATAGAAAGTTCAAACTTTTAAAAGATTAAAAGTTTTAGATGTTCAGGGTAGGCCCGGACTTACCTAATTTTTACAAGTTCTTGTCTCATACCTCAAAATTTAGGGTTAGGTAGCTTAGGAGATCCTACAGCTATTGGTGATTGAAAGTTTTATTTTGACACCGAATTAATGATGAAAATTTGTGAACAAATTAAACATATAGAAAGTCGTAAAACTTGAATAAACATCACAAAAAAAACCTAGAATCAATTTGGAATTCAAATAGAAGGTAAGTGAAGATCTAAATGTAAAGAAATTTAGGTTTCTAACCTATTTTGATGGCTACGACATATCGTTTCTTCACAATGGGATTCTTTGATTGCTTCATCGGGAGTCGATTAGGTGGGACTTCGGCTTCGGATTCTGGATAACCTTCTATGATAGTGTTTATCATGTTTTGGTTCCCGTTTGACGATGTTTTGATGCTTGGAAGTTTGATGGGGGAGAAAATTTATGTTTTTTAGGGGTTCGGGATGATTTAGGCAAAGTTTCGGTATCAGGATTTGTAGAAAATGTGGGAGGCAAGAGTTTCTGACCTTGGGAGAGTTCTGAATCATGTCTAGGTGTTTGGGGAGGGTTCTTTTTTTATATAAAAAGGGTTTATCAAGAGATAAAAGATTTTTATCGAAAACCTAAAAAATCTGAATTAATTAAATATGTTATATGTCAATAAATTATGAAATTTAACTATATATAAAGGAATATTTTTATGAATCTTGAGAGTTGGAATCGAGTCATTTTGATAAATAACCGATTTAATAAAAATGTTACAATCTAGCATCTTCCATAATTCATAACTTATCTTTGGAAATTCAAAATTTTGATATTTGAAAGTGGTGAAATATGCTATTTTAAGGTCTTATTCACCTTCATTTTACTTGGTGCATAACCTATTTCACCACTTAATAGAGTCTTTTTGTGATTAAAAGAGAACTTATATAGTTTGATCTATTGATAGGTAAAATATCTGAGCATACTTTTGTGTTCTTTTAGAGCTACTAGAGTGCATCAACATATCCCCCATCTTTCAATCTTTCCAACGCCGCAAACGGGGAGTAATTTCGAGCCAGAAGGAAGATTCTAGGCCCCGCACAAGTTGGAGAAAATCACTACTGGTCCGACCGACTTGGGAGGGTCGGTCGGAAGTTCCGAAGGCCGGAATTGCAAATTTCAAGGGCTGAAAGCTACTGGAATCGACCGACCTAAGACCGACCTTGCCAAGGTCGGTCGAGCTTAAAAATGTCAGTGTCCCTCACCAGAGAGTCCGACCGACCCACGAGACTGACCTTGGCAAGGTCGGTCGGACGGAAAAATTGTCCAGTTTTATGTTTTAAAAAGATAGATTTGGGCATCTCATATCACTTATTCCACACGACTCCAGCCAGAAAGAGAGGAGAGAGAGGCGATCAAGAAGGAGAAAAGAAGAGAGGAGAAAAGAAGAGAAGAAGAGAAGGAAGAAAGTGAAGAAATCTACCTTCATTGAAGCTCCAAAGCTCCTGTAATGGCTAAATCCCTCTTTTCCCTTCTCTTTTCTTTTCCAATGGTTGAGTAGTTCCATTTTGTATCCATGATGGGGTTTGACCATAATATTGCACATTAAATGCTTGTGACCACTCATTGAATGCTCTTGTTTTTATCTCATTCAATATCAATTAATGCTTTAATTTGATCAACTATGACATTTATGGTGGTTTCATTCAACATTTGAGCTTGAGTTTGGAACTAGACCAAAGGAGGGATAGACCCTAATTTTTGCTCTCGATTTTGGGGGTAAAATCTTAGGGCTATTAAAGAGTTTTTTGCTTAATGTACTTAGTGACTTAAACTCCTTAGTTAAGGGGTTTGGCTAATTAGGTAAGATGGGTTTCCCATGATTTGGGGATTCATGAATTGAGCTTTAATGACAATGAGATAATGAGTTATGGTTATAAGATTCTTTGTGTGATTTAGGTGATTTCCCACTCTTCTAGGGTACTTTTCCACCATTCCATCAACAAACAATTACTGTTTATGTTTTCCATTGACAAACAATCAAGCTTGCCTCCGGCTAAACCCCCGTTTACTGTTTTTATTACATTTTACTAAAGTACCGAAGCTTGGGATTTAGAAACCAATTTTCTTGTGGATACGACACTTGTTATATTGCAACAAATTGGGTGCACTTGCACGTTTAGCTAGGTTTAATTACTTATGTTAGTAATTTTCCCAACAATATTCCAACGGGGTTATTCTCTAAAAAAATCATCCTCTATCATGTGTTAAATTTCATGACATTTTTATGATTTGGGTATTTTCCAGAGAGAAAAAATTACAATAATGTTTGAATTTCTCTTTAAAATTTTAGGCTAAGGTTTAAGATGAAATTTGTCAACTTTATGGTTGTGTGTAGTCATGTCAAACATGTGACAATTTTATTATAATGTTTGAAGACCTTTTCTTTCTAATTTGAGGTTATTTCATGTGTTAAATATTAAAAAATTAGCTTATAATATAAATTAGAAGCTACACTTCCAAAATAAAAACTATGTGAAGATTATGAAATGCCTTTCATAATGAATATGGTGTTTGGAAGTGTTTTGAGATGGTGGACAAGTCATGTGAAAATAGAAACTCCCAAGAAAGTCAGAAAATCCAACTTGGTGCATTTTGACCATTTTACCCTTGCATTAAATTTGTGTACTATGGCACTTCCCGAATGTCAAAATTTTAGGTATAACATCTGACCAAGCTTGAATTTTTTTATGGATTCTCTCTTTTATACCTAAACATTGCTTACAATTTCTTCCCACTTTAGAAGGGAATCCCTGGTTTTCTCCAATATTGAACTTCATAATCCCTAAGGAATCTGCAATATCTCTTATAGTTCTTCCTAAAGCACCTTTCGAGAAAATTAGACTAGATTTTTCTCTATTAATTACCTGCCGCATGCCTCTTGAAAATAATCAAGAATGTTGTTTAAAACACATGTATTCTCCTTTGTGACCGCACCAAAAATAACGCAATCATCAGCAAGACAAAGGCATGCCCCCTCAGAAGTCGACCTTCCAAAACTCACCCCTTTAAAAACCCCAGCATGATAAGCATTGCCAAGATTGCCATCATAGCTTCCATCACAAACAAAAACAAATACGGAGAGAGAGAGAGGATCACCTTGTCTCAGACCCTAAGTTGGGTAAAAACATCTACTAGAAACCATTAACACGAACTGCCATTGTTGCCGATGCCGCCATTTTTACAACTTCAAACCACCTTCCCTGGAAGCCCATTGATTGCATGGCATCAAATAAAAAAATCCATTCCACACTATTGTACACCTTTGCCATGTCCACTTTAACACCAAAGACACCCTGTTACACCGCCTTCGACTTATTCATTCTATGAATAATCTTATGGGCAATTATAATATTATCATGTATTTGTCTACCCGAAACAAAATTTGCTTGCTCTAGAGAGATTATATCTTCCATGAATCCCTTTAGCCTGTTGACCAAAACTTTTGCTGCCACTCTATAAATGGTATTACACAATGAAATAGGTCCGAAATCTTTAATGTTAGTGGGGGACTTTTTCTTGGGGATAAGAGTCACACTACTAAAAAGTAGCGGTTTAGAGACAGAAAAATCCGTCTCTATCAGGTTTTAGCGATGGAATAGAGTCAGAATGTGTCCAACTCATAAAGCCTTGTCGCTGAGCAAAAAGAGTTGAAATTAGCATTCCGACGCAAATGGCAATGGATTTGAGTCAGAAATATATGTCTCTACCTTAAATTTTGTGACAGAATATAGTCAAAAATATTCCAACTCTATCTAGTGACAGATTTTTGAAATTTAGAGTCGGGACGCTCTTACTCTATTTCGAGTAAAAATTATTTATGTCTCTAGTTCTGCAAACTAATCCTTTATTGAGTTCGATTTCCGTCTCTATTTTGTCTCCATAAATATTTTTTAATAGTAGTTGCTTTAAAATTATATTTTTCAAACTATATTAATGAGCCTGCAGTTGGCATTAACTGTGTAAGCGATGGGATTCAACATAAAGATTGGTACTCTTTAGTTATAGTATACAATGATGCATTGAGTGGTCTTTGTTTCTTTCTATTTTGGTGCTGGATTCGGTTTTGGGAGATTTGAATTATTCATCTGTTATAAGCATGACTTGCTAGTTTATATATTTGAAATTATGTGTTTAGTCGTGTCTTGTTTACTAGCTAGTTAGGTGGATAGCATGAGCTTTAGACATTAACTAGCTCATTATAGCTATTTCAAATTTGGACTTATTTCTTCAATTTTATGATTAACAGCTTGCAAATATTTGGGTTCATAAGACCTGCTGAAATTAAAAATTTCTCAAACTTGTATTACTATCAATGGAGACACCGTGGTCTCAGCCTTATGCCTTATGTAGACGGGTATAACGTTGTATGCTTTTACAATGTCTAGGCCTTGTTTATCATCTTAAATAAAAGCTATTGATGGCCAGTCTATAATTTTGTGACATTGACATTACAATAGAGAATATCTTGCTACTGTTTTTTCTTACTGGTTGCCTATCACCTCCAAGATATGTAGAAAATAACAAAGCCAAAGGAAGATATAACCCTTACCATTTGGCTATTGCTATAAATGAATGGAAGTTACAACTCTATGAAGGTGTAGATGTTATATCAACATAGTGAGCAGATGTGATAGGAAAGTAGAAACTTGGATATTGTACTTGTTTTTATATTTCAAGATTCTAGAACTTGTAACTAGATTGGTAGTGTAAATACTTGCTTTTCAATTGTTAAGTTATGAATATTGTAAAATTTGTGATAACATATCGTGTGAATGAGATTGATTTGTGGTGTATTAATTAAGTATTACGTATAAATCTCATAATACGTGTCAAATGTTACAAAATGAGTTATAAAATGACAAAAGAGTTCAAAATCTAATCAATGCAAACACATAACTTTAAATACCAGTTGTTAAATCATACTAATACACTTTTTATAATGATTAAAGACAACTGTTATTGACGGTTCTTAAATCATAGCAAAACAGGTTCTAAAAGTGCAATAGGTAACTGTTCATAACAATTGTATCATGACATTACGATTAGTAGTTAGTAAGTAAGTATAGAGAATTGTTAATCACAATAGTATAAATGAGAGCCTATTATAGAGAACTCCAACAACTAGACTTGTTTTTAACAGTTGTGTAAAGCCTTTTTACGATTTGTGTAAAGCATTTTTGTTGTAGTAGTGTATATAACTAAGGTTGCTCCGACTTCCGCACTTGTACATGGCCCCGACTCTTCGTTATAGCTTCGATTTGAGATCCGTTCGTGACCACGCGTTGCTCTCTTTGTTTATTTTGCTCCTAGCTATGCTATTCCGTATGTTTAAACAAGAATTGTGTAAGAACGTCAATAAACACACAACTTGAGAAATATATAGTTAAAATGAAGAAATGAACATGATAATCATTGATAAATCATATGAATTGTACACCAAAAACATGCTAATTTATGCACTCATCAGTATATATGTGATAAAAGGTCAGTTCATGTCCCTATTCATATTTGTTTTTTGATGTAGGAAGTGGTATGACTATCAAAGATAAAACGGTCTATTAATTTTTGTTCTGCAATCAGATCTTTGGTCTTGAACTTGAGTGTAAAAAATGTTTGGAAGCCATTAAAGATGCAAGGGAGAGTATTTTAAGCTTGAGCACATAATAGAGGTTTTTATTCAGGCAATGAGATAAACTATTGTAGGGTTGTCAATTTTGGGTTTCGGGTCGGGTTGACTTCAACCCGAACCTGACCTGCTCATGTTTCACCTCAACCCAAAACCGACCCGAACCCGAGACGGGTTATGTTATGTCAACCCGAAACTGACCCGATGACCCGAAATCAACTCGAAATTGACTATACACCCGAAATCGACCAAAAATTGATCAAAAATCGACCCAAAATCAACCCGAAATTGATCCAAAATTAACCTGAAATCGACCCAAATCAACCCAAATTATAAAAAAAAATTGTACTATTAATACAAATTCTACAAAAAATCACCAAGACAATATAACATAACACATAAAACCATTAATTGTAAATGGTAACATGATGAATATATTTAAGGTTATGTCACATAACTATAAGAATATGTATTTTCTTTTCTTTTTCAACAATGTTTTCGGGTTGTGGGTTGAAATTGGGTTGATAGCTCAAACCCAAAATCGACCCGGGTTTTTAGCAACCCAACCCAAACCTGACCCAAAATGTTTTCGGGTTAAAAATTGTAACCCAAACCCGCGTTTTAGCGTGTTGGTTTAGGCTCAGATTTCGGGTTCGTGTCAAGATTGGCAACACTAAACTATTGATATGTTTCTCATTTTGAAGATTCAAAATCTGGTATGTAATTGCTTCTTGGAAGTTAAATAAACATCCCTTTTTTTCATTTTTTTTGTAATTTTTGGTTTTATTACTCCTAAATGATTTAATTTTTGCTGCAAACAAATTAATTTACGATTTCATTAAGTTTTTTGTCACACAATTAATCTTTTCTAATAAGGTTTTTCCCTTTTCAATCACGATAGACGTTACTATTGCTGGTTGATGAGGTTGCCATTTTATTTTTTCAGTTTTTAATAATTCTTATTTTTTTCAACTAAAGCTGAAGATGATGCTGCAAAAACAAGCTCTCGATAGTTGGTCATATCAAATACAGTGACAGTGACAAATGCGGACAAAGCTGATGTGAGCGACAAGCCTTCCGATGAAGATGATGGATGTATAGGACATGGAACATTAAAAATCCTATTATCAAAAATTTATTGTTCCAAATGTAACTGATCGTAAGGTTATGCACACTATCAACTCGTGCTCGATAAAAGACTTGTCATATGACGTATGTCTCGATTTTGGTTTTTTGTCTTGAACTTGAAGTATGATTGTGTGACATCTTTTTGATGACAATTTTTTATTGTTAATCTCCAAGTGTGAGTATTTAGATGCCTGTTTAATGGTAATCATCAATGGTTTGTGGTATATCTCTCTATTGACCATATTTGGAAAAAATCTACGTTGTATTCAATCTTTTAAACAATATTTTTTATCTGCTAATTTTACATAAAAAACACATACTTGCACATAAATATCAAAGATCTTGCATTCTCACAAACCCTGTATCTCGAGTAGTCCCTCCTTTATGTGAGGGATTTTGTAACGGTTGATTCCGTTTAATTTTATAGTTTCCTTCATGCAACATTGTAGTGCACACGATTAAGTTTATAAGTTGAATAATCATCCTTTTAAACCTCATGAACAAGCTCCCCGATCGTTGATAAGCGTTTCTTCTATTGCAAGTATTGTATAGCCCTGAAAAAACCAAGATCTAGAATATTGAAATCAAGAGCATTTGGTGGTTGACAAATTAGTCTAATATCAAATCCATCTTGTGAAGTCACCCTTGAAAAATCTGGATCAGTTGTACATGTGTCCTTGCATTATCCTGTTGAATGTAAATGATTTCTTGTGCATCCAGTATGGGCCACTTCTCTTTGATTGTTAGAATAACTTTATCTATAAAAAAATCCTTTGACGATTTCTCTTGTAATTGATGTAATAGTCTACACCTCTAAAACATGACTTTATTCCCTTGATCTTCAAATCTTGGACTAACTATTGCAGCTAAAAACATGACTTTCCCAATATAATTCTTACTTTGATATGTCCGTAACGACTCTTCTTCACCCGCGAGTAAGTATTACGTTTCGTCCTTCTTTGTCAAGTAAAACCACTTCTCATCAATATGTACATAGTTGTACATACTCTTAAACTTAGGACATTGATCCAAGGAGCTTTCATCTAGCACAGATAAACAAAACTCCAAGCGGCTTATTTTACTTCCTTCTCGTAAGTGTGGTTTGATAGCGTTCTTATGACGATGAATCAACCTTCTATTAAACAGTGAAACATCATTGAATAACTGACAACTATAGTTTCAACAAGAGATGTGAGTGTAGTTCGTTGTTGCCATGGAATGTTAAGAATCCTAGTAAGGTAGCTTTGTAATCGTTTTCTACCACAATTTCTAGTCCTTCTATAATAAACATCAGCAGTTCCACCATCAGTAATTTGTCTTTCTTGTTTACATATTCGTTATATTGTTCGTATGTGTAGATTGAACAAATGGGAAACCTCTATTGTCGTATTTTTCTTAAATACCGAACCATTAACACTTCTCACCAACAAAGCCTCATATATTGCTTGCGTCTTTTATTCCTTCAAAAACAAATGTACCAATATTTCAATATCAACATATAATATTGAGAAATTCATTTTAAATTTCATTTTAAAAAATGTTCACAATATTTCAAATCGTCCACATTTTGATTGTCTGCACTTATTAGTTCATACGAGTTTAACTTTCCCTTAATTTTTTCAACAAACATCTATTACTCCACTCACAAGAAAAATTGATTAATAAATATTTTCCATACAATGTGCTAACAAAATTAGTTTTCATCCATATCCTCACCTTACCAATACTTGGAAGCAAAAAAACCTACAAATTTGATTTTTTTTAGAAAAAACTTACATGCACTAGATTATGATAATTATACTCAGAATGTAACCAATTTTTTTATGGGTAAAAATGTAGAACTCAACATTCTTATAAAAAACAACTTTCTATTATGCAAAAAAAAATTCTTTTGGGACTGAACTTGGTAGGGAGAACCACGGTTCGATCCCCACAACGGCTATTGGGAGGGGACTGGAACCTATCCACCCAGAGTTGATCCCCGATCCGGATGTAGTTCAATAGGGTGAACCGAGTGATAGACAAAAAGAAAAACATTCTATATATTTGAGACAAGCGGTAAATCTATTACCTTCCTCCACTGCTTGAAATGCATTGTCATTTGTAACTTCCACGATATTTGTGTCATTAGCATTGCCTCTTTGTTCTACAATCACTTCTTGAACGCTATCTACTCTTTCATATTCTTCATCACTATCTGTTGTAATCACTCTCCACTCAACATGGTGGCATCTCCGTGATTGTTCATCCTGATGCAACTCACTAACATCAATCTCCAACAATGGATATTAGTGCTGCAAATTTTGATGGGTAACGAGATCAATCAAACACATTTCATCTGATGGAGTGACTACCATATCCATATGTGCAGGTTCATCAGTTAGATTTGGTTCATCAATGAAGTAAGTACCAACACTGTTCCTCATTTGAATGTTCTAGAAGATTTAAATCAAACAGAAAGGTAAGTGTATTTACTTTGGGTCTCCATTGTAAAAAAGAGGAGATTGAATAACCCTTCAAATTCAAGATGATTGCGGGACTAAAAACCGTTAATGACCGTGCATGAGCCATAAATGACTTATAATAAAAATATAAGGGAGTAGTAATTAAAAATTGATCAAACCAGTTCACAATATTTCAAATCGTCCACATTTTGATTGTCTGCACTTATTAGTTCATAAGAGTTTAACTTTCCCTTAATTTTTTCAAAAATTGATCAAACCCGAACAACATAAACTAGTAGTGATCCAAAATTGTCTCAAACAGAGATAACATAAATAAATCTGACAAAAAACTTAATTTAGCCTAAATATTTTCGAATGAAAATCAAAATAGACATTGTATTGACCTTTTTATAACTTACATGTAATATATTCCAATAGAAACCATGTACATATTTATTTAGTATTTTTTTAAAATATTGAGCATAACCTGAAATATCTGAAACCCCATTCTACATGAAACTATTATAACCCAGAAAAAAAATGATTCGAACCATAAATGATTAAAAACTTTAACAACCAAAATGGATCTTAACGAATATGACCTAAACCCGAACAAATAATTGTTTGACAGGCGGAACATGAAGTTTTTATTTGTGGTGCGTTGAATTTGTTTATCCGTTTTAAAAACAAAAATGATGTAAATTAATGATAAAATAGACAGTAATTAAGGTTTTAAAAATTCAGATGATTGATAGATGAGAGTAAGGGTGTTCATGGAAAATCAGAACTGTCAAACCGGAACCGGAAACTCGATTAACCGAAGTTATTTGCCGGTGAATCGAACCGTTTAGTTTCTCAGTTCTGGTTCCGGTTACGGTTATTGATTTTGATGAATCCGGTTAACTAAAAAAACCGTTTATGCGTTTAATTTTAATTTTTTTAAAATTTTGAAGTATTAGTATTAGATTTATCAAAAATAAATATACAATTATATAATTAATGGTTAGAATTATACCAAAACCAATAAAATCTTATCAAAATTGGCGGTTAACCGGATTAATATTGTACCAAAACCAGTATAACCGCACATTATTTACTAATTATAAGAAAAAACACATAAATCTACATCATTTTGGTTAATTGTTAAATCGGTATAATCACACCGAAACTGACGGTTAAACGGTCCGATTAACAGTTTCTAAATGAACCAATTACGGTTGTCAAATTTGATTAAGGGACGATGCGGTCCCTAGATGAGAGTACAATAAGGGCAATCAAGGAATTCAAAATTCAGGAAAAGGTTCATGGTCGTCTTCATTCGCGATAATTTTCCAACCCTAACTGGCGACCAAGGAACATACATGCTCTGCAGACATTGGAACTGCTGCATTACTCGCACACCAGATTGAAGACGACGGGGCTGAAAACATTTCAGAATCGTAACCGGTAATATACTCGAACTTATCTCTTCACTCACGGTAATTTTGCAACCCTAACTGGCGAACAAGGAACATACATTCTCTGCCCCTTTCTTCATTCTCTTCTTGTGTCTGCGCCTCTGCAGAGATAAATAGCTGGTAGTGGAGCTGCTGCATCACTTGCACACCAGATTGAAGACAGGCCTGAAATCATTCCAGAATCGGAACCGGTAATATATTCGAACTTATCTCTTCACTCACGGTAATTTGGCAACCCTAACTGGCGAACAAAAAACATACATTCTCTGCCCCTCTCTTCATTCTCTTCTTGTGTCTGCGCCTCTGCGCCTCTGCAGAGATAAATAGCTGGTAGTGGAGCTGCTGCGTCACTCGCACACCAGATTGAAGACAGGCCTGAAAACATTTCAGAATTGGAACCGGTAAGATACTCGAACTTATCTCTTCACTCACGGTGATTTTGCAACCCTAACTGGCGATCAAGGAACATACATGCTCTGTCTGCCCCTTTCTTCATTCTATTCATGTGTCTGCGTCTCTGCAGAGATCAATCACTGGAACTGCTTCATCTCGGACACCATACTGAAGTCAGGGCTGTAACCGGTAAAACACTCGAAACTGTTGTTATGTTTGTGCATTCCACTAGTGATGCTGTTATGGAAACAATAGTAACACTAAGGTTGAACAAAGAAGTGCCTACGGTACAAACCTTTTGATAGATGTTCAAGGTTGAATATGCCCTGAAAGTACATGGAGGTCCACGAGAAGAACTGATCATGGTTTTGTGTTGCGGCTGGTTTATTATTTTTTTTTCAAAGTTGGGGATTAATTTTTTTTTTCATTTTTCTGTGCTGGACTTGCTATGAATTTATGTTCATCTATGTTGCGAAGGGTAGCAACACAACTTATGAATGTTTTGATATAACAAGGCTTGAGATGCTTAAAGATTGAAGATGTTCAATATTATATATATTCATTTTTGAGCAATGAAAACCTATTGGATGTCTCTAAAGCTTCTATTTGTGTTTTTGGTTTCAAGATTATTGTTGGAACAACCATTTTAGATTTAGGTTTTAACAAAGCATTTGGGTGAATTTGGTTCATGGGGGTTCGGGTTGTACTAAATTGCGGTTTGGTTCGGTTCAGTTGGATTGGTTTTGGGTTTTCGGGTCACATTATTCGGTTTAAAATCGGGTTCGGATAGGGTTGAGTCGGATTGGTTTTTCGGGTTCGGGTCACTTTTGCTAGGTCTATGCCAAGCTATAAAATCGTCAGGTTTGAAAAATGGTGATAGGCTGACATACAAGATGGGTGATAAGGTAATTTTCCTTTTCTTTATTTCCCAACCCTAGCTTGTGTTCTTGGGTGCTCTTAAAAAGTCAAGTTGTTTGCTGTGAATTTCTTGTAAATCTGCTGCGAATTGATTCTCCATATCCTTCTTTCGCCACGGTTCAATCGGTGAGAATTTTGAGTGCTACTTCTACTTCATTGCTAACCGAAGTGTAGGATGATCCCAAAATTTGGGTTTTCTTTTCTTCAATAAAACAGAATTTGGGGCTTTAATCACTACTTCAATCAACTATACATGTCATATCCAGAATTTTATTTCCTCAGCCGAACAGTGGGTACTGGGTAATAGCCCGGCCATAATTGTATGCGGAATATTTTTATAGCGAAGTTATGTGAAGTGGCAATTTGTGATGATAGCAATTCTTTTGTATCGATTATAGTTCTTTTTTCTTTCTAGAAGATAGTCGTGGCTTCTTAGAGTAACCCGAACATCAGAGCTAGAGTTGCAGTGTGCTTTTATGTTTTCTTAATTTTGTGGGTTTGTAGTATCATATTAGCTAGAACCGGTGGCATTGATGTATTTCCCGCAGCACAATTGGGTGCCGTTTGACAACACTGGTCATGGGACAGTGTATCTGCATAGACTGATATTTTTTTTTCATTCTTATTCGGAGTCACAGGCTGCCCTGATCTGGAAGAATTCAAGAAATCAATGGAAGCCAAAATGTCTCTTCGCCAAAGTAATCTAAATCCTGAAAGGCCAGGTTAGCTTTCTTGTTTTGTTGGAGATTATCTGTTGATAGCCATAGCTCCATCTGTCTCTGTTGAGCTTACTATTCGTCATCAATTTTAGATCCTGCTTTTCTCCGGAGCTTGGATTCTAGCATCAAGCGCAACACAGCAGTTATCAAGAAGCTTAAACAGATCAGTGAAGATCAGCGGGAAGGGCTGATGGATGATTTGAAGGGTGTCAACCTCAGCAAATTTGTCAGTGAAGCCGTTGCAGCAATATGTGAGGCCAAGCTAAAATCGTCAGATATACAAGCAGCCGTTCAGGTAATTATGCTTTAACTGATATATAGCTTTTTAGACATGTTTACTGGAGGATATTCTGTGCTGGATTTGCTGGCCATCAATATATGGGCTCTGCAGTGGTGGTTGTATCTTGGATTAGTGTTATTTGTTGATTGGTTTCCATCGTGAATTAGCGCTCATGCTATGTTTTTTATTATATAATTGAAAAAGGTCTGTTGAAGATAAGCCTGATCTATTTTGGCCTTTGAGTAACTGAATTAGGGGCGCTGTGATATCTTACAATTGAAATTATAGGGAAGCTGTAAGATAAAGGAGAAAGTACATTATGAACTATTAGAGAAAACAAAGAAGAGCTCTGTCTCAAGTAAAGGAAATTGCACGGAAACAACAATTTTGATATTGAAGTTGGGTTCATTTGTAAGATCCATTAATGCTTTGAATGATTAGATCAGTCTCATAAAAGCCTCATTTTTTCTGTAGTTTAGTGAATGGGTTATGGTTCCCTTTTCCTGTCATTTATTTTCGTACTCATTGTCTGGCCATGGTAAACTTCTTATTTTGAGTTCCTTATTTTGTATTTTTGAAGTTTCTCATCTTGTTAATGTAAAGCCATGAAGAGTCAATTTTTTAAACGTTTTTCCTATGTTCATATGAAGTTCCATGTGCCTAAATTCTGATCTCATATTTCTATGGTCATGGCCATGAGATTTGTGAATAAACTGTGCGGACACCAACCAAATGCAAGTCTTGGACAACTGTTAGCATTAGGATCGAAGGAGTAAAGTGTATGTTGATGGATTAATGTCATTGTGTTGGGCTGGGGTATCTAATGCATTATTTTTCCAGATTTGTTCACTGCTTCATCAAAGATATCAAGATTTTTCTCCCAGTTTGACCCAGGGACTTCTGAAAATATTTCTTCCTGGAAAGTCGGGAGAAGATTTGGAAACTGATAAAAACGTTAAGGCCATGAAGAAACGAAGTACTCTAAAGCTCCTCATGGAATTATATTTTGTTGGAGTAATAGAAGATGGAAGCATTTTCATAAATATCATCAAGGATCTTACTAGTTCTGAGCACTTGAAGGACCGAGATACAACTCAGACTAATTTGTCCCTTCTTGCCACCTTTGCTCGACAAGGAAGAGTTTTCCTTGGTCTTCCACTATCTGGTCCTGAAGGCAGTGAAGAGGTGAGTGTTGGTGTTCCCGCCTGCAGTAGCTCTTGATTGTTGTGTTATCTGAACTCTCTTGAATATCTACAGGTTATTAAGTCTATGGGAGGTCCCCTACAGCTTGTGAAGTCCTTTACAGATCTTTAAATAAGTGAAAGTAAACTCAATTCACTTATAGCAAGTGAGGATGCTGGAATAGGTTGTTGACTGCATTTTCTTGTAGTTGTTCTGATCCATTAAAGTGTATGTTGCAGTTTATCAAAAGTCTGAACGTCACACCAGAACAAAATAAATTCTTCAAGAAGGTTCTGTATTCGTATTATGATGCTGCTGTGGAAGCTCTGCAGGCTGAACATGCTGTAAGTACTGTTGGCTGTAAATATGCTTCCTTGTTGGTTCTTGTGGGATACAAGGGACATCTGAACCCTGAAGTCACCTTAGTAGGTTTTTAGCTTATCTTAATGAGAAGTGTAAAAGGGGATCTTATTGAGATATTCTTATCCTTGCCATAAAGGCGCTTTGCCAGTAATTCTGTGGCGTGTGGCCATTTTCTTCGGGTTACCAGCTCTTCATTGCTACCTTAATGTATAAATGATGTCATTGGTGTCATGCTCTAAAATATAACTTGATCTTTATGTTTGTTTGGCAGTTTGTAATGTAGTATTGTTTTTGCAGTCACTCCGTCAAATGGAGTATGAGAATTCAAAAACTTTAAATGCCAAAGGAGAGTTGAGTGAAGATAATATCTCCTCCTATGAAAAGCTGCGAAAATCTTATGATCAGTTCTATAGAGGGATTTCTTCGTAAGTCCCAATCCTTTGTTAATGTGTGGTTAAGGATGGCTATAGCTTGCTGTGGCATATTACTGCATATCCTTCTCGCTTTGTAGGTTGGCAGAAGTTCTTGAGATGCAGCCTCCAGTAATGCCTGAGGATGGCCATACTACTAGATTAACAAGTGGAGATGATATTTCTTCTGCTTCCACAGGCAAAGAATCTCATACCCCTGAGCCAATTTGGGATGATGAAGATACTAGGGCCTTTTATGAATGCCTTCCTGATCTCAGGTTTATTTTAACTGCACAGCTGTTGTTTAGTTGATTCTTTTATATGTTTTTGTTTCAGTTACTTTGTATCGTATATTTCATCGCGTTTAGGGCGTTGCTTTGTTTGAAGTAGATCGAATGCTTTATCATTGAGTTTGCTCAATATATCTTTAACAAAGGAGAGGAATACAATTTTTAAGATCTTGTAGCCTAGCATTCTTGGATGCTAATGAAGAATCTTGGGAAGTTGATATTTAACACTTTATATTAAATATTTTCTTTGAGCTTCTAACTGAAATGATATGCTTTTTTAATATTGATGATTGATATTTGATTTTTAATTGGATGATTTATGTTTCATAATATTATTGAATGTTGTTTGATCTTCTAATTGAAAAGATGTGTTCTGGTATAAAGTGCTGTATTTATCTATTTCAAAATGCTAAAAGTTTTTTTCAACATTGTTTAATGCGCCATTGGCCTAGGGGCAGGGATCAGATACTAGTAACTATTTTTTTTAAATACACCTTCTGTCCATGTAGCTGCCACCGGTTCTTTTTCCCTTCTGAAGATTATGTTTTGATGTTTATATTTCCAAATCTTCTAGGATTCCTCTGTTTCTCTTATTTTGTTTGTGCCCTTGCTTTTGGGTCTTCCATCTTAGTTGATGTGGAGAAAAACTTGCATGGATCGTAAGCTCTCGGACTGTGTGATTGTTTTTGCTTCAATTGTAGCTGTTGGTCGGTGCCTCGTCTGGTACTGCGGCCGTCTTGTTAGCCTGGGTGAAGATGACAAAAACTGTCAAATGAAATGAGAATTAGAAGAGGATACTGCACTTATAGATACAAATTATGGAATACTTTTGAGGAAACATGTAGTTACTTGAGATTTTCTTTTATATGATGATGTAGAGCATTTGTTCCAGCAGTTCTATTGGGAGAAGCTGAACCCAAGGTCAATGATCAATCAACAAAGATAGCTGACCATGCATCTGTGAGGATTACTATCTGATTGTCCCATCCATTCGTAAAAGCAAGTGATCCTCTGTTTCTATCTAAATAAATTCGTTTGAAATTTCCCAGGATCTCACACTTGAGTCTGAGCCAGGCCAAACATCTACCCAGGATAATGCTGACACGTCATCCGACTCTGCATCCCTGCTGGATGAAAAAGTTTCCGAGAAGGGTAAGGAGAAAAAAACTGACAAAGAGAAAAAAAAGATGATGATAAAGATAAAGGGAAGGAAAAGGATACAGATAAGAGAGGAGGAGACATTGAAAAGGATAAACTTAAAGGTCCAGAAGGAACAAATCTGGACACTTTGGTACAGCGGCTTCCTGGTTGCGTTAGCCGTGACCTTATAGATCAGCTCACTGTAAGTTGCCGTTGCTTCGCTCGAACTTCACACATCCACAATTTGAGCATTTTGTGAAACCTCAAGTGCTGTTTGTTTCTCAGGTGGAATTTTGTTACTTGAACTCAAAGTCTAGTCGTAAAAAGCTTGTGAGGACGTTGTTTAATGTACCAAGGACCTCCCTTGAGCTACTACCTTATTACTCACGTATGGTCGCCACTTTGTCTACCTGCATGAAGGATGTATCCTCGTTGCTCTTGCAGATGTTAGAGGAGGAGTTCAATTTTTTGATAAATAAGAAGGTTGGTTCTTGATTGCTCTGTTTTGTCCCAGTTTTTTTTTTTTTTTTTTAGTACATGTGTTACTGACGCTCTTTGTGGTTGAATGCAGGATCAAATGAACATAGAATCGAAAATCCGAAACATCAGGTTCATTGGAGAACTATGCAAATTTAAAGTTGCACCAGCTGGCCTTGTATTCAGCTGTTTGAAGGTATATTATAGTGTGATAGATGATGAACAAGTGCGAAGTGTCGGTTCTTAATTAGCTAGAGTAGCAAGGTACTGGTTGGCAGTGTGTATGGATGCAAGTATCCATCTTTAATGTTGTTTGGCATTGTGTTGGAAATCTAGGTTTACTTTTTGTTTTAGCATCTAGCGTTGCACTTGTATCAGCAGTTTTTTTTTGTTTTTCCAGGCTTGTCTGGATGATTTTACACATCATAACATTGATGTTGCTTGCAATCTTTTGGAAACTTGTGGACGTTTCCTATACCGTTCTCCAGAAACTACTATTCGGATGGCCAACATGCTGGAAATATTGATGCGCTTGAAGAACGTTAAGAATTTGGATCCTCGCCATAGCACCCTTGTTGAAAATGCTTATTATCTTTGCAAGCCTCCAGAAAGACCTGCCAGAGTTGCAAAAATCCGACCACCTTTGCATCAGGTTGAAAATCCCTGATCCATCATCCATCTGTAGCCCTGGGTTCTTCATTTGATTTTGCATATGACTAATGATCTTTTCTTGAATGGTGTGTGCAGTATATTAGGAAACTGCTTTTTTCAGATCTAGACAAGTCTTCTATTGAGCATGTTCTCAGACAACTTCGTAAATTACCCTGGAGTGAATGCGAGCCCTACCTGCTCAAAAGCTTTCTGAAAGTCCACAGGGGAAAATATGGTCAGATCCATTTGCTTGCCTCACTAATAGCTGTTCTCAGTCGCTATCATGATCATTTTGCTGTTGCTGTGGTGGACGAGGTATTTTTGTTTGTTATTGGATGTAAAGATGCGTCTTTTATTTTTTTTATTATATTAGGGTTCCTTTCATTCTGTGCCTTAAAATTCTTTAAGTCGGTCAATGATATGTCTATTTTTACGTTTCTACTTGTACTGTGATTTTCCTCTTGTTGGTAATATTTCATTACTTGTTTTTCAAGGAAAAGTTGTGTGAATGTGATCTCCACAGCTAGTATTGTATCGAGTAGTAATGTAGAACTGAGTAAATTTTGCTACTGTCTTCATGGCAGAAGTGTGTGAAATTGTGGGGACCTGCAATTTTGTGATATGATATCGAGTAATGTTCCATATTTGTGATGCTTTAATTAGTTTAGGTATCAACGTTATGTGGGTACAAATGCAAAACTAGAGTAATAATGATCCTGAACTTAATGCATGATAGTGAGCGTTTGGCATTGATTGATTAGGCGATATTCTTATTATAATAGAGCGAAAAAGATTGTGGTAATTGTATACTATGAGAAACCAGAAACTGTCCTTGATTGTCATTTGTGTCCTTCGTTGATGCCTTGTGGCAGAAAATGTTGTGAATGCAGGGCTCTTGCCATGATCTAGAAAATAGTCCTGAATTTTGATCCTCGTGTTATAATGAACAAAATTAAAAAATGGTTTCCGTTTTGATGACTAATGGGCATCAATTAATGAAATGAAGTCTTAGATCCGTTAAACTCTCGCAATTGTGGTTGTTACACTCAGTTACGCCCGTCATTTGCTGAATTCACTTGAACCATAATACAAAATACGTTGTACTATTTAGCTGGTCACTGTCTCCGAATATTGAACAACCCTTTGCTTGATTCTGTCTGGATGTTGAACATTTTGTGAAGACATTCGAGTTCCCATATATTTCTTGTGCTTACTCATTGGTATTTCAGTAGTTTAGCTTACCAGACAGTTTTTGGATTCTGAAGTTCATAAGTCTTAAAGCATTGCACTCTTGGACTGTAAACTGCCAGCTTTATTGTAGTCATGTTTGTCTGTGCTTTGGCAGAGTTATCTAGCTAATGTTCAAAATTGCAGGTTCTGGAGGAAATTAGAGTTGGATTGGAGGTGAATGAATATAGCCTGCAACAAAGACGCCTTGCACACATGCGTTTCTTGGGGGAGCTATACAACTGTGAACATGTTGAGACTGCGGTTATTTTTGAAACACTTTACTTGATTCTTATTTTTGGCCATGGAACTGCAGAGGTATTACGTTACAAATTCTTCCCATTACTTCCACAGTCATATTATGCTGTTGCTTCAAAATCCTCTCATGATGGTCCATGTACTTCATGAATTTGCATCATAGTGGCCATTCATACTGAAAAGAATAACATAACATAGGATTAAACAGCCAAACAGTGGATGGAGCGCAGAGTAATGATTTTGGTATTATAAATGCAATTGTTCATTTTGTATTTACATGGATTCTTTTGCATGATCACAATATCCTCACATGGATAAGGGAGAATAGGAGAGAATAGTATAGTTTGGTCCATGTTGGCAGGGGCAGACCCAAGAGGGGT
>CM041779.1:70736859-70759722 GCA_023374045.1 Limonium bicolor | reverse complement strand
GGAGCAAGGCCTTGTTTGGCCGCTTTCTATAAAAAAATAAAACAGGTTTTTGCTTCTCCCATGACTCGAACTCGTGACCTCTAGCATCTCTCTCACATGTTTCTACCAATTATGCTACAACAGAACTCAATATGTAAACGTAAGAAATGATACTAGAACTTTACCTCGAACTAAGTAATCTTTTAAAAACGCTCACGTTTTAAATGAAGATTTACAGAAAGACGAAAGAGTTCTATCTAAAGAATTATTTTTCTTTATAGAATTATGAAATGGTGGAATGTAGATAAAAAAACGAAAAGATCATAAAATATTAAGTAAAAAGAATAAAAGAATAATAGGTACATGAAATAATGAAATAGTACTAATACAATGGAAATAAAATTACAAGTGAAAGCCATAAAAATGAAAATTGAATTAGGTATGCACAGGTAGCGGTGAATGAGATAGAAAACAACTAACAAAATAAAATGAAACAAGAGGAAATCAAAGGAATTAGTAACAAAACGGAATATACCAATATGGATAAAAAAAGTGGAACACGCATAAAATGATGGAAATGACACTAAAATAATAATGATAAAAGTAAATGTTAGAAGACAATAAGTAACGATAAACATGATAAAATAAGTAACAAAAAGGCAATAAAAGATAAATGAATAAAAGGACAAGTAAGCAATAAAGATAAAATAAATAATAAGATAAGTGAACAAAACAAGGGGGACGGGTTTAAAACCATATTGTTGTTGTAAATTTATTTTCGAAGATTTGTGTTTTTCTAAAATGTTTTGGAAATTGGTTTAAGAATTTTTTCATGAAATGATGGTTTTGTTTTGGCACACACGTTAATACTTTTTGAAAAGAAAGGTGACGACCCCTCTTATTTTATTTATTATTTTGGAGTTTGCTTTATGGGGTGAGAATTTTTGGTGTCTACACATCCAACATATGTGAAAAGTTGCCTTGGTTGACCAAACGGTGGCAGTTATTTATAGTTGACGGATCCAATTGATGTCGGGTACGGTGTCGGACATCCCCTGTCCGACACTTGTAACGTTTCGCCTAGCAGTTTTGACCGTTAACGGTTGACCAAATTTAACACGTGGTGCCGGATGACTCGGATCCGGCATGCCACCCGGCACAAGGAGAAAATGTTGCCTATAAATAGGCCGAGAGCCTGCATCATTTGAGACACTTCAACACTCCTATACACTCCATTCATATCTCCATTTCTGCATCCACTCCATTGTTGGTGTCCAAGGAAGTTCTACAGATCCATCCACGCGAAGAAATAGAAGAAGATCTTGTCGGGTTAAGGCTATGACCATTTCCTTCTCCTCTTGTATTCTCTTCTTGTAGTTGTGTGGGTGGTGAAGTAGAATTCCTTGTTAGTTTTTGGTTAGGGATGAGTTTCTTCCTTGTAAACACTTTGATCATTCAATATATTCTTACAAGTTTTACTAAGATTCAGATTTTCTTATAAGGCAGAATGAGATCGCAACTTGTTCTCCTATCTTCTAAATTCTACTTGAGGTTCAAAAGACAAGAGTGCTTTGGTTAAGGAGTCTTAGTGGTCTTTTACCGTTGTTAAATGCATAGGTGTAGATGGCAACACTGAAAGAGTTGGAATTACCTTATCCATTTTCGTTATTCGGTCAATAACTGATGAAAGATTGTTGGGTTCGAATTGGGTAATGAGTCCTTATTTTCAGAGTTTGAGGCTGGGATAAAAATTCATATTTTTGTTCTTGCCGGGTCAATGCGGGGTTTAGTGTGTCCGCATATTCAATGTCTTTGAATATGCCGTGCGTCACTATCCGGCAGGACATTCGGCACGTTCATTTGTTTGGGTGATTTCAGAAACTTGTTATTCATTAAATGATCATATTGGTACCTAGGGTTGATCTAGTCCCGCACCATGCATTTAGATAGGTTTTAGTTAGTTTCCTTAATTTAGAATTATTACTCAATTTTCCCCTTGTTTTAGAATAGACTATTACCAGGATTAGGACTGATTTTCTATTAAGTCCCTTGGGTTCGATACTCTCGGTCATAATCTACTCACACTGTACTCCAACCGGGATTTTTGCTACCCGTATAGAGTTGTAAGGTTATTTTTATTTTCATTCTTTTATTATTTTATTCTTTGTACATACTTTTTCCCCTACAAATTCCCTGTTAGCACATGACCAACTTCTCTCAAGAATAGGAATTTAGAAGAAAACAAAGAAAAACATATTTATTCATTGGTTTCACTTTTCCATAAGGGATGAAGACACAAATTTAGGTATTTGGTTTTGCATTGAAGAACACTCAACTCTCATTGTTGGTTACCACTGGTGTCTCTCAAGTCCGTTAAAGTTATCCCCAAAGAAGCACCCTTTAGTAATCCCTAAGAGAGAGGACAGAAAATACCACTAAGCAATAAAAGTTCAAGCATTTCAAATCGTTTAGCCACACTGCATGAAACATGTTCCTCAAAAGCAATAAAAAATTGGGAGATTTATCCCATAATTCATAAGAGCATTTGTTTTCGATGAAATAACCGCAACACAAGAATCCAAGTTTTTGTTTTTAGAAAAGCATAAGATAAGCATACAGATTCAGCATTTAAGTCCATATTCACCGAAAATGTCAACTCCCCCACACTTGGACTAAACAATGTCCCCATTTTTCACGAGAAAAATCAGGTAAGAGATAGAACGCAAAATACACAAACAGGCAGTTAAGCACAAAAGCTATCCCCAGTGGCAGAATCAAACAGAAACAAACTAAAGGAAAGAGTAAGAGATACATAATGAAAGAAACTTTTACCCCCCCCCCCCATAGTATTGTTTATTGAATTGTTTGGAACTCCCTTACACTTGAGTTTTATCCTCACAGTGGAGTAGCTTGGTTGTGGTGTAGACCTGAAGTTACACCTACATAAGACACTAGAAGCAACCAACAACAAACGGGGTTAAGAGTTAGCAAAAACAAAATCTAAGGAGGACTTAAAAATAAAAGAAGAAAATTAAAGAAATGTCATCTGGATTGCCTCCAGAAAGTTGTCCATGTTTAAGGTCTTCGACTAGACCATACCACCTTGAAGTCATCCAAGAGCAAATATAAACGTTGAAGTTGGCTTCAACGAGCAGGTTGGGTGGGCATCATGAATCTGTAAAGAGTGACACACATCAAAATGAAAAGGTACCTTACTTCCACACTCAAGATGTGATAATGTAAACTCCACCAATCTTTCTTAGGGTGGATGTGTTGAGAGTATTGATCCTTGGTGCTAGCATCAAATATGGTGAAGCCTTCTCTTTTCAAAATGAAGGATGAAGCATTTGTATCTTCATTGTGTGATGTAGAAAGGACTACAGGGGTGGACTATATCTTCAAAATCAGTCCTGAATCAAATGGAAGTTTGGCCTCCACACCGATCCACCAATATTTCTTAGGTGGATGTGTTGAGAGTATTGATCTTTGGTACTAGAATCAAAATATGGTGAAGCCTTCTCTTTTCAAAATGAAGGATGAAGCATTTGTATCTTCATTGTGTGGTGCAAAAAGGACTATAGGGGTGGACTATATCTTCAAAATCAGTCCCGAATCAATTGGAAGTCTGGCCTCCACACTTAGTGGGTGAAAGTCGATCTTCCTCCTGCATCATTGGTTCATCGGTGGTGATGGTCTTGATCCTCCAATTGAAGATCAAAGGTTGATGGATCCTCCTCGGTAAATATGAGGGCGTAAACATCCTCATTGTCTTTGTAAAGCACAAACGGAAATCCTTGGTGTAATCCACTCAGGAGGGAGGAAAGAGCTCTTTGAAGTCAAGGTGGGAACTATCCTGTGATGACTCACTTCAGATTAAGGCAGGTGGTGAAGTGGTGGTGGACTCTTCAGCTCAAACAAGAGAGGATAGGGAGGGTAGCTCTAGTCTTCAGTAGGTTCCTCTGCTTTATGAACTGCTTCTCTCTCAAGTGTTGCATTGGTTTCTTGCATTACTGCAATGAGCTTCAGCTGGTTTATGTTGGAGGTTTCTTGTTCATCAAACTTTGATTTTCATACTAAGATGAAACCTATCATGAGACCCTTTAATCTGGCGATTGCAACCGGGCATCAAGAACTCTCATGGTCTCCTTCACATTCTTGACATACATTCCATTGGTTGTGTCTTGCTCAACAAGGTATGGTTGGCACGATGAGATAAAATCTCCCACAAGACTCTTCAATCTTGAGATTGCAGACTCACAATGAGAACTCTCATGGTCTTCACCACATACCTGACACACAATCCATTAATTGTAATTCTCTGCGCCATAAAAATATCCATACTGACTTTCTGCTTGATTGTAGTGACCAGCCATCAAATTAAAGTTACTAAAAATAAAAGAAAAAATGTGTATACAAAAGGGGAAAATAAGGGAAATAAAATATATGTACACCAATAAACTGATAAATGAGCAAAGATTTAAATGTTAAGTCTGTGGAGATGGAGCCAAAACCTTCTTGTGCGAAATATATAATATAATGCAAACAAAGGGCAAGTGCACCTAATCGTCGTAGTACAACAAGTGTCTTATCTAGAAGGATTGGGAAACTATTTAGATAATTACTGGTTTGGTATATGTACATAGATATATACAAAGAAAGTAAGTGTGGTAATTTGAGGATTTTGTGGTTTTTGTGATGAATAAGGAAATAAAGTATAACAATAAAACTAAACTAACTAACTAGGATAGATGTACCTCGGGATGGATCCTCTCCCCTTTCACCGTTTACCATCAATTATTGATCAATTAACTCAGAGCAAAACAACATGAACACTTAATTAATTAGTAGCCCAGTAATGGTCTACTAATCCTAATCAATTTAGTCGGAAACCGATGAGTATTCAAGTACCTTGATAATTGATAGCATTAAGCACAAGTTCCCCTAAGTTGCAATGAAATCTATCTCAAGATAAGATGAGGCTAAATTACATTGATTAAGTCCCCTTGGCTGAGGTTTCCATCTCCTGTTGACTTCAATTGAAACTTAACACTAATGCTAGACTAATCGGCAACCTAGAACCCATCTCAAAATTGAATTATTGATACATTCAAAGCGAAACCAACCAATCGAAAACATTGATAACAAGTTAAGCAAAACCTTATGAAAATCTTCAAATCAATAAATGACATGCTTAAGATCCATAAATGCTCAATTATCATTATACATTAAGTGCAAGAACTAACATAAAGCTACCAAAGAGTTCAAGAATCAACAATGAGATTTTACGGACTTTGGGGAAAAATCCCATCCCTAGTTACAAGGAAGTTATTCCTCTATTAGAGCATAAATAATAGAGACATGACAAGAAATAGCCATGAGAGGTTGCAGAAGAGCTTCCAAGGTGGCGAGGTTTCTCTCCCTCTTCTTGTTTTTATGAAATATTCATGTTGTGTGATTTACAAGTTGTATGCCATACATGAAACCAGATGTTAACTTTGACCAAGTAGTCAAATTCTAGCTCGAAGGTGTAATCGGGATACACAACATCATACTCAGTAGTTTGGCTGATTTCATACAATTGTCTCTATTTGTTTGTTTGCACGTGATATGTACAGGTACATATGGAAGCCATCCAGCCAGAGTACAGGGTTAGGGTAGCTTAGGAAATGTTATTTTAGGGACAATTAATTTGGACTATCTATACATAGACCTGAGATGTGGGGTATCGCTATATAGGTTATGATATTGTTGCAGATGTTACCTTCTAAAATCATTCTTTTAGAAGGAAGTATAATTTGGATCTTGTATGGGATGCGAGGGAAAGGCGTGCAATTATTTTGTTAGCTAACCGCTGGTATCAAGGTATATATATATATATTCAGTCACGGTAGAGTTCTGGCATGAAGCTTACCCCACCCCTTTTTTTTGATAATTTGCTGGTAAAGACCAGTTACAAGAAGGCAAGCCTTTCTCGCCTTGAGAGTTTATGAAAAACATAAGCTGAAAAACATAAACTGTAAGACTAATTGTACAAAGTAGAAAATAGATTGTGTGAGGAAAAGATGATATGAGATGGTATTGTACACTGATGCTTGCACCACTCCCAACTGGCTTTTTTAATTCGGTATGTGGCCTCCCTCCAATCTGGCACTATTCCATCAAAGACCACTCGATTGCGTAAATTCCATATTGTTCATATTGTGTGCAGAAACGAGGTTGACCAGAGTCTTTTCTTTTGGTGAGAGTTTGGAGTATCTATCCATACTTGATAGAGTGCAACTCCCGATTGTGGGAAAACGAAGGTTATGCCCCACCAGTCGAGTATAGCGGCCCACGATTTCGGGTAGCCTTGCAATGGATAAATAGATGATCCGCCATTTCAATAGCGACATGACAAAAAGAGCATCGTAACTGGCTTAGCGGAATCAGATTTTTGGCAAAGAGTAAGTCCTTAGTCTGTAGCCGTCCATGAAGAAAAAACCACACCGTTAGCTCTATACGGGGTGGCGCCAGTTTGTGCCAGTAGGCTCGACACCATGAGACTTCATCGGGGTATTTCAGATTGATCACCGCCTCATAAAAACTTTTGACAGTGTAGCTCCCATCACTCGCATGAAGCCATGTCAGCCGGTCTTCTTCCTCTGTGTCCCCTGTATGAATTATCTATTACCGCAAGGAGATGCTCCACCTGTGCTCTTTCATATGTAAACAGCTGTCGCCGCCACATTAGCGTCCATCTCCAGAAGGAGCCATCCCAAAAACCCATGTGAGAGATGGAAGATTGCTTCTGTTTTGAGATTGAGTACAGCCTGGGAAATTGAGTCTTTAATGGGAGCGTACCTATCCAAAAGCGTATACGTCTTCCATCCGAAGCTAGCCATTTAACACCAGTTTCCATGACTTGCGCATGGGATGCATGCCAAGATGATATCGACAGTATGCTCTTCCAGACTCCTTTTCTACGTACTTGTTGCCAATTCATATCTATAATTGGGAGTCTCACATCTGTATCATATATTGCGCACACTATGTTCTTCCATAACTTGCCATCCTCTTGTTGGAACTTCCACCACCATTTAAACAGGAGAGCTGCGTTTTTTGCTTCAATGTCTACTAGTCCAAGACCACCGTTATGCTTGTTTTTTGACAGCGAACTCCATGATATAAGCGGTACTCCTTTGCCAGTCCCCTTCCTCCATAAAAAATTTCTCTACAACTTGTTAATTTGGTTGAGCACTCCTCGAGGAATTTTGAACAGGCTTAAATAGTAGAGAGGGAGGCTCCCTAGCACTGATTTAATTAACATCAGACGTCCTGCTCTGGAGAGGGAGGAAGATTTCCATCCTGCTAACCGCCCAGCTATCTTATCCAATATCGATTTCCAGGTGGCTAGTCTTTGAGGATTGGTACCAAGATTGAGACCAAGATATGTCATGGGGAATGTACCAATTCGGCATCCAAGGATTTATTGTACCAAACTTACCGTGTGTGCATTTGGGTTGACTAGGTATGCTGTTGTCTTTGACCAATTTACCTCCAACCCCGACATTTCTGAGAATATAACTATGCACATCTTCACCGTCTCTATTTCTTTCTGACTTGGCAAACAGAAAATCAGAGTATCGTCTACATATTGCAGATGGGATATGAGTGTGCTATTCTGTCCAACACGGATCCCTCGTCTACTACCGTTTGTAATTGCTTCCTCTAGTAACCATCCCAGTCCTTCCACACTTAAAACAAAAAAATGGGTGAGAGTGGATCGCCTTGACGGACTCCCCTCTTTGGTTTAAGTGGTTGTGATGGTACCCCATTGATGAGTACTGAGATTTGGGTAGTGGAGATGCATTCCTCTATCCAAGTTCTCCGAGTGTTGTTGAAACCAAAGAAGAACAGCAAACGATCAACAAATGTCCATGATAAACAATCAAACGCTTTAGCGAAATCGATTTTCAGTAGTATGCCAGTTTGTCTCCTGCTTTTGAGCCATGTGATCACTTCACTTGCAATCAGTGGTCCTTCCAGTATATTTCTCCCTTTAATGAAAGTTGTTTGGGTGCCTTCAACCAACTTGTCCATCACTTGACTTAAGCGGGTGGATAGAATTTTTGAAATGATCTTGTATAGTGCTCCGATCATACTAATGGGTCGAAATTCATCCATGCTTGAAGCGCCTGAGACTTTTGGTACAAGTGTGAGCCACGTCATATTACTCCCTGTCGGGAGTTGATTAGTATCAAATAAGCTGAGAACAACATTTGAGAAAAAACTGTTCTCAGCTTTTTTGATACTAATCAACTCCCGACAGTGAAAACGGCGAAAGGAAGACAATTTAGTTGTTGTGTCGTAGGGAATACTCAAACTCCGCAAACCGGGTCTGGCTTTAGTTCTGAGGATTCTCCTTTTTGAACTTCTTTTTGTGGTAGTCTGTTGCTAGTAGAAGGGTACAAGGCAAAGCGGTACCAATACCAATTCCTCGTGTCTCTATCTTTCATTCCAGACCCGTCATCGGGTTAGCTGTAACGATTTTTGGTTATGGATGCTCCCCAACTTACACCTTTAACGCTACAACTATTGTGCTATGATGTGTCCGGTTCAAATGATTTGACCTTTCCCAATCACACTGGCCTCCCTTCCAAATAGGAAAATGGTCTCTCTCTAAGCACCATGCCTATTTTGACCCTTGTTCCCCTTCTGCCTCGCCCTATCCGACTGGACACCACATCTCGTACTCAACATCATTCAGCTCTAGTTATCACATAGGCTTGTTATGCATTCTAAATGTATGAAGACGGTGACATCCCGTAGAGCATTTTCGCTGCTAATAAGAAAATGAGTCAGACTAATGAAGTTCAACACTTTAATTAACAATTAAGAATAAGGGATGTCACATAGGGTCTTCAAAAAATCCTAGTCGGGATTCCTACACTATTTTCTTTCAATCACACAACAGCTGAGCGCCGTTTTAGAATTAAAAAAGGAAGCAGTTAATGACTAGGAAGACTGAAGCCGGAGTTGGATCTGGACCATTGCCCTAACCATACTTCCCTTCGATTTCCTCCTTATTCTTCTTGTGTCATGAATTATATTATGGATTCAACTTTTGTTATGTCATAGTAGATTTTTTAAGCTTCCCGAGTTAGGAATAATTCTCTGATAAAGATTCCTATTTGTATTGTATTTCTGAATTCAATTTAGAATAAGTTGAATTCAATGCTCTCTACAATGATTGTTTACTGATCACATTCGAGGATTATTTATGGGTTTTTTATCAACGTGTGAGACTTGATATAAAGAATAAGACTAGGGAGAATTAAATTGGACAAATCAGATGTGAGATTCGTTTATGTGATGTTTGCCACGATTTGGGGCGTTGTCAGTCATTGATTATAAGAGAGTTTGAGTATTTTAAAACTTGTTAGGATTCTATGAGCGAGAGATCAAATTAGAATTAATTAGTTTTATTCACCTATGTAAGAACCCTCCATTTGTAAATATTACTAGTAAAAACCCCATGTGCGATGTATCACTTTATTTCATTTTTCGAAAATAGGACATTATGTTGGCGAGAAGATGTTTACACATCTAGAGTACCCAATTTTAAAACTGAAGAAAGAAAACAAGGTAAGAGCAGCACTGATAAAAGCTCCAAAGTGACTTGCCTACCGTAATACAATGGTATGCAGAGGAAGATAGTGGGTAACCTGGTCCACAGCGGAGTGTTCTTTGCCTAATCTAAGAGTTGGCAGCGGAGGTCAGTTCTATCTGTATGGACGACCGCTGATCTAGAGATCCTGGTAAATAACCTTTTGTGAGAGTACGGAAAGGAGATAATAGTGTCGGGAAAGCAGAAAACAAGGATCCCACCACTAACTGCGTTCGTAATTATCGGCAGATTGTTTGACGCAAAACGCCAAACATAAAGACGACTAAAAGTATAAGGTAAGACTTAAAACTAAACCAGACACTTAACTTATTAAAATATGAATAAAAGTACTGCATCAAATAATGTATTAGTGCACGCATCCTCTGTGGGCCCGGTCAAAGCAGCTAGGGTAGATTTTCCAAAGATTTCAGCTTTACCATATACTTGGGAAACATAAGGCCACGTGACATTGCATAAAAAACTTTTCCCATGCACGGCATAATAAAGTTGCTCACCGCCGGTTTCCTGCTGTAGGGGGTTTCCTCTCTAGGTTTCTTTTGCCCAACCTTTCGACTTCCACCTGCATGTTTTCCATCTGCCCTAATCTTCATCATCTGCTTACTCTGTTCATGGATTTGCCCTCCCCCAACACGTTTCACCTTCCCCGTACTACCAGGTGCCGATTTATTCCATGCAAGCAATCATTTCCTCTACCCCTATTAATGCATGTAATCAATTCCCAACGCTTTCTCATCAGTTTAAATACCATCATTTACTTCTTAAACCTTCCCTCTTCACCGGCATCCTTTTCCATACTTACGTTTCGCTATTCCGAGGTTCTTTCTTGGTTATACAATCCACATCTTCAATCTTTTCCCATCCCGGCTTTTCATTACCTAAACACAATGGCAACACATGCACCGTCTGCTGAAGCTCTGGCGGAGCACTGCTCTCTTCTGTCCCTCACGGCGGAGGAAGGAGATATGCTCCAGGTGGAAGACCTTTTTGACATAACCAACGATGCTCTCACCAGCTGTTATCTGTTGGGCAAGCTTCTCATGCCTCGCTCTATTGACGTCAAACAGATCCAGACTACTCTTGCAAGGGCCTGGAAATGTGAGTATACTTTACGTGTTCGCAATCTTGGTGGCGGACTTCTTCTATTTCACCTTCCAGATGAAGCTTTTGTTCAGTCAATTCTCTCACGGGGCCCTTGGACCCATGAAGGAAGTTTGCTTGTGCTCTCTGAGGTTGATCAGTCTGTTCCACCAAAGGACCATGACTTTCGCTGGGTCCCTTTCTGGGTTCATGTGCATGATGTCCCACTGAAGTTTATGACTAGGTTGTTTGCGCGTCGCCTGGCTGTGAAGATAGGATATTTCATGGAATATATGGAGTTCGATAGTTGTCGTGTTGGGTCCTATATGCGCCTCAAGGTACGTCTTGACGTCACACGGCCTCTTATGCGCTTCATCACCATTTCCGATGGCGCACACAGCACGATCTTGCCTCTGCAATACGAGCGTCTACCAAATCTGTGTTTTCTTTGTGGTCACTTTACTCATCTCCTGCGTAATTGTCCTTATCGCACTGAGGCAACACAGGACGAACTCAACTATGGTCTATGGCTGAAGGCGGGGACTGCGGGTGTGCAACGACCTCGATATGAACCTCATGGAGTCGGTCCATCAGTCACTCGGCAGCAGCCACCATCTCCACCGGTCCAACCTTCTGTTGTAGTTCAAACTGTTGTGGAGGATGCAATGGAGGATGCCGCGCTAGTTCGGCCTCATGTTGACATCAATCAAGTACCTGACACTGAAGAGGGTGAGGTACCTCTATCGCCAACCAATTCCAATGATCGCAAGCGCAAGTTCACTGTCGTTCAATGTTCTTCATCAGAGTCGGAGCTTCGGGACATTCAAGCTGTGGAGGAGGTTACAAAGAAGGGACGTGGAGAGGAGCAAGGTGTTGAAGCGGCGATGCTGGGTGAATCCCAGTATCGCCAAGGATAATGTCGGTGCTGGTTGCGAACTGTAGGGGATTAGGCACTCCTGCTACGGTTCGCTGGATTAGGGACGTGGTGTGTCGCCAAGTGCCTTCTTTTGTGTTCCTGTCTGAGACCAAGAAGTCGACTCTTGAGTTGCGATCTTTTGCTAAATCTCGATGTTTTTGTAATTACTCCTAGGCTGGTGGGGATAGTATCGGTAGGAGCGGTGGGGTGGTTTTGTTTTGGCAAGCTCATCTTAATGTAACAGTCCTTAGTTTCTCAAGTCATCATGTAGATATTGTCGTTACTGAACATGGGGGATATCAATGGCGTTTTAGTGGTCTGTATGGATGGTCTGATTCTGCCCAGAAATGGAAAACTTGGTCTCTTCTTCGGTATTTGCATACTCAGTGGGATGGCCCTTGGGTGTTGGGTGGTGATTTTAATGAAGTTATGTACAATCATGAGCATAGTGGTCGTGCTAATCGTTCTCGTCACAATATGGCTGATTTTCGTAATTGTCTGCTTGATTGTGATATCCAAGATCTGGGATTTCGGGGTAGCAAGTATACATTTACAAATAAGAGTCCTTCCTGGTTTAATACTCGCAGTAGATTGGACAGATTTTTAGCAAATGAGTCCTGGCTTCGGCAGTTTCCATCAGCAACGAATTTTCACTTACAGTGGGGTCAATCTGATCATAAGCCGATCAAGCTTGTCCTATCGTGCAGTACCAGGCGTGGCCCGAAGCCTTTTAAGTATGAAAACTGTTGGGCAACTAATGAGTCTTGTAAACGCCTAGTGCATTTAGTATGGCAGGAGCGTGGTTTATCTTATTGTCAAAAGATTCACAAATGTGGGAAGTAGTTGCGAACTTGGGGTAGGCAGCAAATTTGGATTGAAAAACGCCTTCTATATCAAACCCGAGCTGCTCTTGATAATGTCGCACATCAGCCACCAACTTCAGCAAACATTACTAAATGGAATACACTCAATCATCATATGGATGAGCTTCTCTTGAAGGAGGACATCAGATTACACCAGCGCTCTCGGCAACACTGGTTGTCTTCTGCAGATCGAAGTACTGCTTTCTTTTACAGCCGCTTTAGAGTGCGCACCAGACAAAATGAGATTACTTGCCTTGCATCAGATACAGACACGCCTCAAACAACATGGGCTGGTATTGAATCAGTGGCACGTAATTTTTTCCAGACTCTGTTTACAACATCATCCCCTCTGCGTGATGATCACTTACTGGCATGTGTAACCGCTCGGGTTCCGATGGATTTGAACCAAGCATTGGGTGCACCATATACACGACAAGAGATTATTCATGCGTATAAACAAATGAATCCAAACAAAGCACCTGGTCCAGATGGAATTAACGGTGTCTTCCTTCACACATATTGGCCCTTAATAAGTGATGAGTTTCTGAATACTTGCTTGGCTTTTCTTAATGGCGGCCCGCTGGAGGCACCTTTGAATGATACGAACATTGTTCTGATTCCAAAAAAACCAGGGGCTACAGATATCAAGGATTACAGACCAATTTCCCTCTGCAACACTATCTACCGGGTTATATCCAAGGTCTTGGTTAATCGCGTATCAGCTATTCTTCCCACGGTTATCTCATCTACCCAAGCAGCTTTTGTCCAGCAGCGATCTATCACGGATCAAGTGATGTTGGCCCATGAAATTCTTCATTCGATGCGTCGGTCCCGTGCACAAACAAAAGGTTTCTTTGCTTTCAAGGTCGATATGGCTAAGGCATTTGATCGCCTTGAATTGTCTTTTATTCTTGATGTTCTTTCAGCCATGGGATTCCACACATCCTGGATTTCGTTGGTTCAGAAATGTATTACGTCTGTTCGCACTTCGATTGTCATTAACGGATATCCAGGTATTGCTTTTTCTCCACAGCGGGGGTTACGTCAAGGCGACCCGCTGTCCCCTATCTTGTTCATTTTGTGCATGGAAGCATTGTCTGCATCACTTCAGCTAGCTGCAGATGTGGGTGTGTATCAGCCGTTTATATTACCCGGCCTACCAACCGCAATCTCACATCTACTTTTTGCTGATGATTGTGTTATTTTTGGGAAGGCAACAGCTGCTAATGCCATGGCTCTGTCCAATATTTTATCTGTGTTTACGGAAGCTTCTGGTCAGTGTGTCAACCCAAGTAAGTCATGCCTTATGCTGTCTAAAGGCCTCCGCCCTCATCTTAAGCAGACAATTGGGTCACTTCTTGGAGCCAGACTGGTGGATGACTTGGGCATGTATCTTGGCTTCCCCAGCCATATTGGAAAGAAGCCCACAGCGGTTTTTCACTATATTATTGACCGGGTGTCTAAACGTATCCAAAGTTGGTCTAAGAAGGTATCTCAAGCCGGTAGACTACTGTTGATCAAATCTGTGTTACAAGCAATCCCCACTTATGTCATGTCTGTTATTCTCCTTCCCCGTTTCCTGTTGAAGAAGATTCAGCGCATGATTGTCAGTTTTTGGTGGGGGGTTCAGCGGCTTCACCAGCCCTCAGATGGACAAAGTGGACTACCTTATGCAAGGACAAGCGAGCTGGGGGCATGGGTTTTCGGGAACTCCAGAGTTTTAATCGGGCATTACTAGCTAAGCAGCTGTGGCGTATCATTACTCAACCAGATACCTTGTTATCACAGTTTTATCATGCTAAGTATTTACGTACTACACACTGGCTCACCCATCAACCACCACCGCATTCTACACCAGTGTGGAAGGCTTTATTAAGTGTACGCGACTTAGTAGAGTTGGGAGCTCGACAGACTATTATTTCTGGGGTCGACACTAAAATCACTGATCGTTGGTTGCCCAATAAACCAGGTGGGAAGTTGTATGCTTGGACTTTGCCACCGGTGGTTTCTCAATACTCCTCCGTTGCAACTCTTATCACTCCACAGCGTCAATGGAATGTTGGACTGCTAAATCAATGGTGCCATTCAGATGATATTGACCACATTTGTGCTATTCCATTACCTGCACAACCAACACCAGCAAATTCTGCGGATTCATGGTACTGGGGACTCTCAAAGTCCAATACCTTCACAGTCTCCTCGGCTTACTATGCTGCATTGCAAATGCGAAATGCCTCCCACCCAGCAACTTCGGAAGCAACACCACGTGGTAAACTTTTCAGAACTATTTGGACTTTGGTTGTGCCTGGGCGCGTTAGGTTGTTTGCATGGAAATTGATCACGAACACGCTGCCTTGTAAGACAGTTTTGATGGATAGAATAAAAGCTAATATGCACCCTGGCTGTCATTTCTGCACTCATAATGAAACTCTCCTGCATGCACTAGTCCAATGCCCTGTGATTCACCAATTCTGGCATCAGTTTGGTAGACCGATGCCTCCTCCTTCCGTTACTACTGATGCAGCTTTGCAGGATTGGTTCGGGGCCTTTTGTTTAACACAGTCTAAGCTTGAGGTGACACAGTTAGTGAGCCATTTCTGGATGCTTTGGTTTGCCCGATGTCAGACAACCCATGGCAGCGTTAAAGATATTAGGCAAGGATGGGGCCAAGCGACTGCATATTTACATCTTGCCACATCAGTATCACAAGCCACCTGGCATGCTCTCGAGGTTCACAGACAGCATCACCCAGCCATCCCTGACATATTTGTGGATGCTAGTCTAGATAATGGTGCTCATGTTGGTACTGCATGGCTCGTCTGTTCATCGACACACGTTTCATCTGTTGGTATGGTAGCATCTAAGAAGCGCTTGATCATAGCGGATGCTGAGGCGATGGCAATTGACGAAGCGGTTCAAGCAGCAACCCATCAGCAACTTCAGTGCTTCCGATTGCTGTCTGACAATAAATCAATCATAGATTATTTATGTAACGGCCACACGCAATCGTTGCTCCGATCGACCACTGATATTCTTGATCGGGTTCTTGCTTCTCTAGGATGCTTTACGGAGGTTTTTTGGTTTTATATTCCTAGGGAGTTCAATGTAACGGCCCATTGTTTGGCCAACCATGCCCGGCGCATGCACTGCACGGGAACATGGAGTTCGGATGACTTTCCGGACATTGTACGCGACCTTGTTTCTTAATATACTATCCGTTTTCAAAAAAAAAAGTTGCTCACCGCCCATTTGGTTGGTCCAAGTACGTCGGTAATATTCAGTAATGGAGGGATATGGCCATGGACATTAGGTGGCATTTAGCAGCTGAGGAGTGTCACCATGCTAAGTGTTTTCCATCGACT
This sequence comes from Limonium bicolor, assembly GCA_023374045.1. NCBI lineage: Eukaryota > Viridiplantae > Streptophyta > Magnoliopsida > Caryophyllales > Plumbaginaceae > Limonium > Limonium bicolor. The sequence continues at coordinate 70,743,858 of CM041779.1, read as the reverse complement.
GGAGCTGGAGAAACAGCGAAATGGCTACCATCGACAGCAGGCCTTCTTCGGAAAACTCGTGACTATAAGGGCTCCACAACTCCATGCTTGCTTCAAGGGAAGGCGGCTGATGAGGAAAGTCGAATCTCCTGGAGCACTGGCATAAACCTCATCCAAGGATGGCGCCGCCGGTGAATATGCTAGCGAGGCACAGGCAAGCCTTTACTTTCTGAGTTTACATCAACTGGTTGAGTATATAGAACACACGTTACACACCAGCACCACCGAGAAAACAATGGGGTTGGAAGCAACGTGAAAACCAGGATGAAAGTTAGGTCCTCGGGCTCGGACTCCTTCGCGTTGAATAAGTGTGGTGACACCCTTGTGGTCTATCTTCATCAGCTAGACATGCACTAACAAATTCTTCACGAATCCGTTTTGCCAGAAGGCTATGGATCGATGACAAAAGAGCATGATTAACACTACTCAACATCAACTAGTTCAAAAGAACAAAGAGAAAAAGACAAACTCTATAAAAAACCAAATAAGAACTAATTAAAGAGAATAAGAGAGACATAGATCCCGGCCGGCATATAAGCTAGATAATTACTACTAAGGTTTGAAATTATTCTAACATAATAAGGTTGTAAAGTGGGGGGCAATATAACAAAAGGAAGACCATAAGAAAAAACAGCCATCAAGAAGCAAGAGGAGAAAGGAAAACAGGAATTAGAACAAAATCTTTCGGGAAAGATAGGGCTGTGGCATGGGGAGAGAAAAAGACAAACAATTATGTAAGTGTGTTCACGGAAAACCGGAACCGTCAAATCGAGATCGAAGCTGGTGAAACCGGAAACCTAGTTAATCGTAGTGGTTTGCCGGCTCTATTAATTGAACTGTTTAATTTTTCGGTTCAGGTGTTGGTTATGGTTATTGATTTTAAGGAATCCGGTTAATTAGAAAAATCGTTTAAGCACTTTAATTGTTAGTTTAAAAAAAAATTGGTATAAATATAATACTATAGGGTTAATTATTAGATTTACCAAAAATAAGCATACACTTATTTAGTTAATTGTTAGAATTATACTAAAACGAATACCAAAGTTGAAGGGGTTAACCGGTTTAATACCACACTAAACCGATAAAATTGTATGTTGTTTGCTAATTATAAAGGAAAAACACATAAATCTAATTATTTCGGTTAACCGTTAAATCGGTAAAACTGCACCAAAACCGACGATTAACCTGCACCAATTAACTGCTTCTAAATGAACCAAATTTAATTAACCAAAAATCTGATGAACACCCCTCCAATTATATACTATCACTTTATTTCATTATAACATTACCTTTGTACGAGCAAGGGTCCCGATTTATTTCTCACTTTTGTAGGCAGGATTTTCGTGAATAAAGACAATGAAAAGTATGTTATAGAGCAAAAGAACAAAAGAATTCAAAAGCAAATTTAGTACTCATCGTATGAACATTAAATTTTCCATTTTCATCCTACTGGATTATCATAGCTTCTACGAAAGAACAGATTTTAGTCAGTTGATAGGGAAATTTCATGAAATACCATTATATTTTTGGCTAATTCATGAAATGACACTAAAAAAAAAAAAGAAATCATGAAATGTCACTATATTTTCGGAAAAGTTCATGAAATGTCACTATAGTTGGAAAAAAGACAAAAATACTCCTACTAATTAACAAAGTACTTTTAAAGTTCACAATATGCCCCTAAGTGTTAAAAATTAACAAAAATATCAAAATACAATAAAAATATAAAAAATTTAAAAAAATAATATATATATATTAAATATTTAAAAAATAAATATTTCTTTTTTAAAAATTTATTCAATACCATAAAAGGAATATTAAACTCTAAATAAAAAATTTATACCAATTTAATACCATAATTTATACCAAATAACTACCATCATTTTTATCATGCATTTTTTAATTATTATTTTCTATAAATTTAGATCATTTATTTCTTCAAAATAAATAACTTTTTTATATTACTGATTAATTTTAAAAACTAAAATTTCTAAATATAATATTTGAGATAGAACGACTGAGAATATAATATGTAACATACAATATTAAATAGTAAAACTTGTTTGAAATGTAGTATAAAATGTTTTCACAGTAATAATATGCAACTTATTGTATTTTTGATTATCATTACTTGTTCATAATAAGTTGCATATTATTATTCTACATTTAAAATAAATTTTACTATTTAATATTGTATGTTATATATATAATCTCAGCCGCTCTATTTCCAATAAATTATTATATTTAGAAATTTTAGTTTTTAAAATTTATCAGCAATATAAAAAAATTTTACTTTGAAGAAATAATAATCTAAATTGACAAAAAATAATAATTAAAAAAAGTATGATAAAAATTATGGTATTTATTTGGTATCAATTATAGTACTAAATTGGTAAAAAAAATTAGTATAAATTTTTTGTTTAGAACTCAATATTGTTTTTATAGTATTGAATAAATTTTAAAAAATGAAATATTTTTTTTTAATATTTAATGATATTTTCAGTTTTTAAATTTTTAAATTTTTTTATAATTTTTATAATTTTTTTAATTTTTATAAATTTATATATTTTTTATAACTTTTTATAATTTTTAATAATTTTTTTATATTTTTATTGTATTTTGATATTTTTGTTAATTTTTATTAATGTTTAACACTTAAGGGCATATTGTGAATTTTAAAAGTACTTTATTAATTAGTAGGGGTATTTTTATCTTTTTTTTCCAATTATAGTGGTATTTTATAGATTTTTTAAAAAATATAGTGACATTTCATGACTTAAATTACTGAGAACCCCCTTAGAACTTGAGATATTACAGTTAACCACCTTGTGTTTATCATAATTATTGGTAACCACCTCATGGTTAAGGTATCTTTGACTACGAGCCTCCGAACTATAACTCTGTGATCAGAAAGTTAACTATGTGTTGACCTATCAGCTTAATCGCATTAATAATGTCAGGTTGGACAACAAAACTTCTTAATCAACATCGTCTAACTCTCTCTCATCCCACTTTAGATGTATTTTTAAGGAAGGGTTGACATTTTTAGGAAAATAACAATACAGATTAAGTAGTGTTTTTTGTCCAGCATAACATTATTAATATGAGTAAGCTGATAGGTCAATACTTAGTTAACTTCCTGATAACATAGTTATAGTTTAGTGGCTCGTAGTCAAAGATATCTTAACCTCGAGGTGGTTACCAGTAATTATAATAAACATATAAGGATTAACTATAATATTCTAAATTCTCAATGAGGTTCTGAGTCATTTACTCTTTTTTTTTTAATGACATTTATGAATTAGCCAAAAATATAGTGACATGAAATTTCGCATCTATCTTTTTTGGCACACCTTTTCGACAATGTCACGTCACGACTCACGTTGCCTAAAACGTGCATTCCGCCTGACAGGAGGATGACTTTTTTTTTTCTCTCGTAAACTGACTGATTGGAGGATGACTTTTCAAAGTAGCAATAGAGCTCAATTAATTTCGCCTGTTATTCCCAACAAACGTCGTAATCATTCACACATGATTGTCATTCCTGTATACTTTTCTTAGGGCATCCACAATGGTTTTAAGTTTCTTAACACATTCCTAGGTGTCATGTCATCTAAAAATTATATTTTATTACTTAAGGAACTCTATCACTACAATAACAAAGTTTCTTAATCTTCTCTCTCTAATGAACAACCAATAAACTATCACTATTTAGATGTGAGATAAAATATGAAAGAGAGAGATACACATAGGTGGGTCTAATGTGTCATAAAAGTGGGGTTCTTATTTAAGAACCTTGGAGAGAGAAATGGGTGGAATCCACACCATTGTAGAACATTTCACATATGTAACCGTGTCAAGAACCCTTATTGTGGATGCCCTTAACTCTATAGTAAGGCATTGAGCAATGAGCATGTTACTTTCGTTAGGCGGGTCTTTATGTAATTTAAAAAAACGTTTTTTTAATCTTTTCTTTTTTTAATAAAAACCAATAAACTATAATGTGAGAGAAATATTTAAGAGAGATCCACATCACTTGATTTAGAGAAGTTTTTAGCATGAATTCTTATTGTGAAACATATATATTTTTTATTTATAATGTAAGTCATTTTAAAAATATATTTATATTTAATTTATATCAATTTTATATAATTTAAATATGAATTGGTATAATTTTTTCTATGTAAAGACTGATCGATATTGTGGATAGCCTGAGTAGCACTATGCAAGTAGGTACTTAAGATTGCGCCGATCATTACAACTAAAATGAGTATAATTACAAGACTACTTCCGTGACGCGTCGCCGTAGCTTCTGTGACGGACTACCTTTTTCCGTCCCACGATGGAAACAATCGTGGCCATGTTTTGTTTATCTTTTTAAATCTCAACCATCCAATTTCCTTATATGTAGTATGCTAAGTTACACATCTATTATTTCTGTTATTTCCTTAATAATTTATTTTTAAGTTTTTAATTATCAAAGCTGATTGTTTAAGTAAGGTTTTTTACACCTATTGCCAATATAAGTTATGCATTTATATATTTTATTATAGTTTTGAGTTAACAAAGAATTTGGATAAGTTATATTATTTATTTGTTTCTTTTTTCACATCCCACATTATACAATTTTTGTAGTAAACGGTTCACCATATATATATATATATATATATATATATATATATATATATATATATATATATATATATATATATTATTACTACTTTTTGTCATTAAAAATATTTTTTTGTTTGTATTTTTGTAAGTTTATTAGAATAAAATTCAAAATTAAAAGTAATTAAGAAGAAGAGGGAAATGAACAGAACACTAATATATTGTATCTACTAATTACATACTATAAGGGCATCATAAACCATACTCTCTAATAAAACCAATAATATTGTAATCGCTTATGGAATTAGGGGTTCACGGATTAAGCGCTCAATTTTATAAATGTCTTGACTTAATTTTTATATAATAATGTAAATATCTATATACATTCATGAATACATTTTTAATTGATAAAAATCTTAATAAAATCTAACATGTATATTTTAATCATTAGTCGAATGGGTTATGCACTCTTTATAAGATGACACTAATTGTTATATATCTTTTTCTTTGGTCGTTCTTATAGAATCATTATGTATAAGAATATTTTCTTATCATTTATCAGTTTATAAAGCTTGACTTATTGAAAAACGTGAAGAATATAAACGTTTGGAAACGATAAACTGAGTTGTTGGAGTCAATTTTACGTATTATTTAATCTTGTTTTTTTATGTATCCACGATAATTTATAAACGTTTCCACTAATGATTATAAACATGTACCCAACCTTCTATAATCGTTTCCATCACTCTTATAGAAAGACGACACCAACTGTTATATATCTTTTCCCTTGGTCGTTCTCATCGAATCATTGTGTATAAGAATATTTTTTAACATTCATCAGTTTACAAAGCTTGACTGATTGATCAACCTGAAGGCGATAAACGTTTGGAAATGATAAACTGAGTTGTTGGAGTCGATTTTATGCATTCATTTAACCATAGCTTTACGTATCCACGATAATCTATAAACGTTTCCACTGATGATTATAAACATGTACCCAACCTTCTATTATTGTTTCCATCACTCTTATAGAAAAACGACACCAATTGTTATATATCTTTTTCCTTGGTTGTTCTCATCGAATCATTGTGTATAAGAATATTTTTTAACATTCATCAGTTTACAGAGCTTGACTGATTGATAAACCTGAAGGCGATAAACGTTTGGAAACGATAAACTGAGTTGTTGGAGTCGATTTTATGCATTCATTTAACCATAGCTTTACGTATCCACGATAATCTATAAACGTTTCCACTAATGATTATAAACATGTACCCAACCTTCTATAATCATTTCCATCACTCTTATGGAAAGACGACACCAACTGTTATATATCTTTTCCCTTGGTCGTTCTCACCGAATCATTGTGTATAAGAATATTTTTTAACATTCATCAGTTTACAAAGCTTGACTGATTGATAAACCTGAAGGCGATAAACGTTTGGAAACGATAAACTGAGTTGTTGGAGTCGATTTTATGCATTCATTTAACCATAGCTTTACGTATCCACGATAATCTATAAACGTTTCCACTATGATTATAAACATGTACCCAACCTTCTATAATCTTTCCATCACTCTTATGAAACGACACCAATGTTATATATCTTTTCCCTTGGTCGTTCTCACGAATCATTGTGTATAAGAATATTTTTTAACATTCATCAGTTTACAAGCTTGACTGATTGATAAACCTGAAGGCGATAAACGTTTGGAAACGATAAACTGAGTTGTTGGAGTCGATTTTATGCATTCATTTAACCATAGCTTTACGTATCCACGATAATCTATAAACGTTTCCACTGATTATAAATGTACCCAACCTTCTATAATTTTCCATCACTCTTATGGAAAACGACACCAATGTTATATATCTTTTCCCTTGGTCGTTCTCATCGAATCATTGTGTATAAGAATATTTTTTAACATTCATCAGTTTACAGAGCTTGACTGATTGATAAACCTGAAGCGATAAACGTTTGGAACGATAAACTGAGTTGTTGGAGTCAATTTTACACATTCTTTTAACCTTGATTTTTACATATTAATGATAATTTATCAATGCTTCCACCAATTATTAAACATGTATACAAACTTGTATAATCGTTTCCAGCACTATTTAAAAAATGATGATACTAACTGTTATATATGTTTCCTTTATCTGTTCTCATCGAATTATAGTGTATATGAATCATAGTGTATAATCATTTTTTTCATATATATAAAATGTATTATATGCCAACTTTTTCACTTAGAAAACATATAAAAATTAGCTTTAGTGATTTAAATTGGTAATTATTTTTAAAATTAAATTTTTGAGTTGATTAAGATACATATTTTGATTTGATA
>CM041779.1:70472106-70736359 GCA_023374045.1 Limonium bicolor | reverse complement strand
TCTCGGAATTAAATTCGGAGCAGGGAGTCATAAGTACAAGTGAAGGAAGGATGAGAATGGCATGGCTCTGTTTGGAACCCGATGGAGAGAGGAGGAAGAAGAAACCACCGTGGGAAATGGAAGGGAAGAAGAGAATGAGAAGTAAGTTTGCTTTTGTTAAGATATTTATCCTTATAAAGCAAATAGTATACTAATTAGTCATTCCTTTCTTTTCTTTGTAAACTAACAGGTGGTGAGTCACAACACCATTAAAAAACCGGCCCCAAATAGTACCTAGGGTGTTTTGGTCTTTGTTGACCAACTTATCACTTATAACATTATATGTTACAAACTAGTTTAAAAATCACTATTCACCAATAACAAGGCACATAGAAGTGAAATTTTTGATTTCCCACTAATATGCCACCCAAATGTGATACTATATAGTACACATGTTAATTAAAGAGTAATGATGGACATTTAGCCATTCAAAACTCATTTACAAGACAATTTTCAAAACGTGCTTTAAGACTTCTTAAAGCACATTTTGTGTTTTAACTTGTTTTCAAGCTTGGTTTTCTTGGTAATTGATTTAATATGTTCATTAACATATAATTAAGGCATAGGTATGACCATTAGGCCTTATACACATTTATCCCAAGCTTAGAGCACATTTTTGCTCTTATTGACCTTAAGGTATTTATTTGTGTTTTTGTTTGGTTTCATTGTCTACCAAAGTTTCCTAAGGACTTAATTAGCCTTAAAAGTCATAATTAAACATTATCAAGTCTTGGTAGGCTCTTTGGGTCCTAACCAAGTTCACTCAACCTTAGAGCTGTTTTTTGCTCAACACCGTGTCTTAGTTTTTATTGCACTTTACATGGTTTAATATAATTCCCTGATGTTCCTAGGCACTTTTTAGCCTTTAAATACCATAGTTAACATTTACACAACATACCAAGGTTTGGGGTATTTCAATCTACCCCCCTTAAAAGAACTTCGTCCTCGAAGTTCACATTTCCTCGCATCATGGATTAGAATACGGGAATTACTATAGCCACAAAACTTCCATTACCAACCACCTTACATCCAACCTCGGACTTAATGGTCCGGGCAATATCCACCTTATACATAAAATATCATATTCACATGGTAACCTCGGACTCAATGGTCCGGGTACCTTCATCACACTTGCACCCAACAATATCCCTCAGACTCTTAGGTCTGGGTGACATAACCACGTTTAGACTCATAGGTCTTGATACACAACACATTTAGACTCATAGTCTTGATAGCACACACTTTAGGAGATCAAAGTCAATAACCCTTATCACCCATACCAAACAACATGTCATAGCATGTATATCAAACAGAAATACCTTTTCCATCTCTCCATGGGTTCGAATCCCACTTTGAGTACATACATTGTGATCCCGCGGAACCCGGTCGCGATGGACACTTTCTGGTCCCCGTTCCTTTGGGAGATCAAAACATTCACTTAATTTTTAAACATATGTACTTCTCATGTCACCGGTCCGAAGACAAAGGCTCATACGTCCTCAGCTCGTGAGCAAGTACTACAAAATATTCTTTACTAGGTTAAGTATATAAGAAGATCTTTATTCAAGATATTAATCGATTGTTTTTTAAAACACCAATTGAAATTCTTTTGAAAACACCACACAACTCCAAGTCCAGTTTATGCTCCTTGTATCTTTCTTAACATGTTATTTGTAATCACTTATAGGGAGCTTCAAGAATCATCCAACACTGATGTGATCAGCATCAGTGTTGAACTATCTTTCCACCCCAATTTGTGTTCGGCTTCCCTTGATCTCATGATAATCAAGTTTCACCTCCCACTTCATTTTCAACCAACAATTAATTCCAAGCATATCCCATTTTCTATCTTTGAATCTCTCTAGTCATAATCATAACATCTCCAAGGATAGAACTCCGTCTATCAATCATCAACCAAAAATCCAACTTAATTCAAGTTACCTAGGGAATTTAATTCTCACTAGGTTCTATGTCGGTCTTACATAACCCTTCATAAATCACAACATTGTATATATATACCATATATTTTTATCAAAATACAATACATGGTTTACATTATGCACCGTCGGGGTTTTAGTTCCCCGGGAGTTTCTTTACTCCCTTCCACTTGTTAACAAATGACAACACTTCCCACAATGGTATTCGCATCTTTTCTGCGCAATACCACAATTTACCCACAAATAAATGCGTATGTTTATATAACACACGCGCCAACCATCATAACAATCATTTTGTGCTATGCACAACCTAGTTCACGTACACTTGTACGGTAAAACACACTAAGTGGTTTGCGCTCTACCCCCCTTAAAAGGGATTACGCCCACGTAATCAATCACTAACCTTGGCTAAAATGTTCTGCCGTCGTGAAGTGTTTTAACTTCCACGCGGGTCCATTACACAATGGATTCTGATTAGAGGATCTTAACCATATTGGCGGTTTAGTCCCTAAACCAGGAATTCGCATTGGAGTTGTAACTCATAACCGGTTTCGGTCCTGGCCTGTGAGGCTTTTAGGTAAGATAAACTAGTCATTTATTCATTCACCATATATATCCGGTACCTGACGCATGGGCTCACTGGCCTCTGTTGCGCAACCCTGATAATTATAGAGCTGGTTTGCCCCATTCGTTACTGTTAATGTATTGTACATCTCCAATGTATTACCCTTATCTTGGGAAAATGGTTTCTCAACCGACGCATGGTATCTCTTACCCTGAGCGAATTCGGTGAGTTTCACAATTTTCATCTATTTCTCCAGTAGCTTACAGCGTAAACTACTATGTAATTCACAATGATTGACTTGCTTCTACCGACTTATTGTCGGTTGAGATTGAGCTACTACCTAATGTGTAGTGCTCTCTCAGTATTCCACACATGGGGTATATTCTCATACCGACCTTTGGTATTTAGTGTTACTGTAGTTATTTACTGTTAATCATGTCTCCACCCTTGGTTTTGTACATGTATTCTTTCATTGGTGCGGCCTTGCATTTCCTATGCAACCGCCATTATAACATTATTCTTCCACCATTACCATGCTTCGGATTCCTAGCTATCCCACTCGATCATTACTGTGCAGGAGCAATACCAAACACTCAGTCATACAGAGTGCAGAGGCGTAAACCCCTGACAGAACTCTCTTACGATTGCGATAGAATTTTCACTGAAATCCTTATCATTTAACAATACTCACACAACGGTCGCTTATTGCGCACCGTGTCCTTACTCATTATATAGCATCAAACTTATACTGTATCCGCTATTATATTAGCTCTGCTTTAAGCTAGGGTTATCTGGCCACTTATTTGGCTGATTTTTGAATATATCATTATCTTTCCTTGAGCGTTGTTCGCTACACATTTAGCTTCACACACCTATGGTGATTGCTATCAGACTTATCACACTTCTGCGTACACAACTGGTACGAGCAATTCCTTTCGTGTTATTTTATTTAAATCACCCTGGGTAATAACAACGTGGTCCATCCTCCACATATCTCTTGAACTTGATTCACATAACTACCGCTCCTGCGGTCTCACAATATCGAGAGGTATCCCCACTCTTATGCAGTGGTTCGCTTACCACTCTATTCCTTATACCACATAAACTTCTACAATCAACCGAATTCGTATAACATATCTTACTCATGGCTTATAAGCCTTATTTGCCTTGAGCTGGGCTTATTGTAGGCTGTCACACACATGTACTTCTCTGTACAACATTACATGTTTAGAGGTTGTATTGGCATCCATGACAAGGTTGTTGCATCACAGTTCCTTTCATGGGATGCCCTTAGGATTGCCAGTCTCTCCTGACAACTTATGTCTAAACTGGGCGTTAATTCAACCCTTGTGTTTCTGTCATTATTTTCGTTCAACAATTGTTGATGCGCACACCCTTCGAGGATGCTCCTGGGTGTTGCTACGTTATGCCTTACATTTTTTTCACACTTTTGGTACATTCCGTTTATTATCTTCTTCTGTAAAGATCAACATTTCCAGACAGTGTAGGTACTGATTCTGGGAGTTTCATCCCCGTTCATTGCACATTAATGTGTCCACATTAGGCATCTGCCTTGCCCTGCTTTTCAGCTATCATGTTTATCCCTGGGGATCCTTAAGTCACATAAGCTGTCTTTACATAACGTCAGTGCACTTTGCACTTCCTGACTCTTAAAACATTTCCTTGAAAGGAATTCACTAATTCCTTAGTCTCTTTAACTTAACTGAGTTCTTGACTTCAAGCATTCCTTATTTTCTAGCTCCTGTTGTTCATACTGCTGACCGTAGACGGAGTCGACTACTTCCCGTGTTCGGACTCTACTGTATACATATATGGGGTATCATACTGATACATTACTACTTACCCAACTAACCTATAAGTAGGTCTGTCAGGCCCACATGCTCCTATCGGAGTGCGGTCGTCCCCAGTCCCACAACACAGTTGGTACACTTGTAGTGTCCGTCACACGCCTAGGTGAAGTATTCTGTTGTCAACTCCCTTATATTGTCCCGTGACAATATTCATTCCTTGCTTCCCGAACTTAATCGAGGGAAAGTTTATCCACTGTTGCATCCTTGTCAGTTGCTCCTTGGTTTCACTGGTTTGGTTTAAAGAAGGTTGGAAAGAAGTGTTGGTTTGAAAGAAAATCTGGTTGAAAGAAAAGGGTTTGTGAATAAATTGGGTTGAAAGAAAAATTCCATGGTTTCACAACATCTTCTTACCTTAGCCAAGTCTAGCTTCTTGCTGACTGGTGTGTTCCAATTACAGAGGTTAGGCTAACAGGCCCTTCCACTGTTATGACATTCACATTTAACTTATTGTACTTTTCCAAGTACTTTGTATAGTATAAAGTTTTCCGAATAGCCCTGTTATAGCAGCACTTGCTATGGCAAGTGCGCCATGCTAACTGGCTATCGGTTCAACACATACCGGTTGTGGTATTGTTTTGACACATATTGTCATCAGTGGCCTTGTTGGCCCACTGATCTTACTCTACTGCCTTGATGGATACTCCTCTAGGTGACTTCTCACTGTTTCCACGTAATAATCATTCCTAGGGTGTGTTTCCTATTCTGGAGACCCCTTTGTCTTAGTATTATACTCACCTTGTAGCCCGTTCCCGCACTTGTCGTGGTTACTGAGACTTGTCTCTTGTTTGGGCACTACGTTGTAGTTCCCTTTCGGTTGGTATACCGTTGTGTATTATTTATCAACTGTGGTTCCGTAGACTCTTGTCTCGGATTCCATTAATCCCATTTCTTGCCTGTTGCACTTGGTGCGTTGCAAGCTGGTCATCCTCGACTGCTCGGCATGTCGACCGAGGTTGCCAGAAATTCTATTCCTCTTTACAAAAAAATCCTTCATTGTCGCTATAGAATGCGGTTAACATTGTTTAGATGGAGACCGTCTCCGGGATTCCCAGCTTTCGGGATCTACCGTATGACAGGTTCTCCGTACCCTAAGGGTATTAATAACAGCCAGATCGGGTATTCCCGAGTAAGAGAGGACTTCCATCTCTCTGGCGTTCTTTCCCAAGTTATCAAACAGGGATTTGTGGAGGGTGGGATGGATATTGTAGGTTTCCAGTAGTCCTGGTAGTTCCTATCTAGCGTATCTCTACACGCTATCACTCAACCCTTAACCCAAAGTACTTAAATCCTAACTCGGTATTTCCTAAGCTCGGTAATTCAGTCATCAGAGCGATACTCGCTCTGATACCACTTTTTGTAACACCCCATCCAACAACCAACACATAATAACATTTCGCAGCGGAAACCCAACTCATCACATTACTTATTCCAATGGTGTTACACGCCGTTAACCACCTACGTGGCTAACAAGGCTAACATATGTACATTTGTATCGGTCTGATGGACTAGATTCCCGAGCAACTACTCAATACAATCCTCGTTCCATCTTCAGCATTTATTATATACATACACTTCCCCTGTACCGAGTATTACAACTACTTACCGACTACTGCCGATAACAATTTCGGTCTTACTACGCCTATCATATTCATGCCATTTAAATGGCTACCCATATATAACATCTGCCCCGTCCTACTCTCGAACGGCTCCCGCACTTCGTACCTGAAACAGGAAAAGAAGAGAAAGGGGTGGCCCCAAGGGGCTCAGCACCTTTGCTGGTATGGTAATCCCGCAGCCCACATGCTACCGGGCCACGCACGACTAATTGTCGTCTTAGCATGCAGTTGATTATATTTAAATCATGCATACAACCATAACATACAACACATAATATCTCGCCTCAATGGGCTCAATCTATAACCCAAACATCCACACTTAACCAACCATCCAATGATTCCTTAAACCCTAGAGTGGCTCTCCTCCAAAACGGAGCTACTTCCTTAACAGACGACATGTACCCATTAATCGGGTTATCCTTAAACGCCTCTTGTCACAACTGGGATTCATTTCCATGATCCATACATTCCATATCCTACAACATATCTCATTCCACACATAACAAAACATAACAAACCTTTCTTGCTTCGATGTACACATGACAACGTTGCATTCATTAAAACACCCAATATATATATATATATCAAAGCATAGCAAGGGAATTTGCATAGCACTATAACATTACATACACCATAAAATCGGTTCTCACAAGAACCTTCCACCATAGTTAGTATACCAGTGAGCTAGAGATTATTACCAATCCCATGTTAAGCTCGTTACCATCCTCGTTACCGTCCGGTTATATAGAACGGTTAACTTATACCCAAGGTGTGTCGGATATAGTAATCCCAAGCACACCGAATAACATACGCATGCCCCTGTGGCCCGACGTGAGTCAGTAACTAGCTTTGGATAAGCTAAGGAAGGTAGAAAACCAATTGGAATACCACCTATACATACACCAAGAGCCGAACCGGATAAGATAACGACTCCCGTCCATCACACGCGTGGCCGGAAACAATCCGGACTCCTCACCCCCCGTTAGTACATTACCATATAAATAAGTAGTTAGGGATCCATTATGGAGCCTACCACATCCACACACCATGCGGTATCATAACCGAGTTAAGCACACAAGGAGGTTCACACACTTGCATACAACAACAATATCCAACCAACTCACACATAGCCGTGGTTAGCACGTTCCTTCCCAGGTTTGGGCCGTCAACTCCGAATACCGATCACTCATGTGTTCCTAGTTTTAGTTAGCTAAGGTTTAACACTATTTGAGGTTAAACGGCATCGGATACCAAATTCGCCACATAAATGAATTACTATAAACTCATTACATTTTAATCTTACAAGGTGGCAACATTCAATAAAACATATTGGCATACAAGCCGGTGAATCCGTTAGGACACAGGTTGCAAGAAAACCATACCTGTCACCGGAGTCCACTTATCCTGTCCATTTATGTTCCTCGAGTAATTCTCGAACACCTGTTAACATCACATGTGTTTTATTACATGGGGTAACATGTTTTTTTAAAGTCTATGCTTAACTTTTCCCCGTAACTTGGTTAAATAACTTTACATTTTAAACTTGTTTTACTTTCACATTTAATTACAACCTTTAACCACTTATTGTCATTAAAACTCACCTAACATGTCCTTAACATCCTTATAATCATTACCTACCAATCCCCATCATCTCATATCATTTCACAACCTTAATCACATCTTTGGTCCGACCGACCCACCGACCGACCCACATCTGGGTCGGTCCATTACAGAACCCTTTTTACTTCTATTAACATGCCATGCCCGACGCCCGACCGCCCCTCCGACCCACATTCTGGGTCGGTCCATGTGCGAACATTTTTCCACCTTTGAACTTGACCGACCGACCCATGTCCGACCCAACCTTCTGGGTCGGTCCATTACCGAACATATTCTTAACATTTTACAGAGGCTCGACCGACCCACAAAACTGGGTCGGCCCCTGGTCGGTCGCCTCCTAAATTTACCCAAACTTGTCAAATCTTTACCAAACTTCTCCTAAGACCTCTTAATGTGTTCTAACATCATTTGGCACTTCACACACACCCTCAAGATATTCTTAAGCACTCACAAAACTATGTTTCCTAATTCCTTAAACCTTTACTTATATCTCCAAAAGTTCCTAACCCTTACAATGTTTTCTCCTTATAATTTCTAGGTGGCATTCACCTATCATAACTACTATCCCAAAACACTTTTCTTCTCATCCTTACATCATCTCTTAAGCATCATTTTCTTACTACTAAATCTCTTTTTTTTTCATCATACCTAAACATCACTTGTTCCTTGAACATTAACATTACCTAAACCTTAAACAACTTCTCCAAGACTTAAATACATCTAAGAACACCCTTAGATTCTAAACTTCCAAGATATGCCTAAATCCTTGCATCACTAATACCTTAATCCAATTTTCTATACATGTTTCTTCTCAAATAACATTCATCTCCTTTAACCCTTCCTAGTTCACCAAAACCACTTACCAACTTAGAACTTCTTACAACATTGTTCCTAAATTTCCATAGCTCTCTAGTATATACCACATCCAACCACTTAGGTTTTTACCTTAATTCATTCAAGAATACCTAAAATCCATCAAATACTTTTATACAACACAACACTTCACATCAACACTACATCACAATATAGTGCATAACTTAAATTGCTTGGCACTTAGGCCCTTAAATGCATGGCTCTTAGGCCCTTAAATTGCATAATCCTTAAACACTGAATTTCCCACATAATAATGCCTTTGACCTGCAAATACACCCAACAATACATATTCCTTTAATAAACTCCTTGAGAGCATTTTACTAGCTCATTTACCATTTGCCTCTTTAGGTAGTTTTAACAAGCATTATAAGCTTATTCCTCCTAAGGCATTAAACCACATTGAGATAGCTTGTTTACCTCTTTTCCTCACAATTTCCTTCTTGTTTCCTTGTAAAACCGGTAGGGCATTTGTTCCTTGCCAACAACTAAACATATACCAACTTTGAAATGAGTATATAAGCTTTTAGCTTTATCTCATTGTAAACCCTAGTTAATATATTTATCTTAAGGTATTAACATGATTGTTTACCCTTGGAATGGAAGAGAGCTTGAATATATATCAAGAGAGGACTCCTCCTAGCCCTTGGAAGATTCAAATGAAGCTAAACAAGACAAGAGAAGACACCATTACAGGTCATTTTTTTTTCGGTTATGACAAAACATGAAGGAAATTTCATTTTTCTTTGAGTTTCCTTACCTTGAAGCAAAGGAGAACAAGAATATGTGAAAAAGTGAGCTCAAGCTCCTCCCATGGTGATTCCTCTTGGCACCGAAATGGTGGTTTTGAGGATTTGAAAGGACAAGGTTGAAGAGCTTGCTCCAACTAAGAGAACGGTAGTCTCGTGAATTAAATTCGGAGCATGGAGTCATAAGTTACAAGTGAGGAAGGATGAGAATGGCATGGCTCTGTTTGGAAACCGATGGAGCAGAGGAGGAAGAAGAAACCACCGTGGGGAAATGAATGGAAGAAGAGAATGAGAGGTAAGTTTGCTTTTGTTAGATATTTATCCTTATAAACAATAGTATACTAATTATCTTTATTCTTTCTTTCTTTGTAACTAACAAAGGTGGTGAGTCACAACACCTTAAAACCGGCCCCAAATAGTACCTAGGGGTGTTTTGGTCTTTGTTGACCAACTTAATCACTTATAACATTATATGTTACAAACTAGTTATAAAATCACTATTCACCAATAACAGGCACATAGAAGTGAAATTTTTGATTTCCCAATTGATATAGCCACCCCAATGTGATACTATATAGTACACATGTTAATAAAGAGTAATGATGGACATTTAGCCATTCAAAACTCATTTACAAGACAAATTTCAAAAACGTGCTTTAAGACTTCTTAAAGCACATTTTGTGTTTTAACTTGTTTTCAAGCTTGGTTTCTTTGGTAATTGATTTAATATGTTCATTAACATATAATTAAGGCATAGGTATGACCATTAGGCCTTATACACATTTATCTCAAGCTTAGAGCACATTTTTGCTCTTATTGACCTTAAGGTATTTATTTTTGTTTTGTTTGGTTTCATTGTCTACCAAAGTTTCCTAAGGACTTAATTAGCCTATAAAGTCATAATTAAACATTATCAAGTCTTGGTAGGCTCTTTGGGTCCTAACCAAGTTCACTCACAACCTTAGAGCATGTTTTTTGCTCAAACCGTGTCTTAGTGTTTATTGTGTTTCACCATGGTTTAAACTATACCCTTATGTTCCTAAGGCACTTTTTAGCCTTTAGTAACACATTTAATCATTTTTCACATACCAAGTTTGGGGTATTTCAGGCTAACCAATTGTAATTATTTGAAAGTAGCTGTTAATAATTTACTTATAAATACTAAAGTGTTTTTGATCTTAAATTAGTGTTAACTTCTTTGAAAATTGGACAGTACGAAGCGGCACAGAGAGGAGAAGTATACTTACAAACGCTTCCTCCTCTCAAGATGACGCGCTCAATCAAATGCTTGGGAAGAAGGATCACCCGGGCGTTTAAGGATTTAGGAAAGTAATGTCATAAGAACGTATTCCCGCCATCTGCTAGGAAGGTCAGATGAGTGCTGCTGAAGTCGAACGATGGTAGAGCGTAAGTTCGCTGCTGAGCGCCAAGCTAATGACGAGAAACAGGCTGCTGAGCGCCGGGCTATCGAGAAGGCTGCAGGAAGCGTTGAATGCGATTTGCACATGCGACTACTCAGCTCAGCAGCTAGATCCTCCTCTCCTGTCTTCTCCTCGTCTAGTTGTGCTCCGGGCCGCTGACCCGTACCGTTTGCCAACATCCAGGTTACTTTGTTTAACTATTTTTTCTCCTAAATAAAGTTAATTAAATAGTATTAGATTGGACTCACACTATTTATTTCACTATTTCTCTGTTTATTAAAGGAGCAAAAAAATGTCGTCTCCAAATACCATTCGAAGGGCACCCTGTAGATGCGGCCTACGGGACGGTGTTGCCATCAGTCCACTCACGCTCATCAGTTTCGTACGTCTAACCCCCATTCTACACGCGTGTGACCTTGGAACTGATAGTTGATGGATTTGAGCATGCATACCTTCCGATGGCGTTTGACAACAATGCACGCTGATCGAAGCGAAGGGAGACATATTGCCCTGGCCAGCATGTTATATTGTTGTCACCGATGAGGTAAGACTGTTTGACAACCATTTAGTATCTAATAAAAATGCATTATTTAGCATTAAGTGCTAATCTAATCTATTATAGATCCCTGAGCTTCCTCGCCCCGTTAACCCGCCCAGACTAAAGAGACCAGCGCGCCGGCGAATCCTGAGATCCTGAGCTTCCTCGCCGCGTATCCCGCCCAGCCCAGAAAGAAGAGATCTGCGCGCCGGTGAATCCTGTCAGAAGTACAAGGGTATGTTTCTAGATAAATGTTTAATGTTACTATAATAATCAATTAGTAATTATCTTTACATTTATGCTTTACTGTTTGTTGTGAAGGGTAAGAATCCAGTGAGTCGGGGTGCGAAAGGTAAGAAATCCAGCGCCGTCCGGGGTCGCACCAGGACTTCTGAGGTGCCTAAAAATAAGCTCGCACTGCCACAAAAACTTGTTAATGTTTTGGGGGGCCAAGCAGATGAATCTCTACAACAAGATCATGTTGAAGTCATCTCCAACTAACAACTTCATGATGACGCTTCCAAAGTCGATGTTTCACTACGAAGAAGATATGATCACGACAATCAACTTTGAGGACATCAAGAGATGATGTGTGGAGATTATCTGAACATTAACATTATTCAAGCTTATCTAAAGTAAGTGTTTTTCCTCATACTGTAAAACATATAGAATAATTCCTATGAAGTTGCATTGGCTACTTTTTATAGTACATGTGATATAATAGATGTCTGCTTGAGGTGTGCTGAGAAGGACATGACCTCCATTACTGCGGTGTGCCGGAGCTTTATCGTACGACTCAGTCACTAGGGACCCGGGGAGGTTTTGTGGAATACATGATTCATTGCTTCAATGTTGTTGATCAACAGAATAAATTATTCATTCCTAAGCCGTATACCAACGCGAGTTCTAATATAAAATTACATACTAATTAGCTAACTTTTTTACCTTCATTTCTCATTTCATTTTATATTTGACATGTAGCCACCACTGGGCTTTGTTTATATTCTGCGCTGCCACCAACTACTCTGCCGTTCTAGATCCACTAGGGCAGTGGACAGAATTCAACACTGAAGACTTAATCAAAGAGTAAGTTTTTTATTACTATTTAATTGTTGTAAGTTTTTTGAACCAAAATTAATGTACTTGTTTCATTTTGCTAAACGCTTTTGTTAATATATGTAACAGTTGTTACAAAAAACCCCTCAGGGAGAGTTTGGTGATTTGACCGTCGATTACATCAAGGTTTGGTAATTCATGTATTTCATTCGTGCTGCTATTCTTTGTACAATTGTTTTACATTTGTGAATTTTGGTGATTTCGTGCCCTACCCAAAAGGATTCTAAGAGTTGCGGGTACTACGTGATGCGTATTGTACGAGTTTTGCGGGTACTTCCCAGGTTTTAAGAATGATATAGACAAGGTAATACGAACGCTGACTTGTATTTAATTCTTTCGGTAATTTTTTGTGTCTTTATCTTAATCTCATTATGTGTTTCATTCCTTTCTTGTTGCAGATTAAAGAGCATTATGCCAGATTCAAGACTTATGCTCCGCCGACTTTTTGCATGTCAGAGAGAGCATGGCAGCCATGTTTATGAGAATGGAGTGGTAGACTAGCTAGCTCTGATGTTGCTATCATGGATTTTGTTTTTTACAGTTTCTGCACCGTTTTTGTACTGTTTTACGCTTCTGTTTTTATGCTATTTCTTGCTGGGAGTCATCCTAGCTGCATCTACCATGTATAGGTTAACACTGCTACCTTTGTAGCCTCTGATTCTGTTAGTTGCTGATGCTGTAACAGATTATATTTTTTTTGTAATGAATTGCTAGCTGCTGCTGCTGTACAGATTCTAGCTGTTGTATTGAATATTTCTGTTGCAATTGTGCGTAGAGAATGAATTTGCAATTGTTATCTCTGTTGTAATTGTGTAACAGATTGAATATGCAATTGAATATGTTTACAGATTTTCGATCTGATGCTTTATTAGATGTTATCTCTGTTGCAATTGTGCGCAGAGAATGAATTTGTTGTTGGTATTTGATTCAGGTGGTTCAATTGTGCAGTTTCTGCCCTCTGTTGAGGCTTATCTGTTCCAATTCTGTCTTTGTTGCAATTGTGTAGATTTGTAAAAAAAAACACTTTAGATGACGTTCTAACAATAACCGTCATCTTAAAGTGTCGACTTTACATTACGGTTATGGTAAACCGTGATTTTTTTCTAAAGTCCTTTGGCGCGGACACGCGGGCCGGAAAAGGGCCTTTAATACGGTTTAAAACCGTAATTAAAGACGTCGCCATCTTTATTGACACCGCGTAGATTACGGTCCACAACCGTAATTATACACGGTTTTGGACCGTAATTAAAGGGTTCCGTTCCACCAGTGATTTTTCGTTTGTGGTGTTTGTAGAGTTTTCATTCGATTAAACCCTATATTGTGCTAGGTAAAGTTCTAGTGGTTTCACTAGTGGGATTTTGGTTGCAAAATCATCGTCATGGATGAACTCACATGAAGCTGTAATAATATGCAAATTCATCCTGCTAAGCGTGTTAATATTAAAGGTGATCTTCTTCTAAACACCTCAATCTTCTGACTGAAATCGCTTGCTCTTCGGTAAGCTCCTTATCCCAAACACAATCTTTCATTCAAATTATGTTTGGGGTATTTCACCTCATACTACTTCAATTGTTTACCTTTTAGTTCTGTATCAGCACACAATCCAATTCATACTTAAGAGTCACTATAAACTTTGAATCCCTCTGTGCTCTAAAGTATGGGAAACACAGGAGGAATTGTCAACCTTTCCTCTAGTTCCTTGAAAGCCCCTTTACAATCTTTGTCTTTTTGAAAACATGGCCACTTTCATCATTAGACTAGTAAGCAATATGACTACCTTAATTAGCAATTTTTTTCACACATTTCTTATAATAACCTGCCAACCAGGCCAATTTTTCACCGCCTTAATATTTGAATGATACAAAGATTCCTTGGTCAAAAACCATGTGGCCAAGTAACACCACACTCGCCAGTCATAAGTCAATCTTAGATAACTTAGCATATAGCTTGTGATTCCTCAACTCTTGTGACGGCTGTGGCTCGGGTGCTGCAAGGCAGCAGATGCATACTACTGCAAAGGGGTTACATAAACTTGAAATGGACGTGACATGATTTGCAGACGCACTTATTTTTTTTTTGGCCATCCGCGGACGTACTTATACAATGTTATATGTATATGTAGTTATATCATCTCTTATGATATAATTAATGTTTATTGTTTTATTTATGAAAGTAACTAATTGTATATGAATATATGAAGCGTTATAATATTCCAATATCTTTATCTCATTTTATAATGAATTTAAAAATCTAAAGTTATTTTAGTATATAAAATTTTGAGTTTAAAGAACAAAAATATTAAAATTATAAATATGAGTTATGAATGTTTTCCAAAGTAGTTCTGATATAAATAGATAAGGTTGTACTTTATAATGTTGCAACTGACTTCGGCAATAACCTTTGGCGTTTTAAGATTTCTTAGGGTGGAATTTGGGGTGGGTTTGTTGTGTAGGGTAATCTTTTTTAACTAAGACTATACTTTATAATGTTGCAACTGACTTCGGCAATAAACCTTCGGGTTTTAAGATTTCTTAGGGTGGTTTTTGGGGTGCGTTGTGGTGTAGGGTAATCTTTTTTTGTTCATTCTATTCTTTATAATGTCGACACTAACTCGACAGGTTTTAGGGTTTGTAGTGAAGGGATTATGATCGTTATTTATTAGTTTCAGAATTATATGTCATTCATACGGTAATAAATATGCCATAAGTTTACATAATACTAGCCTTGATTTCATATCATTAATATGAAAAACTACTCAATTCATTTTTAACTTTCTAAATAATAGGAATTTAAATTACGATTGCCGTGTTAACCATTTACGAATGAGAGGTAACCATTTACATTCGACAGGTTAACTATGTGACAGGTTAACCATTTACATGCGACATGTTAACCATTTATGATTGACAGGTTAACCATTTACATGCGACAAGTTAACCATTTATATGTGACAGGTTAACCATTTACATGCGATAGATTAACCATTTACATGCGTCAGGTTAACCATTTATGATTGACAGGTTAACCATTTATATGCCACAGGTTAACCATTTACATACAACAAGTTAACCATTTATATGTGACAGGTTAACCATTTACATGCGATAGGTTAACCATTTACATACGACAGGTTAACCATTTATGATTGACAGGTTAACCATTTACATGCCACAGGTTAACCATTTACATGCAACAAGTTAACCATTTATATGTGACTGGTTAACCATTTAGATGCGACAGGTTAACCATTTACATTAACATGTCGACACATCACTGTTAGTTAAATGCAGGAGTACTGCACATTTGAGCCGCAGCATATGAGCCGCGCTCTTTGTGACACCTATCCTATATGCCGCTTTCGCTGCTACTCATCCTAGAGTATTTCTAGGATGAGTAGCCGCTTTCTTCTAAATTATAACTAGCACGGTTCCTAGCTTATAACTCATTACGAATATGGTAGAATTTCAGTTAATGCGTATAATAAAAAACAAAATTAATTATATTTTCAAAGATGACAAATTGTAATTTGATATAACCACAATATAACTCCATAAGAAGTACTTCATTATTACCATATTCACAAGGTGGTCAATAGATTTTTAACTCACCGAAATCATTCCCGAATTTATAGTATTAACTCTAAACGAACATAACCTCGTCTGCCTCGTCATTGTGCTACTGGCCGGTTATGGTCATCTCAACTTCAAAGATAAAGCGATTTAAAATATTTTAAGAGTGACCTACTTTCACAATGCAACTTTAGAGCAAATTAAATATATTCAATCTGAACCGCATGATAATTCTATACACTTCTAAGTTTAGAGTAGCTGCTATTATTATAATATATATTATCTAAAAAGGAGAAAGTCATAGGATGCGTTCGCCATGCACTAAATGTGCATTTTTTTGACAGCATAAAATACAGCATATGCTGTTTTGAACTCCTTTATTTGTTTTGCTGTTCGCCTAAAACAGCATAAATGTCAGCATAAATGTCAACATAAATGACAGCATAAATGTCAGCATAAATGCCCGCAGCAATGATACTTTTTCATTTTCGTGCTTCCACTTCCATTTCTTTACTCACTTCATAGTGCAATTACTGTGACTATTGATTTAAAAGAAAAGAGAATGTTTTACAAGTTACTTTATTTATTACAAATTACATAATGCTTTAAATAATTTATAAAAATAGTACTACATCTTTAGCCAAATTTAAAAAAACACATTTATAATACAAATCTTTAATATATTATTTGTAATACCACATAGATTAATAAAATAAAAAAAACGAATAAATATACACACTTGTTGATATATAATTAAAATATTAAAATAGTATATAGAATATGAATGCATATAAATATTTAACATACAAAGTTACAAAAATATTATATATTATTAAAAGTTATAATTTTACTAAATAAATTCACATAACATTATCAGAAAATTTGAAACGCTTTTTCTTTTTTTTACGCTTTTATATTTGTAAGAATTATAAAATTTAGATAATAAAAATATATTGTTTAGGAGTTACAAGTTTTGCTTAAATAATAGAAATAAAATTTTATTGTTTGTGAATTTTTTTTTTATTTTTACTAACAAAATAAAGTTACGTAGTGTAATATAATAAATTATAATTGTAATACGAAAACAGTAAACACATTACATATAACTAACTTAACCAACATGCTGCATTTATGCCGCACTGCCAAACAGCAGTTTTCAAAACAGCTGCATTTATGCCAGCACATTCCTGCCAGCAAATATGTTGCATTTATGCCAGCGTATTCCTGCTGCCAAATATGCTGCATTTATGCTGCCAAAACAGCCATGCCGAACAGAGCCATAGTCAACCCCTTCTACAGACATGAGCCACCATGGCCCATGCGCGAGCGGCGAGCCCAAGGTGGATTAAACCGGATGCATCATTTTTTAGAGAAATAGTTCATTAAAGTGGTGCACTAAAATAATATTAAGTGGACTATTAAAAAATAATTAAGTGGTGTACTAGAAAAGATCATTAAGTGGTGATTAACGCATGGATAAATAGAATTAATAGATAAGAAGATAAGGTTCGGCCCATTTATCATCCTCCTACTATAAAGAAGCAGTTTAGCTTGATCATACAGACAGATAATCCGTGCGTGGGAGATAAAGTTATCAGGATTTATTTGAGTCATAAAAAAAACAAAAACAATATCAACGTACGACATTGTTATCATTTAATACAATTTTTTGAAGGATTTTATATATATTTGTATTCATGTACTTGGTACATCGTTATTAGTAAGAGACGGTAGAGGAGGAAATTAAAAAAAGTGGAAATAATAAAAATGCTGGCGAGTGAGGTCGTGCAGAACTAGTCTAAATATTGCGGTCTATTATTGACTACAAGATGAAATAAAAAGTAGTATCGTGAAACAAATTTATGGCATAAGATTGTGACCAAAATTTATGGCATAAGATTGATGATTATAATATACATATATATTATATATACCATGCCGACAAACATATAAGATACAAAAATCAACCGAATGTTTGGTTTCAAAAGAATCAACCCAATGGCACGTCGCGAGATGAGACTTCATCTTAATCAATTTTTCATAAGCGTTGATTTGATTTTTTATCTTATCAGTTGTTCGTTTTCCAGTTGGCTAGATATCCTTAAGTTCATCTTTTAGAGGAGTAGGGTGAGCATGGCGATGAGAATAAAATCCTTTTAGAAATCTCTCATGACCTTCGCCTTTTGAAAAAAAGATAACCGGCAGCTACCTATTGGTTCGTTTGGGGACAGCTGCTGGGGCTGCTGTTGGGTCCTGCTGCTGGAAATTGAGAAGCTGTCTGCTGATGGTTTTGCAGAAGCTGTCAGCTGTTAGTTTTAGTGTTTGGTGGAACGTCTGCTGATGGTTTTAAAAAGCAGAGACAATTGTTAGGTCCTGCTGCTGAAAATTGAGAAGCTGTCTGCTGATGATTTTGCGGAAGCTGTCAGCTACTGGTTTGGGGTGTTTGGTGGAAGCCTACTGATTTTAGAAATTGAGAAGTTGTCTGCTGGTAGGTAGTTTGGCAAAGACGTACGATTTCTTTTGTTTTTGAGCATCACTATAAAAAAAACTGCTCTTTACCAACGGCCAAAATCCGTCGCTGATAGTTGAAATCTGTTGGAATAGGACAGTTTGGGCTGCTGTAACGGATGATTTTCCGTTGCTATATCTACTGTTGCTATAAGTCTATACTAACAAAAAATTGTCCGTTGTAGCAGCCCCAAAGTCTATAACAATGGATATATCCGTTGGTACATACCTTTCTAGATTTGGTCGGCATGCAACTTTAGCATCAGACGATTCCGTAGGTATAGGCCATTTGCAATAGAAAATTCCGTTGGTATAGACTGTTGTATATTTAACCCTTTTGCAACAGAAAATTCCATTTGTAAACATTCAGTGGTGACTACTATTGTTGTAGCCACTGCATATATATGCAGTATCCTCATACCATGTATAATACACATTTATTCATGTGCAACATTGATAAACTTGGATGAGCAATGCACTATTACTTCAAACAAACTTATATAATTAATATGTATAAAGTAGTTAATTACAAAGTCATATATAATCACTTACATATGTTCAACACTACTAGGTAAAAATAAAAAGACACAGCCAACTTGCACTTAAATGTGTACCCACTTTCTTCCAAAACTCAACCCACTTTCTTCCAAAAATCTATGTCTACTTCACTAAGAACTTGCTATGCTAATAAACAACTCAAAAGCTCCTTAGTTCAACTTCTTCATTTACCTGAAAGAGTGAATATAAGATTAAATTAGAGTGAGTACATATGTAAACATGATTGAAGTCATAACACACTAAATTAAGTATATATAGATATCTACACATACCGCTCTTAATATTTTCCCAAACCAAAGGCTTGCATGTTGTTTTTGGTTACTTGAAGATGGAGATTTTCAATACCACTAGCACCAGTAGAAGCCTTTTAGAAACAATGCAGTTAGCACATATTTGTCATAATGGAAGAAAAACAACAGAAGTTTACAACAACCTATCCTACCACATAAGCCACACATATAGGATCATGTTGTTGACATCATCATGATACATGTTGCATCACATAACCATGTAACTGTTGAAAAAATGTCAAACAACAAGCACATACAACACGTGTTTGTCACAGTATAAGAAATAAAAAACAAAAGTTTACATATCAACCTATCCTACCACATAAGCCACACATATAGGATCATGTTGTTGACATCATTATGATACATGTTGCATCACATAACCATGTAAATTGCTAGGAAAATGGCAAACAGCTAGCACATATATTGCATGTACAGTATTCCTTCACATTTGTTTTCTAACTCAGCATGTAAAATGCTCATTTTAGAAACAAAACAAACTATCTTTTGCTTTCATACAAATTTGACATGTAAATTGCTTATTCAACAACATTATCCAACCTTTGCTTGTTCAAACACATAAATACATTCACCACCTTACCAATTCAGAAAGATACTAGTAAATGTGACAGTTTTTCACAAAAGAAAGTTCCACATTCAGCTATTTGAAAACCAGCAGATAGCATATATACTAATTCCATTATATATCCTTTACAGAAGAAAGCAACACAAACCAAAAAATATAGCACACACAATTAGAAGCATACCTGATTTACCCGAGCCTCTTCTATCATATTTTCTAAGTTGAATCTCGGGTTGAATTCTTTGACAGCATCAGCCAAGCAACGAATTACCTTGTACAGTCCATCAATATCCTTTCGAATGTCACCATTTCCTTGCTGTGAAGATTCTGCACCATTTACAAACATCTTTCCCATGCATAAAACATGAACCTTTTTCTCAGGTCCTTTATGGTTAGCATAAACATCTTCTTTCCAAGGTATCTTATCACCATTAGGATGTGTACTACTAGATGCCAAATCTGTCTTTATTGCTTCCTGTACACATCATACAATGTAATTAGTACATGTTTATCAACCTGAAACATTGATATATAGTTGAAAGAATTTTAATACCACCATTTCAGCAGCTTCTGGTGTAACATATTCTCCTGTTTTACTGCTGAAGCGAGTTTTGATGTAAATTACAGCACGAGAAAGAAGAGTTTCACTCGATTTTACAGTCTTGGGTACATAAATTAAGAAAAAAATGTTCATTGATTATTATTTATTGTGAATGCAATCTCATTTAGTTATGGAATGTGAACAAAATGAAATCAATCACCTCTTCATGGATGACTCTAGCAAATGTCTTTGTTCCACCTGTATGAGGATCCTTACTCTTGCTTTTATTCACTTTGTTTATCTCACTAATTTTTTGCATAATATAAGTGAAATAACCTAGCGATACAAAAGTGAAATAACCAAGGCATGACATGCTATAGTTACAAAAAATAAAAACCTATCATTTTACCTTAGCTCCACCTGTAAGCCAGTACGTGAGAAACAATTTAAATTTTCCTTCAACCCTTCCATCATCCAATTTTTCCACCATTTGATCAAAAGTCTTGCAAGCATCAAAATACTTACTCTTCAAAGAACTTTTCCACATCCTCCACTTATCATTCAAGTCAGCGAACACCCATCTCTTGGTTTTAGCCATATCAGGTGCAAAAGAGAATTTTTTCTGATGAAATAAATATTATATGAGCACGACTACAAAACATTTATGATAAAGACCATAAACCAGTTTGATCTATTGTAGAGAGTGTATCACAAAAACCTGCACAAGCTCCCACATATCATCTTTCTTTTTTTTTGTGGCATCTTACGCCAATCAGCATAATCAATAGGTGCATACCTAGAGTCTCGAGCTACAGTGCCCAGAAAAGGGTAAGTGTAGCACCTTCATCACCAACCGGAGCTCCGTAGAGATTTAGCTCATCTTTGATTTTCTTATTGATTCCAACTCCCAAACATCAGCCATAACAGTAGCACCACGAGTCTTTTTTTCAGTTTGTGTTTCTTCTATTGATGTAAAAAGTATCAACTTCAAAGTTTGTCATAAGGTATAAATGATCACTTATCTTTGTTGCTGAAAATAAAAAATAAAGGACAAAAATTCAAACCTTGCTGCCCAAATTCACATTCTCGAGTTTCACCGTCCGAGGAGTTTACATGAACTTGTCCGTTATCTCCACACTCTTCAGAGGTATGTTGAGTCTCTGTTGTTTCTCCTTCTCCATTTGATGAGCAGCCCCTCACTTGATTGCAGGTTATAATGTTCAATCTTTTCCTTTTTGCCATTTTCAAAGCTGCCTTTGCAAACAACTCAGTAACGAATGCTATAAAGAAAAACAGCAACAAAAACAAAAATAATAGACAACAAATGAGCAGCAGCAACATGAATTTCATCTAGAAGTAATATTTAGATTTGAAATTGTGTTGTTCAACACATGCAAATATTAAATACTCAAAATTAAAGTGTAGTAACAAATTCTATAAAGAAAACAGCAACAAAAAAAAACGAAATGAATAGACAATAAATGAGCAGCAGCAAAATGAATTTCAACTAGAAGTAGTATTTAGATTTGAAAATTGTATTGTTCAATATTCATCAACATTATATGCTCAAAATTAAAGTGCATTAGTAACAACAATCAACATCAAACAAAATGTTGATCATAGTCTTCATCTTCCAACTGATCTTGCTCTTGTGTTGAAATAATATCAACTTCGTCATCCACATCAACTCTATGTAATGATTGTTGATCAAAAGGTTCAGTAGCTGCTTCTACACCCAAATCAAGGGATGATTTTTCACCCATATCATAGAGATCCCTTAACTTCACATGTCTCACAGCCATCCACCCGTTATGAGTAACATCTTTAATGTAATAGACCTTTTTGGCTTGAGATGCAAAAATATATGGATCATCTGTCCAGTTAGATCCTGTGTGCACCATATGTGAAGGGTTGGCAAGAGTGATCCCAAACTTATCCTTTTTGCAACCTCTGTTGACATCAATCCATTCACACTTAAAAAGATCAAACTTTTTGAAGTCAGAATAGTTCAATTGAATAATCTCCTTGATAGAGCCATAGTAGTTCACTTGACCACTCACGGGTTGAGTATCTCTTGAACTTGCATAACTTTCACAATCGACTTGCACAACAACTCCATGGTTTTGGGTTTTCAAGTGTCTATCGTGATCCTTCGTGTGAAATCTAAATCCGTTAACAATGTAACCAGAAAAATATCTAGCTAAATCACTATGACTCTATTTAGTGAAGACTTATAGACTATGAACTTAGGTCAAAAAATGATCTTAATTTTTTAAAACAAAAAACTACTATGTGTGACACTCATTTTTGATGTATCAATTTTTACATTTTATTTTTACAGATGTAACATATGTATGGATTTGTACAAGTAAAAGGTCATGAGAACAAATTTTTTTAATATTTGACGTGTAAAGGAACACATTTCCAAAAGGGTAAAAAAGTGGGAAGAAATAACCAGCTACTCAAAAGACCAAAAAAAAAACAAAGAACCCAACACCAATGAGTGATAGTGTATAAGAGGGTAAATTTTTGTCTATATGTACGGTAATGAATAAGGAAAACCTGTACAATATATAATTATACTATAAATACTATATTTATGTACAAAATTTGTTATATAAATAATGTACAAGTTTTATAGGTGTAATGTACAATTTTCTTCTACTATATATACATGTAATGTAACTATCTTTGGCTGCATAAGGGTGTAGTTAAAAGGGGCGGACCCACATGGGGTCCTATGGGGCCCGGACCCCATAGCTTTTTATATAAAAAAAATTAGAAGCTAGTATAAGTATAATAAAATGACATAATTATCAAGTAGTGAATGTGGTTTAGTGGTAAGAACTAGTAGTATTGATGGTCTAGAGTTCAACTTCTCTTAGTTGTTACTTTGTTATTTTTTCCCAAATAATAGCTTAGAATGGGTGCTTTCTTTTGCGCGCATGTGCTGTGCGTTTTTTTTCTTTTTTAAATTAACAACAGTTGAGAGACTTCATTACACTTCAAACTTAGCTTCTTTTTTCCTTTTTTTTTTGTTTGTTTGAGCATTCTAGTTTATGATACAGTATGTTTTGTAGGTTGGTTTATTTGTAGATAGACTAGTATGTAGCAGATGACATTATCTAAAAACAACTTACAAGTAGAAGTAGTTTTTATTTTTAAAAACTAGCAATGAAGAATCGTAGAGGTCAATTAAAAAATATTTAAAATATTAATATGAAAATCAATATATAAATATTTATATATTTATATGTATGTAAATAATGGACTCGTATGATTAAAACTGTGGATCCACCCTGTCAAAAGAGGGAAGGGAAACACAAAGTCTCGAAAGACTTTAAGGCAATGTTTGGATACGATAAGGAAATGGGAAAGGGAACGGGAAAGGAAAAACAAGGAGAATGGGAAAGGGAATGGGAAAATATGTATGTTGTTTGGTTATGTATGGGAAGGGAATGAAAAATACAATAAGGAAATATTCAAAATTTTACACTCTTATTAATATCTGCAAATGTACATCAAATTAAAAAGTTAAGTATTATTAATTAATTTGATAATTCATCATTATGTTTAAGATACTGTAGCACTGGAAAAATAAACATATTAATCACAGTTTATTTATTAGACCACCCAAAAATAATTCAATGACAAATTAGTTTTTTTAATTCAAATGACATTATATAATATAACAAAATTACAGAAAAAAATAACAATACTTACATAGAAGTATAGAACATGATGTGCACAGTTGATATTGGGGAGGGAAAAATCACAAAAATGGTTCCCGCACATAAAGCACGGGAAAAGGAAAAGCATAGAGGCGGGGGAATTTTGGGAATGAATTCCCTTCCCAAATTAAATTTCACTTCAAACAAACATGCAGAGGGGAGCGAAAACCATTTTTTCTCTTCCCTTCCCCTCCCGTTCCCTGTGAAACAAACGGTCCCTAAGAGCGCTCAATAATAAGTGGTACCAGACTCGAGTATCATCCAAAGGGTCACAACTGTGGTTCATCATAGCCAACTTGTAGAGTTTGATTCAAATGTAAGCGACTAATCTCGCATAGTCAATGAACCTCTTACATTTGTAGCAGAGAGGCCTAAGAGAGACTAACACCAACAGATCTAACCCTATTCTTTTACTAGTTGATATAGTTGATGTCAATTGTTACCTAAAGTTAGAAAAAAATAGGAAGAAAATATGAGTAAGAGAAAAAAATATAAAATTATTATAACAATGGATATATATGACATATAAAGAACAAAAAGACTAATCAGATAAACTCATTTTCATATATACGTAAAATATATGGTTAGGAATATGAGCCTTACCAAACACCGAAGACACGGGGGCATGAGAGTTTTTTTAATAATATTAATTAATATTTTTAAATAATTTTAAAATTTTTGAAATTGATATAAAATTTCAATATTTATAATTATATTTTAAAAATTGATATTAGATATATAATTTGATATAAAAATTAATTAAATTGAAATATATAAATTAATATATAAAATATTTGTTTTACCTTTTTTATTTCTCTGTTAAAAAAAACTGGTATACTAAATTAAACGCTAATGTCAATAACATATAACAATAGTTTTTAGCTAGTGGTTTTTTTTTCTAAAACATCTTCTAAAATTATTTTGAGTAATTCTAATATTATTTAATCTAAAAATCTGTAATAAAAATCTAAAAATACTTAATATTAAGGGTAGATTACTAAGACTCGCATAATAATCAGTTTTACTTTATACTATATTGATAAAATAAAAATATTAAGAGTTTTCTTATTTATTATAGACTAAAATGATTTTTTACAATATAATTCTAAAACAAATATTACATATTAATAGAAATAAACTGATAATAAATATAATTTAGTGATATCATGGTGATATTTTACAAAATATTATGGGCGTGAACAAATATCTATTAACATAAATAAACTATATAACTAATAAAGTAAAACTGATTTAAATATATATCCGAAAGAGTTCGGAGTCGCGCAGTGACGCACACCCACCGCCCCTTGATGGGAGAGTCATCCCGACATGGAGGGTGTTAAAAAAAGATATTCTAAAATAAAAAAGATTTGAGAATAAGACAGTATAACCCTTTTTGTTAATAACGCTTACAACAACCCAAGATGATATTAATCATGAGTCCTTCTAGGCACTCAAAACTGATCTACTCAACTGGTAAGCAAAATATCAGCTACCTCAACAGGAAAAATCATCAAAATACATATGGAATAAACTTAACTTAAATACTAAGTTATCTAACCGATCAGCTAAAAGATTACCCCTCACGTAGTCGAGATACAATCAATCCCCCACTTTTTGACCATCTAGCTTGAAATGATTTGAGCCAAAAAGCTTATATGAACGAAACCTGCACTTACTTGATCAAGGCAATTAATTTCAATTGAACCAAGATTTAGTCATAAAGCTCCATCTCCACATCATTTAACATGTGATCAGTAATCCCCAAAGCTCAACCAATAAGACTAAAGTCACGCATAAATTAACATCAAAACCACAACCAGTTACGTACGTATAAGCTCTCTTCCTAAGTTGCAATACTAGTCCACCCTTTTTTTTTTTTTTTGATAATAAAAAAAAAAAAAAAACACGCATAAATTAACATCAAACCACATAACCAGTTACGTACGTATAGCTCTCTTCCTAAGTTGCAAACTAGTCACTGTAATACACGCATAAATTACTCAAACCACATAACCAGTTACGTACGTATAAGCTTCTTCCTAAGTTGCATACTAGTCCACCCTGTGAAACGATTGACAGATTCTCGTCTGATTACCCCTTCCTCTAGAGACACCAATCTAACATTTCGATAAACCTATGTTTTTCTTTACAAGAGTGAAAACAATAGATTTCCTAGAAATAATTAATTTACTTTACATGTAAGGAAACAAGCTGAGTCGGGGCATCTTCTTATACGAAAAATCCTGACAATTCCCTATAACAAGACGTACTAGTAGTAGATATGAGTAAGGAATAAGTTTCGCACCACCTCAATATTGTCATCATATCTCGTGCATATAATATTATCATCAACAATTGACCTTAATTAGAGTCGAAATTCAACCTTTCTTTTGCCGTTAAGTCTTTAACAAATTTAAACACAAAGATCAAATATAATGACATAAATACTAATACCGAGTTTGTTAATTGTTAGAGTTTACCAATTACCATACAGGTAATAATGCAAGATCAAGATGATGCATGAATAATGACGGCTGGCTTACAACCACAATGATTACTTAGATATGTACGATCGTGCTACGTGATGATAAAACATTGATGGGTTTCGATGTCATCCTTTTCTCTTTGTTTGGTAGGAGTTCTTATTTTTTTTTGAAAGGCATGCATTTTTTGTGCATTCTTTTTTAGTATAGAATAGCATCGTATAATAAGGTTATTATTTTATAGACAAGCACACAGATATTGTTATTTGACAGAAATTTATGAATTTTATTCATTCATGTTGATACACTACATAAATAATTTTAATATTATCGGCTGAAGACAAAAAGAATTCCCTTATCGAATGTTTTGACTGTTTTCATAGAGCTTAGGTCCTATTCTTTTGTCATATTCTATTGTTTTTTTTGATTAGCTAGTTTATTCTCTGTGTATCTCACATATATCAATTGTCATATCAACTATTTTTTCTTTCTTACTTTTTCTGATTTCAGCTGACAACTAACATCAATTACATGTTTCACCTGAAAAAGAATGGGGCCTAGTCAGGGGCGGAGACAAGGGGGGCTGGTGGGTGTGCGGCCCCCTACTCCATCGGTATATACTTAAATTAGTTTTACCTTTATTGTTATATAGTTTATTTATGTTAATAGATATTGTACGCCCCCATAACTTTTTGTAAAATATCACATCATATCACTAAGTTTTATTTATTATCAATTTAATTTCTATTAATATGTAACATTTATTTTAAAGAATTATATTGTAAAAATCATTTCTAGTCTATATTAGATAAGAAAACTCTCAATATTCTTATTTTAGCAATATAGTCTAAATTAAAATTGTAACACCCCTACCATTAATACAGTCATTAATGTCCGATCTCCTTACTCATCAGATACACGCAGCGGATACCTACTTACATACACTGGGTGATACAATGCCGTTAGCCACCCACGTGGCTAACAAGGCTACTCCTATTACATACAGCATCGGTCTGATGGACCGGAATCCCGAGTACTACACATCTATAATACATACTCCATTCATCAATCAAATACAACAATGCTCCATTCAATACTTACTCCTCCTCATTCCATACAATACAATGTACTTCACCGAGTCTACTAGGATCCTTATACATTTATAATGTCTCTTCCAAGTTCATACATACCCTCTAAGAGTCTACATCCACCCATTTTCTCACAACTACTTACTTTCTAAGTACAAGGGTGTGCCTCCGGTCTCTTCCTTGACCATACTCGCTTCGGGTACCTGCACACTAAAAATGGTCCCCCGAAGGGGTCAGCTTTCGCCGAGCATGATAACCGCATACCCCGCGTACTAGTGAGGGTACGCCGACCACTTGGTCGTATACATGCGGTTTATTACATTCAAACATACATGCTCTTATACACAATACAAGAATACTTACACAAGCATACATACATACACTTCATTGCATACAGGGAATACAATATAACCATCCAATACATACTTACCTTCTTCCGAATACACATACCCATTTCATGCACAACATACAACATTGTTAGCTTCATTGGTCCACCCGTGTTAATCGGGTGGAGATTACTCTTTTACTCGTTACTTCATACATACGCATACATACTCATACATACTTACGGATCCATACTTACTTACTCTTACTCTTACTCAAGTTAAGTCGTCGGGACCTCCGGCCCTGGGGACTACACCGTCCCACCTCCGGGATTTACTTGACTCACTAATCCGGGATGCTACCCATTTAAGGGATTTGGGCCGCGGACCAGTTTAAGAGACAGGAATTGTAGCCAACCTCTCGTGACTCCGCATCCTCACGCGTGGCCGAAGCTATATCGGACTTGTACTCATTCCAATTTACTCACTTAAGTTAGGAGTTAGATAGTTAGGAATTAGCACAAGTCAACATCCAAGCCACAATAATACAATGCACATATACACATACATACGAGGTACAATACATTACACAAGTACAATACGAGGTTCGAATACCATTCATCATCATTCATATATTTCATGAATTATACAAACTAGTGCTCAAGACAATAATATCAAGCACAACATAAGTCAAGCACAGGTAAGTGCAATATAGTCCGATTCATGCATTTATCTTATTTAGGTGGTCAAATAAGCACACAAATCGGGGTAACCAGATTAGGATACAGGGCATGAAGAAATCATACCTTTCACCGTTGTAATTGTATCCCAACGTTCCTCCGGTATCCACAATTCACATCCTATGATGTACATACAATCGAATAATTAATCTAACTATCATTAATTTAATTCGGTTACCCTTACGCTTCCTAACTCATACTTACTAAGTCTTCACATCCTTATACTTACATTCTATTTACTTACATTTAATTACTCAACAATGGTTTGCTACATATATATGCACATATGTATAGGTGGGTATACATATACATATACATATACTAACCATAGTCTTATAGTTTTTTTTTTGTAAGTTTTGACCCGACCGAACTTGCGACCAACCTTGCAAGTTCGGTCCGAGTCAGTAGGTTACATTGGGTGAAAATTTCAGGGCCGACCGACCTTGCAAGTCCAGTCCCAAGGTCGGTCCATTCCAGTAGGTTACTTAACGGAAAGATTTTAGCCCGACCGACCTTGCAAGTCCGGTCGCAAGGTCGGTCCATTCCAGTAGCTTGCTCGACGGAATTTTTCTGGCCGACCGAACTTGCATGTCCGGTCGCAAGTCCGGTCGATTCCAGAAGCTTTCCCGTCTTTGTAAATCTGGGCTCGACCGAACTTGCAAGTCCGGTCGCAAGTTCGGTCCGGCCCAGCCTTTGCATTTTTACTTCTGTTTTCAGTCCCATACTTTACCCATTGTTTCTCCAATCTTCCTACATGTAATCTTACATGTTTAAACACTACCTAGGCCCTTCAAATTGCCTTAGTTCATCCACTTACATACTTACTAATTCTTATTTGTACCAGTTCATTTCCATTCTTTACTTACTTCATTCTCATTCTAGCTTGTTTATACTCCTAATGACTCTCACTTATGATTACTTAAGTCTTAACCAACTTATACAACCATCCCCAAACAAAGCCTTAACTTATAGCCCATTAAAATTTCTCTCGGGTGAATTATGGTGTTGGTCCGGGACCTTGTCCAAGTCCTAAGTCCCGGACCAACACAGATCAGAACTCTCGAATGGTTTTTAGTTATGGTCCGGGACCTTGTACATGGGGTAAGTCCCGGACCAGGCGTTTTGGGAAACTCTCGGGTAGTTTTAGATGGTTGGTCCGGGGACTTAATATAAGGCCTAAGTCCCGGACCAACAATGGTCTGTTACGAACTGAGACATTTTTCATGCTCTGTTTCATTGTCTTCTTCCTTTAATCACTTCCTAATGGTTTCTAATGTTAACATTACATGTTTAACTACTTATCCAAGCATCTAACTCACCTAAATCCCTCACCAAAATCAATTCCCTCAACCTACTGCTATCTCACCATTTCCACTGTTTCATTCTTTTCTTCCTTTTCTGTTGCAGAGTTCGAGCTGCTGCTGCTGCTTATGTTTAGTTTTCATTCTTCTTCTACAAATGCCAACAACCCTTAAGTGACATAGTTTCTCTCTAGATTTTGACATGGTATCCCCTAAAAACTTAAGGTTTCACCACATTAGTTTGTTCACCCATCAAAGATCACAACCTGTTCAACTATAATATATGCATCAGTTCACTCACGTTCACAGCAGCAGCTCATTCCTTTATGTTTTGACAGATTTCAACTTATCTACACAACTAATGTTATCAATACCATTATGCTCATCTGTTTACACGGTTACAGTAGGTTTACATTTGTTAAACAGTATACTTATACATACACACACACGCATTATACACAAAACTGAACAGAGGTAATTTACCTTGTTCTTGTTTTCCTTTTCTTTTCTCTTCTTCTTGGTTTCTTGCTCATCTTTCCTTCTTTTTCTTCTTCTTTCTTTCCTCTCTCCCTCTCCACTGATTTAGCAATACAAGTTCTCTAACACTACAACCCATATATTCACATTTCAATACACCATACTAATACACAATTTAACCCTAACCATTATGTAAGTTCTAATATAGGTTTTAGGGTTTAGAAATTATATTACCTTCCAAGAGTGCAAGAGCTGTTTAGGATAGCTCAAGAACAATACTTCTCACT
The DNA here is from genome assembly GCA_023374045.1 of Limonium bicolor. Classification (NCBI taxonomy): domain Eukaryota; kingdom Viridiplantae; phylum Streptophyta; class Magnoliopsida; order Caryophyllales; family Plumbaginaceae; genus Limonium; species Limonium bicolor. Next base: position 70,705,535 of record CM041779.1, on the reverse strand, counting down.
CTCCAAAGAAGCCAAAATCGGCTATAGCACAAAGAACCAAACGAGGTCTTAGTCTACATTTTCGTTTTGCCTTTGAGGCTAGAAAAAGATGGAGTTTTTAGGATATTTTTACCTCAATAGAACAAGGAGAAGGAGGGCCTTCTAATGGTGGTCTTGAAGCTCCAAATGGGGTATACCCATAAAAACGAAAGTTCTCCTTTTTGATTTTTGAAAAGAGAGAAATGTTCCTCTTGATGAGAGGAATCCAATGGTGTAGTCTTTGTTATTTTTGGAGAAGGTTACAAGAGGAGAGAAGTGAATATTTGTGTTGGTTTCTCAAGCCCCCATGGCTGTCGCAGGAAGAAAGAACGAAGAGGGAAAAATTCAGAGAGTGAGGGAGTGGGTTACGTGAGGAAGAATGAGAATAAGGGAATTGGAGAGAGAGTGTGAGAGTAAACAAAGGAAGGTGTTACTTTATTGTTTTTCTTTGTTTGTGTATTAGAGGGAAGTGTGTGAGGGAGTGTGAGAGGGGTCCAAAATCGGACACACCAGCCCCCATGTGGGTTTTGAATTTCTTTTACATTATTGGACACATAAGTTTTGGTTATTTATGTTTCTACCCCACAACTTCCGTTTTGACAGTTTTTACTAATTTCTCGTTTTATTGATTTTATTGGTTCTAAAGCTTCGCTAATATTTATTAATGATCATTTAGTTGACCAAAATTGTTACGAGTCTATTTGACCCGCTTAAAGTCACGTTTTCCCGGTTACCTCGAAAAACGCGCTTTAATGTTCATTAGTGTTTTTAATCCATTTTGAGGATCCGTTTTCTTCAGGATTTGTTCCCTCATATTTATTTAGACTTAATTAAGCCTTAGAATCCTTATAATACGCTAACCGAGGTCTCATACCTCCTATGGTTATTTAACGCTTATTTAGCGTTTTTCGCTTTTAAAGTGTTTCTTTATTTCTTTTGATTTATTTTCCCTTACAAATACTTCTTAACCATTATTAGGCTCTTAAATACCTATTAGGATAATTTAATCGCCATATTTAAGGTCGGGGTATTTCAATCTACCCCCCTTAGAACTTTGTCCTCAAAGTTGTTCGAGGTTATAAGTTTACAATGCTTACTCATTCTTACATGTCTAATACTACGGTTATACAATCTTCCTCTTACTAATTCCCAAATCCATTACTCAAGGTTTCTACATACCATACCATCCAAATGTACTATAGTTACTCCAATCCGCGCTACTACTAACTATCTGGTTCCTCATTACGAAGTTCATACATACATACAGTGCAAAGCTATCCCCAAAGCAATGCAATACACATACAATCCCGCAGGCACTCCGGTCATCTCGACGCAGGACTCCTCTATGTCCCGCTGCTTTGGAATAGTACCACATACTACACTACTATCTTCTCCGGTACAAGCTTCTCACAAATTCTTAACCTTCAGTCTAAGAGAAATACTTCACTACTACCAATTAGAAATCTTCTAAAAACATAACTCCAAAGTCCAATATATATACATTACTTCTATCCTATGTGTGATTTTTGTGACCACTTAAGGGGAGCTTCAAGAATCATTCGACCCTGATGTGATCAGCATCAGTGTTGAACTATCTTTCCACCCCAATTTGTGTTCGGTTTCCCTTGATCTGATCAGGATCAAGTTCGACTTCCCACACCAGTTTCAAACAAGCAAAAATTTAGTTGTTTTCATTTTCTATCTTTTTACTCTTCCTAGTCATTCATACATCTCCAAAGGATGGAGTCAGTCCATCAATCATCCTCACTCTATTTCCAAATGCTTTACTCCATGGTTCAATCCTAATGCTCATTTCCTCAACCTTCACTACTTCCATCCATTACTCACCATCATATCCTATATTCTAACTACGGAATACTACACTTATAAGATTTAGTTGGCTTCAATTGTTTCACATATTTTACTTACGATTCCACTACTCATAACTTTTCTTTTACTAATACTCTTACACTGGTGTTACAAGATAGGTACGTTCCTCCTATGGTATTTGCATGTTTAATGCCTAGTTACCATAATTACAATATGAATGAGTACTTATGTTTATTTCATAGTACCAATCATCAATTTGATTCTCATTTGTGCTATGCACATTACGATTTAAGTGTTTTATTCATAAAACTTACATTAAGCGGTTTTCGCTCTACCCCCCTTAAAAGGGATTACGCCCATGTAATCTACCATATGTTATTATTATTGAACATTGGTTTAATCAGTTTGGGCAAACTGAAGCGTTTAGCTTCACTACGGTATACTATAGAATATGCTCTGGTCAAAGGGTCTTAACCATACCAACGGTTTAGTCTTTGCACCAAGAGTTCCTATATGAGTTATTTAACTCATCGTTAATTCGGTTCTAGCCTATCAGGCTTCAAGGCATTAACAGCCATTGTATTAACTCACTAGGTATATTGTCTCCTAGCTAGGGCCCACTAGCTTCTGCTGCGCGACCCTGATAGCTTGGGTTACTTACCCTTCGTGTTATCATTAATGTGCTATACGTCACCTTCTTATCCATCTATTATGTGAATAAGGTTACTACACAAATGCGGTATTCTTTTACCGTGCTTGAACTTAACGAGTTTAGGATTTATAACCAGCTCTCTGGTAATCTGTTGTACATGTTATTCGTGCTTCTACGGTTATTCGTTAAGTTCATCCGACTTATTGTCGGGCGAGGTTAAGTCACCACTTAGCTGTAGTGCTTCCTCTGTTGTCACTAGCTTTTAAATCATACCAGTTCTTCTGGTTCAATACAAGTGTTCTTTACTTGTATGACCTTGCATTTCTATGCGTCGGTCCTAGTGACTTTCCTGTATCTCCTTTCCCCTTTTATTCCATGGAATTCACATCTGTGTGATTGTTAGTGTGTGTTTCGCACTTCTTCGTGCTTCTTTGGCCTTAGGCCGCACGGTTGTTGCTAAGCTTGCTTAATTGGCTTGCCAGTCTGTTGGTGAAAAGAAGGATTTACTACGGTTTACATTCTCCATATCCCTAGCCATCACATTAGATCATTAGCTGCACCAGTGCAATACCAAAACACTCAGTCATACAGAGTGCAGAGGCGTAAACGCTTGACAGTAAGTCACTTATGGATAGGAAAGAATATTTCTGTATGTCATCTCATACTTATACTCCGTGTTATTGCTTAACTATTCCCTCATAGCGGTCGCCTGTTGCGCACCGTATTCTTACTCATTGTAACATTGCTTTTACTGTTTCTGTTACTGTGGTAGTTCCTCTTTACTCATTGCCATTGTCGTTGGCACCATTTCCTTATGGTGTAAATACACTAGGAGGTTCTAGTGTACGGTGTATGACGGTTGTCGTAGAATACTGCACGTTGTCATCTTCCCATTGTGGAGATGTTCTGTTCCCGATTAGGTTTCATGTGTAGGTTAGCTTACCTCACATTCTATCATCATTTGTGATACAATTTACCAAGTGTCTTGGTTGACAATGGATGAAGTAATTTATTGGGTTACTAGCTCTCTTGAGTGTTGGTCATTCATGGTTTTCAATGTGTATTCACATTGATTGTTTTGACAATTACTGTCTTTCCTATGCTGAGCACTAATGATAGGCTCTAGCTGTGTAGTTTACTCTGTCATTGATAATGAAAGTTCTTGTTGAGGGTTTGTCTCCACTCATAGGTCTAATGACAAGGTTTGCTATGTTGGTGTTTACACAATGGTCCACCTATATGTTTGGGTGTATAGGAGTATGCTTACTCCCTTAAGTCGTAATGGTTTGGAAATCTCATTTCCTTATCCCATCATCCCTTGGCAATATCTATTGTGTGGTTTTATTGTTATAGTAGATGGAAGCCTTTTCTAAGGGTTCACATCATCACCGCATTAGTGGTCTTTGGTTAACGAGGGGTACCTTCCCTTGGGTTTCTCGTAGTGTCCAAGTGTGGACTAGGCCAATGTTGGCATTACCATGATTCTCATGCCTCTGTGCTACCATTGCTACAGAAGGCATGGCGGTAATTAAGAACTCCGTCAACTGTATACTAGGCTGATGCTCTAGTGACAGTGACATTGAGTTGGCCATTACTCCAAGCCACTCAGAGTGTTGGGTTTGAATTTATGGTCCAGTTGTTGATTTCTTGTCATATGAGGCAATCCCTCTTGCAAGTCTTGTTAGTATTGGTGTGGGTTTTGCAACCGTTTAAGGTTACACACGTAGTTGGTTGATGGCTTTTAAGCCGTACTGCTGCGAGCTATGCTCTTTGCAAGCTGCTTATGCATGTTTCCACTCCTTGTATACCGTCATAGGTTAGAGGTATTATTGGGCTCCATGGTAAGTCGTGACATCACGCTTCCGTTCATAGGAGACCCTTTAGGTAATCTGATGTTAATAGGTGTCTCTCAGTATCTTAGGCATTTCTTGTTAAGTGAAATCCCTTCGGGTCCGTGTTCGTTCTAACTTTCGTGCTTTTATCATGTCGCTGTTGTTCGACTGTTGCAATGCAGACACCCTTCAAGGATTGCTCCTGAGTGCTGTTGAAGCATGTTGTTACATCTGGCTAATGTTGATGACATGTTGTCCACTGTACCTTCTTGTGGTGTTGTACTTGAGTTTTCCCTTTTTGGGTCATGACGTCTCCCGTCCTTGGGTAGACTGTTTATGCTTGTTCCTAGTGTTTAAGACTAGGTTTGGTATTCCCTTCAATGATGGAGTATGCTTGTGGTAATCTTGGGGTTGCTCTTGGGAATTTTGTCCCGTTTGTTGAGCATCATGGTATTCACGTTATAGGCGATTGCCTTGCTGTGTTTAGGCTGGGTATACTTCCCAGCTGTCATGTATTTTTGATGTCCTGAGACATATCCAATGTCTACACTTACTAGCATGTGTTCTTTGCACTTCTTAATTCTTATTCCTCATCTTCATATGGATTCTCTGAGTTCCTTTATACTTGATCCTCTGAGGTGTCCAGCTGTCCTGGGTTGAACTTACTGATGGTCCGTAGAACGGAGCTGACTACTTCCCGTGTGTCGTACACTACATGTATACATACGTGGGGTACCATGTTGATACGTTACCACTTACCCAACTATATGTCGGGCCCACAAGCTCCTTCGGAGTGCGGTTGTCCCACATCCCATAACGGGTATACTCGTAGTGTTCGTCACACGCCTAGGTGAAGTATTCTGTTGCCAACTCCTCTTGTATCATCCTATGATATTCACCATAATGCTGTTGGTCTGGTTTTAAAATCCAAGGTTTTTTAAAAGAGGGTTGTGGTTTTGAAAAGAAAATTTTGGGTTTTAAAACAATGGTTCGGTGTTAAAAGAAATCTCCCATGGCATAGCCATGTTTGAGGTCTTGACCAAGTCTAGCTTCTCGCTGACCGGTATGTTCTAAATACAGTGGTCGGGCCGTTAGGCCTTTCCAAGGTTCCATTCCTTCAGTTTTAGGATGTTTATTCTTGTGGTTGTTTTGTTACGGTCACCGTACATTACTATGTACTTGTGACGTGTTAGTGTTCCTTTACATATCTCTGTCTTTACTGCACTTGCCTTGGCAAGTGCGTGGTATCGGTGGTTTTTGATTAATCCTATACCAATCTTGGTATTGTTTCTGCTTGTATTTAATAGTCTTGTTAACCTTTCCCTTGATCTTATTGATCTACAATTGGTATACTCGCCCCTTTAGGGAGCTTCTTGGTGGTCTAGACGTGGCTGTCGTAGATCTGGGTATTTCCCATTCCGTGGAGATTCCTGTTTCATTTTGTTTATTGTCATTCCTTGTGGCTCGCCCCCACACATCTGAGGTGGTTACTGAGCCTTCCTTGTTTAGGCACTACTCCCGTAGTCCTATTGGGTTATATCGCATGGTTGTTCTTGTAGTTGTCTGAGCTATATTGTCCAGGTACTGCGACCTTAATGGCGTCGTAGTTTTGGAGTTAACCGCTTTCGACTATGTCCTTAGTCAGCTAGCATACCGTTGGTGGTATTATTCAAGTATTACTATCCCGTAGACCTGTGTCTCGGGTCCCGTTGCTGCTCCCTTTCTCATTCCATTGCACGGTTAGTGCTTCTGTCCTGCTGTTGGTTGACTAGCTAGGTTTTGCGACTGCTAAGCACGTCGCCCCATGCTGTTGTAAGTTGCAGCCTCCTCGTGGTTGGAGTGCTCATTCTACCGCTATTAAGTGCGGGTGTTGTGGTTCAACCGGGGACTATCTCCGGGACTTCCAGTTCTTGGGATCTACTACATGTCGGTTCTTGTTTACCGTGTGATTGCTTCACAACTGCCAGATCGGGTTTTCCCGAGTGTGAGAGGGCTTTTCCTCTCTCTGGCGTCCTTTCCCAAGTTACACAGTGGGGTTTGCGGCGGGCGGGACTGGTATTGTAGGTATCCGGTACTCACCGGGAGTTCCTAACTAGCATCTCTCTAGTGCTATCACTCAGCCCATAGCCCTACGCTTCTAATTCCTAACTCGGTATTTCCTAAACTTGGTATTTCCAGTCATCAGAGCGATACTTCGCTCTGATACCACTTTTTGTAACACCCCTACCATTAATACAGTCATTAACGTCCGATCTCCTTACTCATCAGATACACGCAGCGGATACCTACTTACATACACTGGGTGATACAATGCCGTTAGCTACCCACGTGGCTAACAAGGCTACTCCTATTACATACAGCATCGGTCTGATGGACCGGAATCCCGAGTACTACACATCTATAATACATACTCCATTCATCAATCAAATACAACAATGCTCCATTCAATACTTACTCCTCCTCATTCCATACAATACAATGTACTTCACCGAGTCTACTAGGATCCTTATACATTTATAATGTCTCTTCCAAGTTCATACATACCCTCTAAGAGTCTACATCCACCCATTTTCTCACAACTACTTACTTTCTAAGTACAAGGGTGTGCCTCCGGTCTCTTCCTTGACCATACTCGCTTCGGGTACCTGCACACTAAAAATGGTCCCCCGAAGGGGTCAGCTTTCGCCAAGCATGATAACCGCATACCCCGCGTACTAGTGAGGGTACGCCAACCACTTGGTCGTATACATGTGGTTTATTACATTCAAACATACATGCATACATGCTCTTATACACAATACAAGAATACTTACACAAGCATACATACATACACTTCACTGCATACAGGGAATACAATATAACCATCCAATACATACTTACCTTCTTCCGAATACACATACCCATTTCATGCACAACATACAACATTATTAGCTTCATTGGTCCACCCGGGTTAATCGGGTGGAGATTACTCTTTTACTCGTTACTTCATACATACGCATACATACTCATACATACTTACGGATCCATACTTACTTACTCTTACTCTTACTCAAGTTAAGTCGTCGGGACCTCCGGCCCTGGGGACTACACCGTCCCACCTCCGGGATTTACTTGACTCACTAATCCGGGATGCTACCCATTTAAGGGATTTGGGCTGCGGACCAGTTTAAGAGTCAGGAATTGCAGCCAACCTCTCGTGACTCCGCATCCTCACGCGTGGCCGAAGCTATATCGGACTTGTACTCATTCCAATTTACTCACTTAAGTTAGGAGTTAGATAGTTAGGAATTAGCACAAGTCAACATCCAAGCCACAATAATACAATGCACATATACACATACATACGAGGTACAATACATTACACAAGTACAATACGAGGTTCGAATACCATTCATCATCATTCATATATTTCATGAATTATACAAACTAGTGCTCAAGACAATAATATCAAGCACAACATAAGTCAAGCACAGGTAAGTGCAATATAGTCCGATTCATGCATTTATCTTATTTAGGTGGTCAAATAAGCACACAAATCGGGGTAACCAGATTAGGATACAGGGCATGAAGAAATCATACCTTTCACCGTTGTAATTGTATCCCAACGTTCCTCCGGTATCCACAATTCACATCCTATGATGTACATACAATCGAATAATTAATCTAACTATCATTAATTTAATTCGGTTACCCTTACGCTTCCTAACTCATACTTACTAAGTCTTCACATCCTTATACTTACATTCTATTTACTTACTTTTAATTACTCAACAATGGTTTGCTTACATATATATGCACATATGTATAGGTGGGTATACATATACATACATACATATACTAACCATAGTCTTATAGTTTTTTTTTTTTGTAAGTTTTGACCCGACCGAACTTGCGACCGACCTTGCAAGTTCGGTCCGAGTCAGTAGGTTACATCGGGTGAAAATTCCAGGGCCGACCGACCTTGCAAGTCCGGTCCCAAGGTCGGTCCATTCCAGTAGGTTACTTAACGGAAAGATTTTAGCCCGACCGACCTTGCAAGTCCGGTCGCAAGGTCGGTCCATTCCAGTAGCTTGCTCGACGGAAATTTTTCTGGCCGACCGAACTTGCATGTCCGGTCGCAAGTCCGGTCGATTCCAGAAGCTTTCCCTTCTTTGTAAATCTGGGCTCGACCGAACTTGCAAGTCCGGTCGCAAGTTCGGTCCGGCCCAGCCTTTGCATTTTTACTTCTGTTTTCAGTCCCATACTTTACCCATTGTTTCTCCAATCTTCCTACATGTAATCTCACATGTTTAAACACTACCTAGGCCCTTCAAATTGCCTTAGTTCATCCACTTTACATACTTACTAATTCTTATTTGTACCAGTTCATTTCCATTCTTTACTTACTTCTCATTCTCATTCTAGCTTGTTTATACTCCTAATGACTCTCACTTATGATTACTTAAGTCTTAAGCAACTTATACAACCATCCCCAAACAAAGCCTTAACTTACAGCCCATTAAAATTTCTCTCGGGTGAATTATGGTGTTGGTCCGGGACCTTGTCCAGGTCCTAAGTCCCGGACCAACACAGATCAGAACTCTCGAATGGTTTTTAGTTATGGTCCGGGACCTTGTACATGGGGTAAGTCCCGGACCAGGCGTTTTGGGAAACTCTCGGGTAGTTTTAGATGGTTGGTCCGGGACTTAATATAAGGCCTAAGTCCCGGACCAACAATGGTCTGTTACGAACTGAGACATTTTTCATGCTCTGTTTCATTGTCTTCTTCCTTTAATCACTTCCTAATGGTTTCTAATGTTAACATTACATGTTTAACTACTTATCCAAGCATCTAACTCACCTAAATCCCTCACCAAAATCAATTCCCTCAACCTACTGCTATCCACCATCACCATTTCCACTGTTTCATTCTTTTCTTCCTTTCTGTTGCAGAGTTCGAGCTGCTGCTGCTGCTTATGTTTAGTTTTCATTCTTCTTCTACAAATGTCAACAACCCTTAAGTGACATAGTTTCTCTCTAGATTTTGACATGGTATCCCCTAAAAACTTAAGGTTTCACCACATTAGTTTGTTCACCCATCAAAGATCACAACCTGTTCAACTATACATATATGCATCAGTTCACTCACGTTCACAGCAGCAGCTCATTCCTTTATGTTTTGACAGATTTCAACTTATCTACACAACTAATGTTATCAATACCATTATGCTCATCTGTTTACACGGTTACAGTAGGTTTACATTTGTTAAACAGTATACTTATACATACACACACACACGCATTATACACAAAACTGAACAGAGGTAATTTACCTTGTTCTTGTTTTCCTTTTCTTTTCTCTTCTTCTTGGTTTCTTGCTCATCTTTCCTTCTTTTTCTTCTTCTTTCTTTCCTCTCTCCCTCTCCACTGATTTAGCAATACAAGTTCTCTAACACTACAACCCATATATTCACATTTCAATACACCATACTAATACACAATTTAACCCTAACCATTATGTAAGTTCTAATATAGGTTTTAGGGTTTAGAAATTATATTACCTTCCAAGAGTGCAAGAGCTGTTTAGGATAGCTCAAGAACAAGACTTCTCACTCTCCCAAGAAGCCAAAATCGGCTATAGCACAAAGAACCAAACGAGGTCTTAGTCTACATTTTCGTTTTGCCTTTGAGGCTAGAAAAAGATGGAGTTTTTAAGGATATTTTTACCTCAATAGAACAAGGAGAAGGAGGGCCTTCTAATGGTGGTCTTGAAGCTCCAAATGGGGTATACCCATAAAAACGAAAGTTCTCCTTTTTGATTTTTGAAAAGAGAGAAATGTTCCTCTTGATGAGAGGAATCCAATGGTGTAGTCTTTGTTATTTTTGGAGAAGGTTACAAGAGGAGAGAAGTGAATATTTGTGTTGGTTTCTCAAGCCCCCATGGCTGTCGCAGGAAGAAAGAACGAAGAGGGAAAAATTCAGAGAGTGAAGGAGTGGGTTACGTGAGGAAGAATGAGAATAAGGGAATTGGAGAGAGAGTGTGAGAGTAAACAAAGGAAGGTGTTACTTTATTGTTTTTGTTTGTTTGTGTATTAGAGGGAAGTGTGTGAGGGAGTGTGAGAGGGGGTCCAAAATTGGACACACCAGCCCCCATGTGGGTTTTGAATTTCTTTTTACATTATTGGACACATAAGTTTTGGTTATTTATGTTTCTACCCCACAACTTCCTGTTTTTGACAGTTTTTACTAATTTCTCGTTTTATTGATTTTATTGGTTCTAAAGCTTCGCTAATATTTATTAATGATCATTTAGTTGACCAAAATTGTTACGAGTCTATTTGACCCGCTTAAAGTCACGTTTTCCCGGTTACCTCGAAAAACGCGCTTTAATGTTCATTAGTGTTTTTAATCCATTTTGAGGATCCGTTTTCTTCGGGATTTGTTCCCTCATATTTATTTAGACTTAATTAAGCCTTTAGAATCCTTATAATACGCTAACCGAGGTCTCATACCTCCTATGGTTATTTAACGCTTATTTAGCGTTTTTCGCTTTTAAAGTGTTTCTTTATTTCTTTTGGATTTATTTTCCCTTACAAATACTTCTTAACCATTATTAGGCTCTTAAATACCTATTAGGATAATTTAATCTCCATATTTAAGGTCGGGGTATTTCAAAAATGGATTATTATGCCACTCTTAGTAATCATGTACCCTTGTTTTCATAATACAAGTGTTTTTAGTTTTTTATTACAGATTTGTAAATTAAAATAATATTAGAATTGCTCAAATAACTTTTAGAAGAAGTTTTTGGAAAAATCTACTAGTATTTAGAACTACTGTTCTATATTAATTGCATTAACATATAATTTAGTATACCAATTTTTTAAAATTTGAAATAAAAAAAGATAAAACAATCTTATTTATATGTTAATCTATATATTTCAATTTTATTTTATTTTTTTGTCAAATATAATATCTAATATCAATTTTTAAATATAATTATAAGTATTAAAAATTTATATTTATTAAAAAAGTAAATTAAATTGATTAATTAATATTATTAAAAAAAATTCTCACCCCTTACAAATTTTTTCTGTGTGTGGCCTTAGTTATACCTTTCTCGGCCTTTTGGCTAAGATAAGTGTATTATATGTAAGCCTTAGTTTAAGAGGACGCGTGGCACAATATTATGGTAAAGAAAAAGTTTAATTTGTCTAAGCTCGTGGAAAATCCCTAATTTCCCGCCCGAAATAATGGAATTATGGAACGAGGGCCAAGACAGGAACAACCATTTTTTTTCAAGACAGGAACAGCTCAGAGGCTGGATTTGGTAGTCGGTAATTGATGAGCTTAGGACCTCAGCTGAACTTATAACTTATACCCAGAGGATCTGAATCAGTCAGTCGTGCGGCTCGTTAAACTTTTTTTTTTTTTTTTTTTTTTCGACAAGATAAATACTGCTGTAATTATCAAAAAAAAGATAAATACTGCTGTTGTGCTAGTTATAGACATTACAGATCGACGGAAGCACACAATTTATATTCATTTAGAGAAGAAAATAAAGTGAAAAGTGTAACAAAGTCATATTTTCGTGATGATAAAAAATAATGAGAAGTATCCTGAGTTATCTATTAGTAAATTTTTCTTGCTCTCATGAAGACATATACTGATAGGCCCCCCTTCTCAGCGCATGAATATTCTTGGATTAAAGTGAAGGAAACGTTGCCCCATTCTTTTGCATATAATGAGCTGCTAGCTGATAGTTGATACTAGCTGATATTGACTGATGACCGATTTTAAAAGAATGAGTTTAGCTGATTAATCTAGCCAAACATGTTAAACCAGCTGAATATGTAAGACAATTTGAGTTTAAATAGCTACTAGCTGATATTGATTGATAGCTGATTTTGAAAGAATGAGCTGAACTGATCAATCTAGCTGATAATACATAAACAGCTGAACGCGGGCATGGACAAAAGAATGGGGATGGCACTATAGAAACAAGAAGGACTCCATCCGTGACCCAAGCTTTCAATCATTTCACTATTGGTCATTATGAGAGATTTGGCCTAGTAGTTAAGTCTCCACTATAAGTTTGGTTCTGGCCATTTCTATTATCAACAATTGACATATATTTAACAGATAAATGTCGACAACTTTTTTTTTTTTTTTTACACGGTGATTCAGAAGAGTAGGCCTATAAACAACTTACCAGGTTTGTGAACAAGCTATTTTTTACACAAGTTGTGGCCTCAATAAATTTCTAGAACTAGGGATCAGCATGATCCTTTAATAGTGATAGATCAAATGATCGAGTTTTTGACATGAACATTGTTATCTTTTTTTTTTTATAATTATAGGCACATGACCTAGAGTGCCGCAAGGGCAAATCAAACAACACCGACTCGATTCAACTCTTACATACCTTTCTAATCCAACCTTACACAGACATTACACGGGACATCTTACTAAAGCCTAGAGATCTTGTTCTAGGGACCTTCCTTGACCATCTCTAACGATATGGCGGACATGCTCGTCTTGGGACCGTCCTACACGTCACTCCATTCCTCTTCCAGGCTGGGTAATCGGAGAGTAAACTCCTTTCCCTTACCACCATCTTTCACGACGCACCTTCATTTACCTCTTCTTACAACCTTTCCCTTGCATCTCTGACGATATGGTCGCTGGGTAATCGGAGAGTAAACTCCTTTCCCCCCAACCACCGTCCTTCACGACACTTCATTCCTCCACCAGATTGGGTAATCGGAGAGAAAACTTCATTCCTCCACACCCCCAGAATGAGTAATAAGAGAATAAACTCCTTTCCCCCACCAAAGTGGGTGGTAAGAGGATTCAAACTCAGAACCTTCCGTCCCCTACTTCAGTCCTCCACCACTCGAATGTCAATCACTTGATCCACAACCTTTTAAAGGTTTTGAAGATGGCCCATATAATTTAAGGACTAATCACCTAGTTTTTCTTGGTGCATGCATAGGGAACTTCAGACAACAGAACATGGTTTGACCTTTATCTATCTAGACTAAAGAAATGAGCGAAAAATCTTACTAGTTAACTTAAAAACATTCTTAGAGACCTTAATACATAATCGACAAAGAAACTAACCACTCTATAGAAAAATGATTGAATAAAAATGAAACGACTGGCATAGAAAAGTTTCTTACTCTCACAATCTTGACAAGTTAGCTATTTTTGTAGTTCAAGTGGCTTCTTCCTATAAGAACTTTTTATTTGTCTCTACTCGCTCTCTGACAATCGTTTTTCGATTTTATTCCTTTCGACTGTCCCCAGATAAAAAGTCACTAAAATTATTATATGCATGTAGTAGATTATTACTACAATTAGTATTGATCGTGCAGAGTTCACAGAATCACAAAGTTGTATCCATGCATGAATAGAATTTGAATGGAATCACTCCTAGTAATCACAAGTTTAAAACTAGTGATATACACTGAATTGCAAGCCGAGCGTGTTATCCGGAGTATTAATAATTTTTTTTTGAAACGCGGAGTATTAATAAATTAAATAACTTAAGACTGGACAGAAAAGTGAAAATTTGGACAATTGTAGTCCAATTGTTTCGTGTCTTCTATAATAATAAAAAAACAATATTTCTTGTTACAGCTGTGTGTTTTATCTTCTATATTATTGTTAATTATATTTTGTCGATGCACGAATAGACAAAAGTATATCTGTCGATATCTCTACCCAAAAAATAAAGGATCGTTCTTAGCTACACCTAAGTGTAGCTATCTAGCTACATCCCCTACGCGCGCTTGTTTAGTTTTTTTTTTTTTGACCATAAAAATTTTAAATTATTGTAACTTTTAATATATAAGTCCAAAATGAAAAACAATTATATCATTGTTCACCTAAATTCAAGCTCTTCAAAATAAGACCAGTCATGGATATATTTTGACAACATTAAAAAAAATTATTTTTACATGTATAGTGCACTGAACATAAAAGAAAACTTTGTACAGATGGTCATACAAACCTGTACAAATGTTCACTAAAATATGTACATCATCACGTAAAAACATGTACATTAAAAACATACAGAAGGTCACATAAACTTGTACGAATAACTAAATATGTATATTCTTAGATTAAAACATGTACATATAAGAATGAACACTTGTACATACAGTCATACAAACATGTACAGACGGTCATACAAACATGTACAGGTGTTCATTAAAACATATACATTCACATAATTGAAAATGTACATTCTCACATTTGAACATGTACATCTTCACATTAAAACATGTACATTCTCACATTAAAATATGTACATACGTCCTCACATTAAAGTATAGAAAGGCTTCCAAATAGATTACTCTAACCCACGCACCCTAAAACCCACCCTAGGAAAGCTAAAAAACGTCGAAGGCATTTTTAGGGTTTGTAGTGGCGGGTTTAGGGTCTAACGACCCTAAACCCACGACCACAAACCCTAAAAATCTGTCGAGTTAGTTGCTACAATATAAAGTATAGAACAATTTCCAAATAGATTACCCTACCCCCCAAAACACCCAAAAACCACCCTAGGATAGCTAAAAAAGTCGAAGGCATTTTTAGGGTTTGCAGTGGCGGGTTTAGGGTCTAACGACCCTAAACCCGCTACCACAAACCCTAAAAACCTGTCGAGTTAGTTGCTATAATATAAAGTACGAAATAAATTCCAAATAGATTACCCTACCCCAAAACACCCCAAAAACCACCCTAGGATAGCTAAAAAACGTCGAAGACATTTTTAGGGTTTGTAGTGGCGGGTTTAGGGTGGACATACAAACATGTACAAATGTTAATTAAAGAACATGTACATTCTCACATTTGAACATGTACATTGTCACATTAAAACATGTACATTCTCACATTAAAATATGTACATACATCCTCACATTAA
Source organism: Limonium bicolor (assembly GCA_023374045.1). Lineage (NCBI taxonomy): Eukaryota > Viridiplantae > Streptophyta > Magnoliopsida > Caryophyllales > Plumbaginaceae > Limonium > Limonium bicolor. Next base: position 70,690,294 of record CM041779.1, on the reverse strand, counting down.
AGTACTTATACATGTAAAAATAATTTTTTTTTCAAAGTTGTCAAAACATATCCATAATTGGTCTTGTTTTGAAGAGCTTGAATTAATATGAACAATGATATAATTTTTTTTCATTTTGGACCTATATATCAAAAGTTATAATAATTTAAAGATTTTATGGTAAAAAAAATAAAAATCTAAAAAAAATAAAAACCAACGCAGGAGGGCATTTTTTTTTTAAAAAAAAGAAAGAGAACCATCAGCGCAGCGCTGTGCAGCGTAAGGAGGAAAAAAAAAAGGAACCAAAATTGACGCGCGCTAAAAGAAATATAATGTAATAACCTCCTAGATGTAGCCAGCTAGCTACATGCACTTGTAGCTAAGAAAATGCGAAAAATAAATATCTGATATCCCAGGCTTAGCTAAACATATTGTTCAATATGCATGCATATAGATAATAGTAAGGGAATACATTTGTCAAGGTTCTGGACTAAATAGTACCCATTAGAACACAAAAAATGAAAATAGAGGGCCCAGATTTAATGTTCATCTAATATTCAAATAAATTAAGATCTAATTGGTACCATAAAAAGTGGGATTTTTATTGATCCAGTAATTTTAAGAATTCCCGAATTAATACTAATATCGTCAATTCTCACTCCTAAATCTTCTCCATCGACTTATGCTGATGAACAAGCTCCCACAATTAGGGCTGCCCAAAAAATTCCGAAACCGTGGTATCCGACCGAAACCGAAGTGAACCGTACCTGTTTTCAGGTTAACCGTACATGTTCTTGCGGTATGGTTAACCGAACCGTGTAAATTGGCCGGTTTCGGTTTTGGTAACGGTATTGAATTTTCCCGAATGGTTAACCGCTTGGTTAACCACGGTTAACCGATTATATAAATAATCAAAATCTTCAAATATTAATGTTCACCTTATATAATAATTAATGTTAGCTATTGAGGGAATATGCACAATATTATATTTTATGTCACATGTGTTTGATTTGTCACTCATGATTTAGGTAAATGATCAATGTTGTACTATAATATTAATGGTATGTGTCTTATCAATTAAAAAATTATACGGCTATTAGATTAACCGATAAAACCTAACCGAACTAAAGGTTAACCGGTGTAAACGGAATGGTAATGGAATCGGATTTTAGAAAACCGAATTAAACGGTTAACCGATCTAAATGGAATGGTAATGGAATTGAATTTTAGAAAACCGAAGACCCGGTTAACCGAAAGCGGTTAACCGAATAAGGCGGTTAACCTACCATGGGCAGCCCTACCCACAATCGACGTTCTGCACCGACGTTCTGCATCAACGTTCTGCATCGACGTTCTGCATCGACGTTCCTCCGAGGTCCACATCCACTGTCGCTGCTGCATCCTCTAATCGACAAACAAGCGACAAAGTAAGAATTTGGTGAAATTGTCGTGGATAATTTCAAGAGCCAAAATTAGTGTTTCTTCCAAGTGAGTTTCAGTTTTATTCTACTGAACGTCAATTGTTTAGTGACAATTCCTAATTTTCTCAGCCGTGCAATAATATTCACTGAATTTAGGGTACCATTCTATGTTTCTTGTGTCTGTATTCATTGATGTTAGAGTAGCGTGAATATTATTTCTAATTGATTGTGAGATTTCATGTCCTATGCTGCATCATAACTTGTAAGCTATTGATGTTTTAGCTGAAATTATCATATGGCGATACCAGTTTGGATAAAGTGGAGCTAGTTATGGCGTTGGAGCAAGATTTTAGTGTGGAAATCCTTGAAGAGAAAGCTGAAAAAAAGTACCAAATCATATATAAAATAAGTATCAGCAATTCGCATAGATAAGTACTGGACGCATAAAGAAGTATCACACATTTACAATACATAGTACCATCTACATCAACTTACGGAACCAAAACAAAATGTTGAAAATGACAGCAAACACACATAAATAAGTACCAGTCATATGTAAACATAAGTATCAGTCATTCGCATGGATAAGTACCAGTCGCATGCATGAATAAGTACCACAAGTTTACAATACATGGTACCATCTACATGAACTTACAAAACCAAAACAGAGTGTTGAAAATGACACCAAACACTTATAAGTGACTATAAGTCATATGTAAGAATAAGTACCAGTCATTCGTAGTAGTAATTCTTAGTAAGTTCCAGCCACAATTTGGAAGATGTACCAGCTATACGCATAAATAAGTTCAGCCATATATACAAATAAGTACCTCCAATTGGCATGGATAAGTACCAGCCGCATGCATTAAGAAGTACCACACATTTACAAAACATGGTACCATCTATATAAACTTACGAAACCGAAACAGAATGTTGAAAATGACACAAAACACTCATAAATAAGTATCAAGCACATGTAAAAATAAGTACCTATCATTTGCATGGATAAATAGTAGCCGCATGCACGAAGAAGTACCACACATTAACAATACATGGTACCAACCACATCAATTATAAAACCAATACATAATAAAGAAAAACAATATATCCCTCCAACACACACACACACACAAAATAGGACTAACTGCCCACTACATCAGTTTTAACTTGAAAAAAGAAAAAATGGAACCAACCACCATGAATCTCCTAATAAAATACTTATCACCTGTTCAATTTGTATCTAGGTAAAAACGTCATTATAAACATAGCCAAACACCACGTATACCTGAATGAAACATCTAACACCTAATCAATATGTACCCTTATACAAAATATAGAAAAAAATTATTAAAAAAGAAAAAAAATAATATTTTAAAGTAAATATGTATTTTAAAACAGAATAAAGAAGTTACAAAAAAATCTCAACAACTAGAGTAAATGTAAAATATTCTTGGAATGAATTATAAAATTAATAAATATTAATCGTATAAAATATCGAAGAAGAAATAAAAAATGTTGGATAAAAGAAAGAAAATTAGGTAGATCCTAACAAACTTCTTTATTATTTGAATACACCATTTAATAACTTGAATAATTTTGCATGGAATATAGTATTTCATGACTTAAAAGAATAATCAATTAATGACTTAAAATTGAAGACGAAGATGTCTTGTTGTTAATGGCGTAAAACCTTTTATTTGAAAAGAATAATTAGTTAATAGATATCAACAATATATTCCTCACAAAAATAGGTTGCACTAACTCCCGGTGAAACAATTTTGTTTTAAAATTCAAAATTAGTTAAATATGGACCCTCCATAAATACTCCTCATTATCTAATGGTTGTTATTGAGTCCAGGATGGTTAAGGGAACTCTTTAAGGCCATGAATCCAGTGCCGCATGCAACTATACTTATCGTTGTTTCTGGATAGATCCTCCGAAAATGTAGTCCCAGGTACTCTCTCCTCCCTCCTATTCGCCTTTTAGTTTTCTTGTTTTCCATCTTTCCAGCCTTTGGTTTCTTCACTTTTTCTTTATCATTGCATGTTTTTATTTTCTTCTGTCACATATTATTTTCTCTTTTAGTCTTACCCGGTACAATTTATGTTTTCTCTAGGATGATATTGACGTTGTCTCTAGTTGTAGATAGTAGATATGTCATTTTAGGTTTCTCTATCCAGCACTCATTTATATTGTGTCTACTGATAACGACTGCAGTTGATCAACGTACGTCACAGGTTGAAGTTTATTCTTTTTTGTGGAGGTCTTGTTGGTGAAAGAAGAGGCAGATGACAACAGCAAGGTGAAGACGCTCACTGAAAGTTCTTGAGATATTCTTCTTAAGTAGGTTACAAAGAACTGTGAAACCTAAGTTAAGGACTCATTCAGAGCACAAACAACAAATTAACGAACAAATTATGTTTTGTTGATTTAAGTGGAAGTTGAGGTTTACACTATCATGTATTTAACTAATACACCCTCACCTTCAGTGAGGATAGTATCTCAACAATGTAATCACATAATTCAAATTCTCATACTACATCCTATATGAATTAGCAGAATTGTATGTTCCCTCACTCAGATCTCTGGAGACTTCACTCCCAATCTGTCTTTATGATTCTTAACTTCAATTTCCTTGAAACTAAGTATTTATACATCCATGGATCGGGATTTCTTTATTACGCATAATATAGGATTTTATTTAAGAGATTAATAAAACTGTTAGTTAAAATCCTAATAGTCCTATTTTCTCCTATGTCAGTTTGGAAACAGATATATTCTATATTCTATACCAACAGCCGACATACTAGCTTCAGCAGTTCGAGGCTCAACACCCTATCGACTCAGTCTTTATTTTTTACTGAGTTTGATCAATAAAAAAACTATGGCATTAACAATTTCCCCCTTTTGATTGGGAAAACTCTGAATCTTAAACTGAGATGTTCCCCCTGAATAAATGCTTCGGTGTCTGAAATTTGTTGTTTTCCTCATTATCAATATAGAGGAACAAAGATAATCCCCCCTCAACTCAATATATATATAAGAAAAACAACAACAAAGTACGAACACAATTAATATCTCATACGAATAATAGCACACATGTAGGCGCAGCCAAAGTCAATCGCAGTTAAAAATATAGTTCAAGACACACACTTTCCCCTTTTACCAAATCAAAAAGGGGTTCTCAAAACAAAATAGCAGTCACAAAACAACATGAGCAAACAAGTCTAGAACACAGAAATCCCACAATGTCAAAATAGTGAATATTTCATACACAAAGAGGACACAAGCTTGGGCATAGTTCTAGATCAGAAAGATGGCTCACGCTTAGAAGAGGAAAGTGAAGAGGACGACTGGTTTATGAGTCTAGACTCAAGTACTTGGATACTTTTCTCTAAGGCATGTTGATTTGAATAAGGGTGTTGATCATCGCCAGTAGAGTTAAATCCTGAGTCTGTGACTGGGACGCTGATGTAACACCCCCAAATTTTTGAGTTTTATTATGACAGTGGAAGACTAGATTAACCTGGGTGTTGCTGCCACGCCCATATGGCGTTAAGGCTAGAAGTTAATGGATTTCATATTAGAATAATCTTAATTCAATTCAAACTTTATTCTTAGAAGAAATTTGTCAAGACCCATTTATTACATTAAACACAACTGTTCCTGACATAAAAGTAACCTAAGATAACAAACTGAAGGCCTTAATAACCATCAAAGTTACAAACTCAATTACAAGTTGAACTCTAAAACCAGTTTGATTCTGGCCTTAACTCTATGCAATTTGACATCCTAGTGTTAGATGATCACTTCCCATGCCCGCGCACTCAATCCTGATCGCTACCTGCTTAACAACTCATTTTAAACAACACAAGGAAAACAATAGTCGGCAAAGCTGAGTAACACTAGCATCGGGAAACAACATATACAAACTGTTAATGTGGGAAAATTATGGTCTTATAGCATATGATATCCATCCACTTTCTCATAACCAATTAAGACACCATCGAAATATTCAGTATTGATAACCAAACCACGTGCTTACTTTTTATCAACCAATTCTTAAGCATCAATCCAAAATAATTTAACCTCACTCCAATTATTTACTCCAATGATAGGTCAAAATCACTTGTGTCCCTTGGATGTTTACAAACCCTCCCTAAATACCCTACCCTATTTGACTCTAAGATTAACACCCTAGGTCCAGATCACCCTTCTGACATTTTGTACTTGTTTTTTCCTCTAAAATTCTTATGTTTATCTTTATTGAGCGATCCCTTGTTCCTTCCATTTGATTATTTAATTTGTCTTTTCCCTTTTCTTCTTCTTATTTTGCATCTTCTCAAAATCGTTGAAGGATTTCTTTTCCATTCTCAGCAACTAGTAGTTCATTTCACAAGATAACCATTAAATCACTGGTCAAGCACTCCTTGTCATCCACATCACAACTATTTCTTTCGGCTAGCTTGATATGCTCCTTATCTTCGTCAGGGTCCTGCTTAACTTCCTTCTCACCTACTGACGAATAGAAACCAGGGGGAACTCTGGCTCCTCAAAAAGATTATTGAGGATATCACCAACTAGATCTTACTCTTTATCAAGTGATTTTTTTCTCCTACCATAATTTCAATGCTACTTGAGTCTTCTTCTGGTCCTTCCTTACCTACATCTTGAGCATTCTTGGGCTTAAACGTATCCTTCCCTTATTGTACCATGGTATTAGACTCGTGGGTCTTAGGGCCGATATTTAACTTCTTGTTCCTGGACCACAAGAAGCTGGATCTTTCCCTTATGGGCCTTGAGTTTGGGTCTAGCCCACACCCACCGCCCCCAACTAGCGCCAGCCAGAGGAGCATATAGCTCCATATACCAGAATACCGTAATGGGTACCACTAATAGAAGAGGTTCCATATGGCCTAATAGTAGTAATTCCACCTCTGTCGATTCCTACGAACCATTGACATTGACGTACGCCTCTTTACGCTCTCATCGGCATGGCTGTTTTGGCAGCATAAATGCAGCATATTTGGCAGCAGGAATGCGTTGGCATAAATGCAACATATTTGTTGGCAGAAATGTACTGGTATAAATGGAGCTGTTTTGAAAACTGCTGTTTGGCAGTGCAGCATATATGCAACATGTTTAGTTAAGTTAGTTATATGTAGTGTGTTTACCGTTTTCGTATTACAATTACAATTTATTAAATAATCATACAAATATATTTTTATAACCAATAAAATTTTTATTTTTATTATTTAAGCAAAACTTGTAACTTCTAAACAATATATTTTTATTATCTAAATTTTATAATTCTTACAAATATAAAAGCGTAAAAAAAGAGAACAAGCGTTTTAAATTTTCTGATAATGTTATGTGAATTTATTTAGTGAAATTGTAACTTTTAATAATATATAATATTTTTGTAACTTTGTATGTTAATAAATTTATATGCATTCATATTTTTATATACTATTTTAATATTTTAATTTATATATCAACAAGTGTGTATATTTATTGATTTTTTTATTTTTATTAATCTATGTGGTATTATAAATAATATATTGTAGATTTGTATTATAAATGTGTTTTTTTTAATTTGGCTAAAGAAGTAGTAGTATTTTTTATAAATTATTACTATGTAATTTGTAACAAATAAAGTAACTTGGAAAAAATTCTTTTTTTTAAAAAAATCAATAGTCATAGTAATTGCATTATGAAATGAGTAAAGAAACGAAAATAAAAGCACGGAAACGAAAAAATAGCATTTGGTGCAGACATTTATGCTGACATTTATGCTCTTTTAACCGAACAGTAAAAACAAATAAAAGAGTCCAAAACAGCATATACGGTACATTTATGCTATCCATTTATGCCATATTTATGCCATACCGAACGCTCCTTTAGTCTCTCCATGCACTTCCATTCTTTTCCTTTTCTCCTGGTTTTGCCAATTTAGAACTACTGTTCTAAATTATTGACATTAACATATAATTTAGTATACCAATTTTCTACAACTTGAAATAAAAAGGTAAAACAAACTTGTTTATATATTAATCTATATATTTTAATTTAATTTTTGTGTAAAATTTAATATCTAATATCATTTTTAAAATATAATTATCAATATTTATATTAATTTATAAAAATTTTAAATAGTTTCAAAATATTAATTAATATTATTAAAAATTATCACCCCTCAAAAAATAGTAAGATTGTGAAGTTAGCTGAAGATTATTTATTCATTGCACCCATTAATGAACGGTGGAGATTATCTCCTTATATCAGACCCTCCTGAAGGCAGCAGCCCATCTCATTCAACTGGTAACTGGTTTCTTCGTCTATAGGTACAAAACATATATAGTTATTTCCTTATTAAAAAAAGTTGAAACGCGGCTGGATACTTAGAGAGGTTTGACCGAGACATTTTCAATCTTCCTTGGTTCTCCTCCATCATTGAGAAATAATTCTGCCACTTGTGAATTTGGTATTGCATGTTTCAAAATCCACTCCTTGGTCCTCAGCTAGGGCTCACCTTCTAAATACAGAGAAATAAGCTGTTTCTTCATAAAGATTCAGTTTGCTGCATAAGGAACCCGCACATGGCATCGAAAGAACTATTTAAGATGAAGCAGAGATATTAATAGAGATATTATTCTCATCGGCCTGCAGCATAAGATAGGTAAAATGATAAGATAGCTCGGATAAAACCAACTAGAAGAAATAAAAATGATATAAGATCGGGAAAAAAAACCAGGAAAGGTTTATTTGCCCGACCATAACATTTTGGTTGATTTTTGTTTCTCGTGTGTCTGTCGGCATTGCACATATTTTATCATGTTACCATCTATATTCATTACGATTATATTTTTAGCATTAGACAATAAAATAATAAATTAATTGTGAAAGAAAATTGACTAATTCTGCACGACCACTCTTGGCAGCCATTTTTCATCATTGATCAGTTTGCATCTCCTCCCTCTGAATCCAAATACAAATAGATAATTGAAAATGATAAAGCGCAAAGACTAACCAAATCCCTTAATGAAAGAAGTAAAAAAATACCTTAATAGTGCGACCCTTTCTTCCTTTAGAAGGGCTCCTTGGCTTGAATGGGATCCTGAGTCTTACTCATCGATTATAATATGTATCATTCAACTCTTTACTTTTTTTAATTACAAATCGTTTCATGGAGAGAAAACTAAACTGAACATTATTCATTATCGATCGACTATCTATATGTAGGTTTCCTCTTTTTTTTAAGTGAAAGATCACTTTAATTTGCTGCTCTAGGTAATTGCATGATTTACTTAGTGAGATGATAATGGGAGGAAGGACCTTTCCCGATTTCATGAATGGAGGAATGAAGATCACACCATATCTTCTCTTGATTATGCAGGCATCAATCATCGCTTAATAATGTTTACGCATAATTGTCATTTTTCAACTGTTAAAGAAGAAAAAGTTACTCTATTATATGCTGATTTCATATTTTAATACTCTCAAATCCGAACATCTCTATTGTAATACATCATATAATCTACTCTAGGTGATGTCACAACGCCACGTATAAAGTCACGTTAGACTTATTTCATTACTCTTACTATTTTACACAGTGTAGTCTATAAGGTTATAATGTTGAAATTAGCTATAGTGTGTCATATTTTCTAGCTTTTCACTTGGTTTGTGGATGTCATATTTTCAAGCATTTCACATAGTCATTCTTAATTCCCAGATTTTGCACTTCTTAAGCTTGGTAGTGCCTTCATGAACAACTCGTTGATCCCTGTTCTGAAGCTAGATTATGTGAGCAAAAAGCTACCTCATCTGGCTTCTTATTCTTTCATTGTGTGAGGATTGCAAATAAATAGGAGATTATATATAATCTCCTCAACTTTTTTTGAGAATCTTTTACAATCTTGTACTGATAGGCTCTTTTTTGTAGATGGCTTTGGTTGCTTGAGCATTGAGCTCTATGCAATATCATCGGTCTTCAGTAGTGTATTTTGACGCCAAGCCCCTGTGGCTTGGTCGGTAGAGGGGTGATATCCTATAATTAAAGGTTATGGATTCAAAAACCTATCCACTGTCGTAACTATAAAAAAAAATGTATTTTGACTCATCTTTACGGATCTCAAAGATGCATTTAGTGACAACATCCCATAATTGAACGTTGATGGATTTGAGATGTACGTGACTCTATCTTATTCATCCACATATTATAATTTATGAAGTAGACTTCAAAATTCTCTTAATGCGCCCTTTTAACTCTGGTCACTTCTAATATCTTTGGTGATAATCAGTATGACCATGTATTGTTGACACACTCTATATGTTTCAAACTACTTCTACTACCATTATTAACAAAGCTAAGAGTTCTAACAAAATCAATTAATTTTTTTTTTGATAATTTAGGCTTTCGCCATTTGATTAATAAAAGATAGTCGGACCGGTATTTCGGGCCTCATTAAAACCTCCTCAAGTAAAACCCAATGGGAAAAAACTAGAGAAGGAAAAAGAGTACCACCATGTCCTTAATACAAGCCTGAAACACCAAAACTCAAGAGTGGGACCCAGCCCCAACGAAACATAAGCTATAAGGCTAACAGACACCCCAATCAACCTACTTAACATTGTTACACATACTTCTTGAGGGATGTCACAACAATAAAAGTCCACATTAAAACGGCTCTCCTTCCACCAAACCTTCGTCCATCTCCAGACTCCCAACTAAACTCGTAGGCCAAGACGGGTCACATTTAGAGTTTCATTACGAAAAACCACTTCGTTTTGATGCCTCCAACTGAAATATACTCCATAACATAGGGTTGGTCGTCAGGTTCTCCTAGCTTTGGGACATCGCCAGCTATCCAATCTTAAATGCTCATTTAATTGTTCATATGAGCTTGGATTTGACTGAGGAGGTTGGCCTTGGTGAGACTGGGATTAGGAACTTCACACCCTAGTTTCAGTAGCAGGTCAAGGCATTCTTCTGCCTCTGGAAGTTGCATTATATCCCTAAGTTTGATACCTAAGTACGGGATACTTCGGTATAGCTACATTTGCTACGATGACTACTTCAGTACTTTTGTTGTAGTTCAATGATATTGCTCTAAATAGATGTTTGTTTTGAAGTTTGTTACTCATCATCTTTCTTTTCACACATTTTTTGCTTTAATTCCCTGAACAAATTATAAAGTTAAAATAGTTTATATTTATATCCTTAATTTCCGTGTTTGAGCCAAAACATTATGTATTTAGTAAAAAAAAGTAAGTAACTATTACTTGTTTGTGTTAAACCAATCTAAAAGACGTTTAGTTACCTTCTAGTTCTACTGATAAATAGTTGGGATTGGTAAAGTAATAAAGGCGGGAATTAATTAAGTACGCTTAATGGTTATAAACAAAAGAACTACTATATATTATAAACATTCCCAGTTTATAATAATAGGATGAGCGTTGCATCGTGCCGATCCCATGGGATTAGTTAATTAACGGTCTGTCTGTGTTTTTGTTGGAGCCACAAGTCGGCTCTAGGATCTTCAGTTACGGAATCAACTACGTCTCTTATCTCGTCTATTCTTTAATTTTTCCCTCACTCCAATCATCAACTATCCTTTTTGTAGACTGCAGATTCATCTTCATCTCTGCTGTCTCCCTACATACAATAATACTTAGCAAATCAAATCGAATATACCAAAAGTCAATGTTTTTGTACGCGGTAGTACGTACATTACCTTTCTTGTATTCTAATTGCATGATTTCACAGCTACTATAAATATATACAACCCAACCAAGCTCTGTAGTTTGTCAGCTTGAACAAAAAAGACTTGTGTTTTTCTTCCAAACCGGCCCTTTTTCCTTGCTCTGTTTTCCTCTTGCCATACCCATTCTTCTTTCTCAAAGAACATATCTCAATCCATTCATTTGTTTAACATAAATTTGTTCAACATAAATGGAATCCACAGTCGTCGGAGGAACTCTGTTTCTCGACGGAGAATGGGAATCCATATGCAGACTGTTCACAGTTGATCAAGAAACCGATTTCGCTTCCAGTTCCTTCCTCACACACCATCACCACCACCAGGACGACTCCAACAATGGCGATGGATCACTACCCCTCTTGACATCACAATACAACGTTAGTACAACTGATCCATCCAATTCCAAATTTGACAATGTATTAGAACCAGTTGGCAATCATCTAACACCACCCAGCTCCAACGATCTTTCGCAAGTGAGTTCCATCTCTGCCGACACCACCACTGCCACAGCACCATTTGATCTAGGGTGCCACTTTCAAACCGACCAGTTTAGTTGTCTACAGCCATTTATGGATTTCCTTTCCATCGAAACCAATAAAGATGATGATGACGGAAGCTTGTTCTTCACCTTTCCACCGGATTGTGACTCAATTTCCGAGCAGCAACTGGGCACACCCATGGTTGATGCAGGATCAAGTAACCACCGCTTGATGATGCATAATGCAGATGAACTAGTCAAACCTCAGCAGGCCACTCTCACTCCGAAGAAGAGAGCACGAGCTTCCAAAGATGTAAGCACTCAACCACTATTCCGTGACTCGTCCGTAGACCTCAGTCATTAATTTACAATCCCGAATTCTCCCTTTTGAATCTCTCTTTTCTTTCTCATTCTATTTGCCGTTGTTTCATTTCAGAGTGAAAAGGGGAAAAGAAAGATCAGTGAAAAGAAGAGGAAAGAATCCATAATGACTACAACAGACGAAGGTGAACCGGGTAAAACAGATAGTAATAATAATGGGCAGAGCTCGAGCTGTACTGATAAGGTAATAATATCCCATAACGAATCCAATGCTGCATCACTAGAAGACAATGATGGATCAGAAACATCAGTCACTTTAAACGGAAAGAAAATCAGAGCCAACAGGGGAGCTGCCACCGATCCACAAAGCCTATATGCCAGGAAAAGAAGGGAACGAATCAACGAGAGATTGAGAATCCTTCAAAACCTTGTACCAAATGGAACTAAGGTTGATATCAGTACCATGCTTGAAGAAGCTGTTCATTATGTCAAGTTCTTGCAACTTCAGATCAAGGTATATCTATATATATACACACACATGAGTGAAATGCAAATGTCTTTTTTTGATTGTTCCACTATCGATCGTTCGATTTGGTTAACTTTTAAATTCGTCTGATTGATTTGTTGCGTCTGACTTTTCAGCTGTTGAGCTCAGATGACATGTGGATGTATTCCCCTCTTGCTTACAATGGATATGACATCAACCTTTGCAGCAGTTTCTCGCCTTACGTGATGAAATCTTAAGGAACTCAAAAGCTATTTAGGACGGCGGAGACCAACCATTCTCATTCAAAACTCCATTGTCATGATTATTAACCTTGGAGGTCGAGACGAATTAACTGAACACTTTTTCTTACACATATGTATACTTGAATTAACTTGGAAATTATAATTAGCATAACCATATATATAGACCTTGAAAAGGACATGAGAGAGTTACACATAATACAATATACGGATACACACACTCTTTACATTCATGCAACCAAGTGTAGATTGTTGTACAAGTTTATGGAATGAATGTATTTTTCACAGTAATAAATGAAATACTATGACAAAATTTGGGAATGACATTTGAGAGTGTTTCTTGGTCTAGTTTTTTCCACATATATATAAAAGTTATTTCTTTGTAGGGAACTCAATCTTCTAGTGTGTTTATTGCCAGGTGCGGAGCCAGGATTTGAAACTTATGGGGTCACTATTATTATTAAAAACAAATATTGTATTCATAAATATAATTCAAATTTAAAGATAATATCGGCATGTTAAAAAATAAACATTTGTCTTAATTGGAAGGAGTTTTGAACCCAGACAATCTCACTTCCTACTTCTGTATCATACCACTAGACTATTACAAACTTCATAATATATTGGGTCACTTATATTATATATGCAACATACAAATAAGAATATCTGCATTTTTCAAAAAAACGTGGGGTCACGTGACCCCATGTGCACCCCTCCATCCGCCCATGTTTATAACGAGTATTTGGTTAATTGTATTGCCAGTTAGTTAAATCTCTTATTATAATGGGATCATTTGGAAGCGGTTATATGGTATTAGTTAACTACTGGATTCGATGTAGCTTGATTAGTTCACTGTGTGAAGGGTGATTTTTTTAAGGGAAAATTACACTGCCCACCCATGAGGTATTGGGGACTTACAATGCCCACCCATTAGCTTTAGAAAATTACAATGCCCACACATGAGATATTAAGAAATTACAATGTCCACCCATGAGTTTTAGAAAATTACAATGCCCACCTATGTACTTATCAAAAAGAGATGAAATCGAATATGTAAAATAATGATTACCTTAAGAAACAACTTAGACAATGGTAAAAAAAAATTAAAAAAACCCTAAATTAATCTTATATGACCACTTAAAAGTCAAATAAATGAAACATGCCTAAAAATAACAAAATAAAGAAATAAAATCAAATAAAATGAGGTGAACATATATGTGATTCCTCGTAATTTTTTTGCACGTTTTTTTCTTCATTTCATCACTCTAACGTTGCACGTTGTATTAGGTATTTTTTATTGCTTTACATAGTTGAATTGATTAATCAATGTAAAATTTACTTAGATTTTTTATTTTCACCTCATTTTGATAAGTACATGGGTGGGCACTATAATTTTCTAAAACTCATGGGTGGGCATTGTAATTTCTTAATATCTCATGTGTGGGCATTGTAATTGTTTAAAGCTCATGGGTGAGCATTGTAATTCTTAATAGGGGGACGTTCAACTTTACAAGAGAGAGATTAATGATAAAGAAGTCTATCCTCATACGCAGACTTACGTCTAAAATGCGGCAACCCTATGATTCACCACCTAGTTTGCCCTAAAACTAACTAGAAAGGAAAATTGAGGTTCCAGGAACCCCAAGGATTGACTCTCAAGAAACACCTATGAATATGACTTACTTAAGCTGACCAAAGAGATTTTATATGGGGTTCACACTAGGTTATGCCCTCATTGAAGTGGCAATGACCACGGATTTTGGATGGTACCCGCGGAAACCCCATCTCCCATTTTTGAATTTTACTCTTTCAAAACCATGAGGTAAAAAGATTCATAAAAAAGGTCGGATAGGAAAGAGGAGGAGAAGGAATGAACTAAGAAGGGGGCTTTTTTGCTAAGCCAATGTAGATATGCATTTAGGAGTTTGAATGGGTGTTGGGAGTGAATTCGAGAGTTTTTGAAAGATTGAACTGAAATGAGAGAGGTTCGAAGGGTTAAAATTCCACTAGGGTTAAAAGAAGGTTTACGAGGTTTTGATAATTTGAAGGAAATGCATAAGATTTGAGATCACTAGAAGGATTTAAAAGGGGTTCGAGGGTGTTAGTGTCATTTTGAGAAGATTGAGGGTGTTTTGGTATTTGTGGAGGTTCAAGAGGTGTCCTGGTGAATTTGCAGATGTTCGAGGGATATCTTGGTCATTTTTGGAGTTCCCGTGGGTAGTGATTGTGGAGATTAAAGGGTAATTTGATGATTTTGGGATGTTCATGGATGCTTTCAATACTTTTAGAGATGGAAGAGATTATAGGTTCTTTGGGGACGCATGAAGGTGTTTAAACGGTGGTGGAGTTTTTCAGGGGTAGTCTGGTCCTTTAGCAGGGTTTAAGGGTATTTTGTAAGGGTGTTAATAATTGATTAACCGTATCCGGTTAACCGCGTTGGCGGTTGGTCGAATTTGATATCCGTAACCGGTTCATTTAGAATCGGTTAACCGTTGACTTCGGTTTGATTTTACCGGTTTTAAGGTTGACCAATATTATGTAAATGTATGTTTTTTTGTTCTTACAATGAGTGAACAATTTACAAGTATACCGGTTTTATGTAGTTTTAAACTAGTTAACCGTTGGTTTGGAAAGATTTTGTCAGTTCTAGTATAATTATAATTGTATACTTATTTTTAATAAATATAATAATTAACCATATAGTTTTATACTTATACTTAATAAAATAAAATAAATAAAAATTAAAAGACATAAACGGTTTTTTCGATCAGTTGGATTCCATAAAATCAATAACCGGAACCGGATAATTAAACGGTTTAGTTAACCAAACAGCAAACCATTTCAATTAACTGAGTTTCCGGGTTCGGTTCCACCGGTTACATTTCTGATTTGATGGTTCTGGTTTTCGGTGAGACACTCGTTTATTTTGTGAGATTTGAACTTTAAAGTATTTCATGGGTTTGTCATAGTTGAAGAATATAAAATAGAGTTGGTCATTCGAACCGAAATACTAGATTTAGGTTGTACTAGTGACAATCTTTTTTTTTTTTTTGAAAGGGAGAACTAGTGGCAATCTTTATACTCATCACTAATGTTTGATTAATTTTTTTTTTTTTGCGTGACTATTCAGCTGTGATGATGTATTCAGTTTTGCTTACAATTATATGGTTCATTTTAACTATAGTTTGAATGTTTGTTCTCTCTTATTTTTTTGTATAGAACCTTATTTTTTGAATTGTATTACTTTTGATAAATTTAACAGTAACTTTTTACATAGCTAAAAAAACACTAGTAACCTGGAGTTACAAAGTTTAAAAGCTTAAAGATCACTTTGAATAATTTAAGAAAAAAATATTTATTTTATACCCTATTATTATAGTTTTTTTAAAGAAAAAAGTTTGTGCCTACTATTATAGTTATTCATACTGTATGTGATTAATATTTTTTATATACGTTTCAATTAAATTCAAAATCGTTGGAAACTAAACTAATAGTACTAAACCTATTTTCTTACCTTTTATTCTCCACTGAGCTTTCCCTTTCCACGACACAACAATCGATTGAGTTTTCTCTTTGTTCAGATGTTTTCACAGATCAATTCCGCCATAATTACCGGAAATCGTTCTCTTAACTATTGCGCTTTTGATTCTCCGTCGACTCTTCTACTGGCTAGTGGCGGCAGTCGAGGTTTTTCAGCTCCGCTGCAGGTGCATTCCTCCCTCCGTTTTCCCTCTCCCGTTATTTTTACTGATTCCGTTTCTGATTCAGCGTGACGAGAAAGAACTCTGGTTATTCAGTTCATGAATTTTTAAACAATATAAGAGCGGAATCATTACGCGCAACTGAGGAACGAAAGAGGTCTTCTTATTTTCTTATATCTTCATTCCCCTTCTGTCATCTAGGAACTTAAGTTCTGCTCCGCAAAATCTTTGAAGTTCAGGGTGAAAATGGCTGCTGAGAATCCCAGAGACGAACGGATCGAGAGGATAGCGACTTCAATTCGTGTTATTCCGAACTTCCCTAAACCTGGTATTCTCGAGCGTCTTCATCTCGTTTTCTTACTATGTTAATAAATGCTTGTTGTATTTGTTGATGTCTGGTGTGCTTATATTGATATTGTTGTTCTGCCCCGTGAAGCATGATGCTGGACTTTGCTTGTTCGTTTTTTATCTTCTCTTCAGGGGTTATGTTTCAGGATATTACTACGATGCTTCTAGATCACAAGGCGTTCAAGGACACGATTGACTTATTTGTTGAAAGATATAGCGATAAGAAGATATCCGTCGTTGCTGGTATGTTTCTAAGCCTGGAAGCTTCCGCGTTTTTTTATTATCTCATTTTACTCACTTTATAATTTCTGACTGTATGCTGAATTTTTGAACCCCTTTAGTTCGCTCAGTTTATGATTAGTCTGCTGATTCTAGGTTAAAAATGCTGTTTCAACCTTCCTGATTCTGACTATCTCTCTACTATTTGGAGCGTCCATCTTCTTATTCTTAATTTTCCATCCACATTGTAGTGAATGGCGCTTTAGTTGATGCTGAACTCTTCTGCTCTGGGATTTGAGTCTTTTTTCCGGTTTGTGGGTTTAATACCCTCTGGTTTGACTAGCCTCTCTGTTGAGTGGCTTTCTAAACTGACCATTCTGCACATATGAAAATTATATGAAGTATATTGATCCTTTCTTGTTCTGGTACTAGTGTTGTAACATTGTACTAGTGCTACTCTGATTAGACTATCTGTTGCAGGTGTTGAAGCTAGAGGATTTATATTTGGTCCACCTCTTGCCTTGGCCATTGGAGCAAAATTTGTTCCCATGAGGAAGCCTAAGAAACTACCTGGTACTTCTATTCGACTGATCTTTAAGTTGCCTATAAGTTCTACTACCAGAAAGGCCATCTATGCCACATATCTAAGCGATTGTGTAGCTGTTTACATTTTCATCTTATAATAAGCTGATATAATTTCCATTGATTGTAATTTGATGTCTAACCCGATAATATCTGTTACGTAGTGGAAGTGTTGGAATTCTACTTTTGGGATAGTTTTATTAGGGACAGCCAATTTTTTCACTTACCCCCTCTCTTGTTTGTTTTGGGATAGTTCTCTTCACCACATTGCAACTTTTTTTTTGTTGTTTTCACAGGAGAGGTCATTTCGGAGGAGTATACCCTAGAGTATGGTACAGATAAATTGGAGATGCATGTTGGTGCTGTACAAGCTGGAGAACGTGCTATTGTGATGGATGATCTCATTGCTACTGGTGGGACCTTATCCGCTGCAGTTCGCCTACTTGGTATTCCTGCTTGTACATTTTTTACATCCTGTAAATAAGTTGTTTTTTCCTCAACTTATATGCATGGTAAATGGTTGCCTATTTGGTTGATTAGTCCTAAGCTCTAAATAATAATCTGGAGTCCAAAGAGAAAGAGACTAAGTTGCTTAAAGTTTTATTTTCTCTATGGATTTGTGGCCTATTCTGGAAGGATGTGGCTTTTCTCGGGACTGTATGCTCATCTAATACCACTTATTGTGTCATTCTTCTCTGAGACTTGCCATTGTTAATGCTTTTACAGAGCGTGTTGGCGTTACTGTCGTCGAGTGCGCTTGTGTTATTGAATTGCCCGAGTTGAAGGTACGGTCTCTCTTGTAAACATGAAATAGTACCAAGGCGTTTGATGTATTATTGAATTGCTAATTATCAAGACTGCGATGGCATGACATGGATAAAATAGATTCTCATGCTTCCATTTTATGCTAATACTTTATTTTTTAATCCACGAAGCAAGATAGCCTAATATAAAATCCTGGATTATCACCACTAGTTATTGGGTCTGTCTTCTCAAGATGGCTCCTTTTACTTGGGAAATCTAAAATTTGATAAATGTGACTATTCTGTGCTCTTCTGTTAAGGTGTAATTCGGCTGTTTCAAAGTTAAAACATTTTAAGATTGCATACGACAAGATATTAAAACGCTTGATTCACTCGTTTGCATCTGGATCATCATTATATCACTAGTTCAAGATATGAAACTACACTCTTCCCTCATCCTTCAGGCACCACTTTATTTTCCATTTTTGTGGATGTTTTAATCGGCTCTTATTCCTGCATCTTGACAGGGACGAGACAAGTTGGGCGACCAACCACTATTTGTCCTTTTAAAAGGCTAGCGGTTGGTTAATCAGTAATTCGGTTCTGGACATGACTTATAGCATGTCTCCATGTTGTAACACTAATGGTGTGAAAGATAGAAATGGGTCAGTCCTCTTTCGCTAGAAAAACTAGTCTGATTATGTAAGCAGAGGCCTGCAACAAGATTGGTGCTTTTGTTATGATGTTATTATTCCATTGTTGGATTACGGCTGAAGTCTTGGATGACGGTCTTCATACTTTTGATGTAACTTGACCAACATTTGGATGAGGGTCTCCATACTTTTGATGTAAATTAAACAAAATCAAGCCTGGACTTCCCTGCCATGCATCGCTTCCTTTAAACAGACATCTAGGGCATGGTTTTCAAACTTGAATGACGCTCATTTTATGCTTTTGTATTGCAACCTCTAAAAGCAAATCCGTCCTTTTTTTCATTTATATCAGGCATAATCTTCTCATTTATGTTCTAATTGATGTGAACTATATTTTCATCACTTGATCCTCACAAGCTTTGACAGACAAGTTATCAGTCACCTATATGCTACACTTTTCCTAGTATGTGACCTAGGTACCTTACGCTACATTTTCGGCGTAGAAGTTTGAGATTCTCCTCAAGCTATTTCATCAAGTCAATCCAAGTATATATCCGCCCAGCGTCTACATTTGGATAAAAGCAACTCAGGCTCCTCGCCAGTGTGGGCACAGGTAGCACACATTGTGATGAAACCACACTAAATAATACACCACACACAATGGGTACTAATGAACGGTCACCTTCTCCATTGATAGTTTAGGTAAAAGTAGACAGAGGGGATAACAACTCAGAGCAATGCTCTGTCAAAAGGGGAAAATCAGGACTAGAAATCGGGACTAGCTTGCCAAATCCACAAGTGTGGCCAAGAAAATACCAAAACCATGCCTACCCTTCTTACCTCCCAGCCCTTACCTTAAATAGCTAGTCTACTAACATACGACAAAATACATACTGCAGAATAACAACCTCAGCAAATAGACAAAGGCACTAACCACCTACTGACACAGCAGCCTAATAATATTCCTTTCTTCTCACGTAGTGATTCATTTTCTCTTTCAGTCCTTGGTCCCCCACCTGTACTCTCATCACATTGTATGTTCTCTCAATACACTTTCTCAGTTTATGCAGTCACTAGCAACATTTCACTGGTCAGTACTCAAAAAGGTGACTAAATACTTACATGGCACCAAGGATCTTCACTTGTTCTTCTCCTTGTCCTCACCATTGCTCATGTCAACCTTCACGGACTCTGATTGGGCGAGTTCTCTAGAAAACCAGGAAGTTCATCTTTGACTTCTTTACTTCTTTTTTTAAAAAATATTGGCTCTTGGACCTCTAAAAACACAGGCATTGTTGCTTGTTTTATAACAAAAGCTAAACTTTGACTTCTTTACTTCTTTTTTAAAAAAAATATTGGCTCTTGGACCTCTAAAAACACAGGCATTGTTGCTTGTTTTATAACAAAAGCTAAACTTTGAGCGGTAACCAGTGATGCACGCGAATTGATCAGGATTCAGAATCTCTTATGTGATCTTTTTTTTAAAGGAAAATACAACCTTTAATCTGAAAAAAGATTAACAATGTTTTCGGGAATATTTCTAGTACAAATGTATTTCTGCTTGTTTTTTTTACCAAGCCTAACCATCGCGTGAGCTTTAAAATTCATTTATTTGCTTACAAATTCCCAATGCGCTTCCTCAAACATTGTCATCATCCAAAATCTATCCAAGAGAACCTTTATTGCTTCCCATTGCAAATTCGATCCATGCTTTAGGAAATTGATGACGTTCAGGCAATCTGATGCAACTCTCAACTTTGAAATTTCCATTTTCCACGCTAGCTTAAGCCCAAGCAGGGTAGTTTGAACTTCGCCACCGCTGGTGATCTTGTTTCTAGACCACCAACCGATGCCATTGCAACCACTTCTCAATTTTCATTAACGCCAACGGCTCCTAAGCTGTAACCACTCGAAGGCTCAGAACTACTGTTAGTACAGATTGTGAATGCGTTCCACGACTTGACATTCTCTTCATGTGAGGCACCATCACTTGCATTCGAATTAGCATCCGCCGCTGAGAGAAAATCCTAGGCTTGGTCTCTTTCCCGACCGATGGAGCATGCATGTCCATGCATCACTTGCGCTCGAACAAACCAGCCCGTCCATAGATAGGTAATGTACTCCCCGACCTTTTCTTGGTTTCCCTACAGGATCAAATGATTAATCATTCAAAAACTTCTAAATCTGAAGGATCGTTTCCTAGCTTAGCAAGGTTAGATGTGTTCCACGGGTCATCCATCTTTGGACAAACAAACAGAGCATGAGATATACTATCCCATCCCCCACAAAGAGAGGACATCGATCGTTAGTCTTTCCACACGTCCTTGCAAACATTGCATTACAAGGTAAAATCTTATGAGAGAGCTTTCATGTAAAAAGTTCAATCCTTGGGTGGAGATTACTTATCAAGATTTTGTCAATCACGACACAAATCATGCTTGGTCTAGAGCCTTATGGGAGAGCTCCAGATTTCAAATCCATAGCCAGGTGATAGGCCAATCTCACTGAGAACTTGTCATTTTTGTTCACTCCCCAAATCCATTTATCTCTGTCGAGATTCGGGCACAAGTGGATGTTAAAAATTTATCTTGCATCTTTTTCCGTGAAAAATCTACGCACCATTTGCTCATTCCACCTCCCCTCATGGGGGTCGATCAAATCACCGGCAAGCCCATTGTTTCTTGCAGAATTTGAGCATTTCCACAACCATCACCTCCCTCTAGTTTGTTTGGTAACCACCTATAATCAAGCTGGTCCTTTTACCATCGTCTATTTGGCTCCATATTCCCTCCTTAATAATTGCAATAGAGCCAAACATCGATCTCCAAATCTGACCGGGCCTGCATTCCAAAACCGACCTCCGGGATATTGTGGATTGTTTTGGGTCAATGTTGAATCATTCAACTTCTTTGTTAATCTCATGAATATTTAGAGTTGTTTTGTGAATTCTGTTTTGATCTGACCAATGAGAAATAGGTAGGTCTGTTAGCCTACAAATCCATGGAAAATCAATTGGATAGATTAGATATTCCTTTAGTTGCTAGTAATTATTCGCGCTAATATCCACCTGATATGTGTTTTGTTTGATTTAGACTAGAACTCACATACTTTGAAAGGTGAGCTTTTCTATAACTAGGATTTAGTATTGAAAGAAATTAAGAATTCGTCAATTCATATCTCATAAGAAACTGTAGAAGTTACTTAGTCTATTCAGTGTAAGACAGCCTGAACCCGGAGTTCTGTTCACTCAATTACTTTTATCATTTAATTTTATTTATTGTTACATTTAATTTATTTTTCTGTTTATTTAATCTTTAAAACAAAACAACCCCCTGAATTTCCAAATTTTTAGGATTAAGTTAATTTATCAAGTCTCGTTGATTTGATACCCGGTTGCTTTTATTTGCTATACTGCTGCAACCGGAAATTTTACAATCCGGCATGCTTTTTGATTTATTAATTTTTAGATTAATTTCATAGTTTTTAGTATATCAATTTACATGCTTGCAATTTGAACCGGCACAAGACCTTCATACTTGATTGAGACGGCCCTAAGTAACTCTATGTTCCACCCAAGCCAAGATGTGGGGATTAGAGTGAGGATGACCAGAGCTGAAAAGGTTTTCGATTAAGCTTGAGGCCATCTTCTTAATTTCTTCCCATGAGTCCACCACTTTCCCCTGTTCATCCTTTAATTCTTCAATTTTGTTCTTTTTCCTTTTGGCATTTGTTCTTGCAGAGAAATACTTTGTGTTCTTATCACCTTCCCTTAACTGTATCGAGATGCATCAATATTTGTGCCCACCGAATGTCATCCCTCAGGTACATGTCATCAATCTCTTTTATTAGGCCATCTCTTTGTTTGATATGAGGCTTTGTGACTAGGGGTGACAATTTCAACACGACCCGTTTGACCAACACGAACCCGACACGAAATTAGTGGGTTTGGATTTTAAAATTTGACACGATTAAATAAACGGGTCTACTTGAACACGACTCGTTTAATATCTGTGTCGGGTTCGGGTTTAACATATGTAACCTGCTAACCCGTTTTAGTAATTTATATTAAATATATATGTTATAAATTATAAATGTATTTTTTTATCAAATTTTAGTATAAATAAAATATACAAATATTAAATATTTTTTTATCAATGAAGATGAACTTATGATTCATTGAGAATCATTTGTAAAATCACATTCAAACTGAATTATTTGTAAGACATTATGCATATACCATCACCATAGAGGTCAAACTTGACATATGAATATTCATCATCATGGTATATCACTTGCGTAGTTTTCCAAGAATTACATCAAACGATTTTCACAAATTTCTCCTGGTGCAATACCATCATTGATTTTTCACGAATCGTCAAATAACGTTCATCTCATACATAAAAATAGATACTTCGGATGAATTCGCCAGGTGTTATACCATTTTTTAGATCAATGATATGATCAATACATTTATTTTTCAAAATATTGTCAATAATCTAGCTCAATGCTAATACCATATCATATTAAGTTCAAAAGTTTCCGGCACAATGCCAATTTCTTTGCTCATATTGTATAAACGTGATTTTAAAAAATCTGGCACCACTCTTTATATTGATCATATTAACATTTTCAAGTGTGATGCCTTTTTATAACATATGCAAATAAAACTTTCAGGCACAATGCCCTTTTTAGCATATTGATGTCAAAGTTTCCGGCGTGATGCCCTTCTTAGTGATGTCCAAGGCGGTAAGCTCAAGTTCAACAATATTTGACATTGTTTATGATATATCGGAATCAAAGACTTTCAGACGCAATGCCATTATTTCTTCAAATAATACTAAAATTAATTTTAACAGGCGCAATGTCCTATATATTGGCGTAAACATTACAAATAGCAATCATAAAATAACGAAATATATTATACATCATAACAAAATAAATTAAATAACACATAATAAAAGTAGTGCAATAAATAAAATCTGGCACAATGCCTCACGTGATATTTATATCTGGCACAATGCCTTAAATGAAAATTTATATCCGGCACAATGCCTCACGTGATTATTATATCTGGCACGATGCCTCACATTATACTTAACAAATAAATAAAAACGAAAATTGGATGAATTAAACAACGCAGAATAAAAATTAACAGTATTGAATTATGGCACGATGCCTCAAGTGATTATTTTTCCTGGCACGATGCCTAACGTGATTATTTTTTCTAGCTTGATGCCTAACGTGATTTTTTTTCTGGCACGATGCCTCACGTGATACTTCACAGATTTTAAAAAACGAGACTGAATAAATTAAACAACACAAAATAAAAATTAACAGTAAACAAGATCTGGCACAATGCCTCATTTGATATTGAATTCTGGCACAATGCCTAACGTGATATTGATTATTGGCACAATGTCTCACGTGATTATTTTTCCTGGCACAATGTCTCACGTGATTATTTTTCCCGGCACGATGCCTCACGTGATATTAATTTTTATCGCAATGCCTGACATGATATTAATTTTCGATATAATACCTCATGTGATATTCATATATAATCAATGAACTATATATATAAATAACGTAATTATTGAATAAATCATGAAAGAAGCTCCCCATTTTCGCTCCGAAATCATCAAAAGAGGCGGCTCACCTGTGCTAACTACAAATATTCAATGGCAGAAAATTGTACGAATCGGCTACATGTCCCCCTTTCTTCCTTCGATTCAATCTATGGTGGATCGATGGATAAGGACGAATATATGTATACCGGTTTCAGAAAACTCATTTCCCCTCGCTTTGCAAAATCAATCAAGCAATTTAGCATCTTACGTTGATGCTTCGTTGATAATATAGTAATACACGGATGAATATTCGCGTAGG
This sequence comes from Limonium bicolor, assembly GCA_023374045.1. Lineage (NCBI taxonomy): Eukaryota > Viridiplantae > Streptophyta > Magnoliopsida > Caryophyllales > Plumbaginaceae > Limonium > Limonium bicolor. Next base: position 70,665,454 of record CM041779.1, on the reverse strand, counting down.
GAGGAAATCAATTTATACTGTTTGAGAGTAAAGAGAAATTAGACCTTTGATTCGCTGGAATTGGGTCAAGAGCGTGCTGATAACGTGTTGTAAATGAGAGGAAAGAGTAATTGCAAAGAGACACGAGATGAGGAGGCAATAGATATTCTTATTTCAATATGAGTGTACAAGACCTCTATTTATAGAGGGTTAGATACAAGCGGAAACCCTAATTACATAAAGATGTGGAGTCCACTATACAATATATCTATTTGTAACAATGGGCGCATTGAAATGTTTTTTGTATTCTATAATACTCACGAGTGTTTGTTTTGGGGGATTGGAATAAAAACAATTCTATTTAATTCTTCTAGATGAATATGGTGGGTCAATATTTATTAATTATCCGTAAATATCCATCGATTTTGATTTATAATTATTAATTATTAGTCATACGTGATCAATAAGAGTATGTTGGGGAAGAGAAGACAAAGATAAAGAATTAAGTTAAGAGATTTGTGATAATCTTATTCTTAAAAATAAGAAAAATTAACTAAATAAATAATACCAAAACGGAATTATTCTTATTGCCGTTCTTAATTACCAAAAACAAACGCCCTTACTATATTACGATGCATTGTATGGCTACGTTGAATTGGGTGCTTTTTTTTCCGATACCGAATGTTGGGGTTAGGGGTGAGCATTTGGATAATTCGGTTAATCGAAATCCAATTAGTAAAAACAAAATTGGATTTCAGTTATTTCGATTAAAAACTGAATTATCTAAATTTTGATCAAAACTGAATTAACTATTACTCAAATGATCCAAAATCCAAATTTTTTTAATTGAAAAACCGAAAACCGTACTGAAATCCAAATTTTAGTTAGTTCGGATTTCAATTAACCGAAATTTCTAAAAAAAAACCAAAAAACAAATAATTTTTTTTAAGACTAAAAAAAAAAAAATTTAATAAAAATAAATTTGGATAATTCGTTTAACCGAATTAGACAGAGTGAAAACCAAAATTCAAACCAAATTATAATTTGGATAATAACTAAAATTTTAAATTTGATTATAAAATTCAATTAAAAATTCAATAAAGTTTTTTAGTTATTTCAATTTTTGGATAAATCTAAAATATCCAAACTGACCTAATTTGGATGCTGAAGAAAAGAAAAGGCGATCAAACTTTGGACCACATCCACGACAATGCATTGTATTGTATACAATTATACAGCAAGTTTCGTAGATATCTCATATCTATGTGCTCATTAATGTTGTGAGCCGGCCGTGATTATGCATGTATCTATTTTTTTTTTTGATAATTTGCATGCATCTACTTATGTTTGTGCTAGTATCCGTAAGGTAAACTTAAGCAAAAAAAACCCCAATAACTGTAGCAATATAGCTATTAGTTTCTGCAGTTCACTTGTGTTTTACAAGTAAACAACAATGCCCTGAAAAATCAATGCGCTTTTAAATTTGAGCCTAGTTTTAGACTGTTGTAGATTTGGGGCCGGCCTGTTCCGTGGCAGTGATTTTACAAAGTGGTAGCTTTATGCTGCTAATTAAAATATTTCAGTCTACTTATCAATTTATATAATTCAGAGTATATTTTAATTAGACTGTACCAAAAGTAAATGGCATACAGGTAGAAAACACTGATTTGTTAGTTAGCTTTAAATTTAGAGTAAATTACAATTTGTTTGTTTAACATTACTTATCTTCGACCTAACAACTTATCCCTTAACACGTTTGATTTTCACTCACTGGTCATATTGTCACACTAAACAATACTTAAGATATAATCCCACCTATAATCTCTCTCCCTAAAAGCCTATTCTTTGACAAAAATCATGAGGGTGTGACTCCTATGAACATTTTTGTTGTCCAGTTGGAGTTACGGTTTTTCGTTTTAGCTATAGGAAAGAGAAAGATGATTTAGAAATAGAGATAGATAAAAAAAGGACATTGTGGGTAATGAAAGCCATGGAAATGATGAATGCATTTGATGGTCATGTTTCATTAACTAGTGATATGTGGACATCTACTACCAATGGGGCATTTATTTGTGTTACACTTCATTGGATTGATAGTTCTTGGACGCTTCAGAAGCGTATTATTGCTTTTGATATCTTTGATGATGCACATACCAGTCATAATATTTCTAAGAAAATTATTGAAGTATTATTTGAGTGAAATGTGTTAGACAAGGTATTCTCAATTTCTTTAGATAATGCTTCGAACAATGTTAGGTGTGTAGATCTTCTAAAAGCTAATAAGAGACTCACACTCTTGCATAAAGGAGATTACTTGCATATTCGATGTTATGCATATGTTGTAAATTTGTGTGTACAAGATGGTTTATCTAATTTGACTGCTACACTATAACCACTTAGGCATGTAATGAGAAAAATTAGGAAATTGCATGTTGTTAAAAATCAATACAAAAAAAAAGTGTGAGTAATCTGGTATACGTCCTCGCCATTTTGCTCCCGACACCCCCACTAGATGGAACTCCACACATGAATTGTTAGTTAAGACTAAGAAATACCAACCCATTTTGACTAGTTTATGTAACACTATGGTTGTTCAATCCAATCAAGAATTAATGGATGAGGACTTTTGGGAAAAAGCTAGTGTTGTGAGCAATGTTTAAAATGTTTTGATAGTGCAATTAAGGTATTTTCATTAGTTTATGAACCAAATGTACATCCTGTCATAAATGAATGCATTAGTATTTTTCAGGTCTTGCATGAGAACAAGAATGTTGATGGTATCAGTGGGGTTATTTACGAGATGATGACTAAATGGTTTAACTATTTCAATGAATTTCCTTTGATTTATTGTATTGCAACTGTTCTTGATCCTCATATAAAATTGAATGGTCTAACAAAATTGCTTGATTATTATTATAGTATTGTTCCAGGAGGTCCACCCAATGATGGTTATATTAAGGACCATGTAGAAAAGGTTAATGTAGCCTTGAAAAAACTACATGATGAGTATACTTCAAAGTATCGTCCGGATGAGCTTTCTTCTCTAGTGGTAGTGGTTCCTCTTCTGAACCACCACGCCCCGGTAGCAAAAGAAGTTTTTTGATTTCTAGTATTTTAAAAAGACCAAAATCAGTTCAATCGAGTTCCGGATTTTGTACTTATGATGATTATATTAAATTCACTTTTAGTTTTGATGATGATGATGGTGATATAGATGTTTTTAAGTGGTGGCAAGCACATGAAGGTAAGTTCTCATCCTTGCAAAGATAGCTCGAGATGTGCTAGCAATTCCAGCATCAACTGTTGCTTCTGAGTCTGCGTTTAGTGCGGGCAAGCGAGTATTGGATGAAAAGAGATCAAGCCTTGCACTAGACTCAATCAAGGTTTATGTTGAGAAGTATGATTGGACTTAGCCAAGCTGAGATGTCAAGCACACGCATTGCAATACGAGGGGCAACATGATAATTGGTACGAGATGAATAGGGGAAACACCACTTAGGACTTCTATTTTGTATTGTAATATTTAAGAATGTATTAGTATTACTTTCTTTCCATGTAATCCTTTTTAAGACTTGCAAACTGAAATCATGTAACCTCTTGGTAGCAGTACACTTTTCCTTATTAGGGTTTTCCTAATGGGTTTTTACCTAATATGGTTTTAACGAGACAGTGAATCATATAATAAAATTCTATTTGAACCTTAATTTTGTAAATTCAATAAAATTCTAAGTCTTTGTTACTTACACATTTAAGATTATAAACTTGAAGAATAACCTATTTAGGATTAAAGTGGACAAAAAGAGCAACGTGTGCGCGTAAACGAATCTCAAATCGGAGCTAAAACTAAGAAATTGGAGCCGACCGAATATGGAACCGTATGGAACTGATATGGAACCGATTCAGAAACCGGAACCGGTGATTTGAGCGAATCCGAAGCAAATATAGAGCTCAAAACCGGAACCGGATTCGTCCCTGACCGGTTCCGAATACGAATACACATATCCCGGAACCGAAACCACCGGAACTGTGGCCAACAATAATTGTGGTTGTAGTTTTGCATTAACTATTGTCCGATGTGACAATGTGACGTAGAGAATTTGGCTAAGTTGGATGGAATTAATGCATAAACATATATATATATATATATATTTAGGCTCACTATCAAAAACCTTTTATCTCAAGGGAGTTGACATATATAGATAATCTAAAGATGCTCATTTATAATATCCCACACCCGGGATATGGAGCAATTTACTCTCAAGTAGAGCTGATCAACACTGACCCGGCCCGGCGGCCTAATCTGGTCGACCCGAAAATAAAGCCCAAAAAGCCCGCCCGAAAATAATTTTGGGCGGGCTTGGGCAACAAATCAAGCCCGAATGAAAAACCGGGCGGGCTTCGGCAAAATTTTAGACCCGTAATTAAGCCCGGCCAGATCCGGTTTATTATCTTATATAGTTTTATAAATATAATATTATACTCCCTCTTGTTCTCAATATATGATTTTTTGGGTCCTTTCACTATTTTCAAAATATAACGTATTCTAGTCTTTTTTGTCATCTACTTTTCAATTCTATCCCTCATCTTTTATTTCACAACTCTAATTTTTAAATTATTTCAATTCCCAATGCAAAAATTAATGGTAAAATAATCTAACTTTTCCGTATGTAATTCTTGTGCCTATAGCTAGAAAATCAAGTATTGATAACAAATGGGAGTATATATTTAATTTAACTTTATATAATACATTTTACTATTTATTTAAATTATACATAATATCTATTAATATTACATACAACATATATACATATGATAATTAATATATATTAATATTATACATTATCTATATATTTCTTCAAAAAATTAATAATATTATTAAAAAATTATAAAACCGGGCCAGATGGGTCGGGCAATGGCAACGATTAAAATAAATCCGGGCCTAGCCCGGCCCAACCCAAAAAATTTAAAACCGGACTTGGACAAATATATAGGCCCGTTTGAACTTAAAATTTAATATTGGCCCGGCTCGAACCCAGCCCGCCCGCCCGTTTGATCAGCTCTACTCTCAAGTATAAAATCTAACATCTTCAAAATTGTGCAGCTTTTCTTGTGTTTCATTTGTTGAGAACGAATGGACCCTAAGTTTAGAGTCTCGTCAACATTCCAAGACAAGTACGCTGTGATATTTTTCTTAAGGCATAAGTTAAACAAATTTGTACTTCTGAATTTGAAGGGGGTCAAGACGTTAAAATTAAGTTTCGGATTAAGTTGAAGTGAACTTAAACTTATGAACTATATGTTGATTCAATTTAAATTTGACTTGAACTTGTTGTGGATTATAATTTTTTAACTTGGATTTGCAGCAAGTTGTTACAGCAATGTAACAGTGCAGCAGAAGAGTAATGAGATAGAAGATCAGACAGAAGAGAAACCATGGGAAGAAGAAACCAGTGTTCTTGAAAACACCAATTTCACTAACCTTGCAAGCTGCAGAAGATAGCCAGCTTGGCAAGAGGGACGAGACCGAGAGAAGAAGGAATAGAATGAGCTTTGTATTATGAATGTATATTTGTTACAATCAGTCATAGCTATTTATAGTAGTGTGCCAGCTAGGATAGCAACTAATTATTACATCTTGTAACAGAATACTAGTTTGCAATGTAATAGTGTTATTCCTATAACAGATCTCCCCTCCTTAAGAACCTTGTCCTCAAGGTTCAAAGTCAGGGAATCGACGAAGTAAATCATAGTAAAATTCCCAAGTTGCCTCTTCTGTTGATAAGTCAGTCCATTTGACTAGGACCTGAGTAGCAGCTTGGCCATGACGATTCACCATTCTGCGTTCTAGGATGCGTTCTGGTTCATGGACCAATGCATCAGATATAGAATCTGGTAACATCGTTGAAGTAGAGCTAGTGCCAACCTGTGCTTTGAGTTGGGAAACATGAAAAACTGGATGTATAGAAGAAGAAGGAGGTAAGTCCACCTTGTATGCTCGTGTACCACATTTGTCAAGAATCTGGAAAGGCCCAAAATATTTGGAAGCTAGTTTCTGATTAGAACGATGGACAACAGAATACTGTCGATATGGTTGTAACTTGACAAACACCCAATCTCCAATCTCAAATTCCCGGTCAGTGCGATGGCGATTGGCCTGCTGCACCATTCTATGTTGAGCCCTCAGTAGATGGAATTTTAACACCAGTAACATATTCTCCCTCTCCTGTAAACATCTGTTTACAGTGGCCACTTTCGATTCACCTGGAAGATAGGGTAAATGTTGGGGAGGAGTTTGAGAATAAACCACTTCGTAAGGAGACATTTGAGTAGCTGAGTGAAATGTGGTATTATACCAAAATTCCGCCAAGGGTAAGAATTTACTCCATAGATGCGGTCTGTCACTGCACATACAGCGCAAATATGTTTCCAAACACCGGTTTACCACTTCAGTTGCCCATCAGATTGCGGGTGGTAAGCACTGGAAAAATTTAGCTCAACTCCTTGGGTAAACAGCTCCTTCCAGAACTCACTTAAGAAAACCGTGTCTCGATCACTTGTAATAGACCGAGGAAACCCATGGAGTTTGAAGATGTTATCCAGGTAAGCTTGCACCACTGAGAGAGCTGTGTAAGGATGCTGGAGTGCAATAAAATGCGCAGCCTTACTGAATCTGTCAACCACTACCAGTATCACTGATTTTCCAAATTATTTAGGCAACCCATCAATAAAATCAAGAGATATGTCTTGCCAAACTTCATTTGGAATAGGTAAGGGCTGTAATAAGCCAGGTGATGCTGTAGTGTCATACTTACAGCGCTGACAAACATCACAAGCACGAATGAAAGCTTGAATCTCCTTACTCATACCTTTCCAGTAAAAGAGAGCCTTTGTTCTTTGATGTGTAGCATCTCGACCAGAATGTCCACCCATACCTAAACTGTGCATCCACTGTAATACTTTCCTTCTGATATCCCCATGAGCAGGTAGAACAATTTTACTTTTGCGCCTTAAGATTCCCTGAGCCCACGAATAATGTTTGTGAGAATCTTTCAGAGTCTGCAAATCTGTAATAATCACTTGTGTAGCTGCATCAGAAGCATATGCCTCCTTTATCTGTTGCAGCAAGTCAGATTCTATTACAGATAAAGACATAGAAAGGATTTCTGATCCTTCTACTCGAGAGAGGGCATCAGCTGCCAAATTCTCCTTTCCTGCCCTGTACTGTATTTCATAATCAAATTCCAACAACTTTGGAAGCCACTGTTGTTGAATTGGAGTGTTAAGCCTTTGCTCCAGCAAGTACTTAAGACTTCTTTGATCAGTTTTAATCACAAAGTGATTGTGTAACAGGTAATGTCGCCACTTAGAAACTGCAAACACAACAGCTAACAGCTCCTTTTCAATATAGACAGAAGCAACTGCTTACCTTGTAGATGACGACTGATAAAATCCAGTGGGTGGCCTTCTTGCATAAGAACTGCACCGATACCAGATCCACAAGCATCAGTCTCAACCATAAAGGCTTATCAAACTGTGGCAAAGCTAGCACAGGAGCTTGACAGAGAGCTGCCTTCAAAGTATTAAAAGCATCAGTAGCTTCATCTGTCCAAATAAAAGCATCTTTCCTGGTAAGAATTGTAAGAGGACGTGCAATGGCCCCAAAATTCTGCACAAACCTGCGGTAATATCCAGCTAACCCCAGGAATCCTCTTAGCTGCTTAAGATTTTTTGGAAGTGGCCAATCTGCCACGGCCTGAACCTTCCTAGGATCTGTTGCAATACCATCAGAAGAGATGAAATGTCCTAGATACTCCACCTTATCAGCAGCAAAGGAACATTTACTGAGTTTAGCAAATAGCTGATGATGCCTCATAGTTTCAAAAACTTGGCGCAGATGCAGTAGGTGAGTCTCAATTGATGTACTGTAAATCAGAATGTCGTCAAAAAAAACCAACACAAATTTCCTCAAATATTCTTGAAAACATCATTCATTAGGCCTTGAAAGGTGGCTGGGGCATTAGTTAACCCAAAGGGCATGACTAAATATTCAAAGTGACCTGAATGAGTTTTGAATGCCGTTTTAAATGCATCATCAGTATGCATCCGAACCTGGTGATAACCAGCTCTAAGATCAATCTTAGAATACACTACTGAACCACCCAACTCATCCATGAGGTCTCCTATTAATGGAATAGGAAATCTGTCCTTAACTGTCATGGTGTTTAGTTTCCTGTAATCGACACAAAGTCTCCATGTTCCATCCTTCTTTTTGACTAACACCACAGGTGAGGCATAGGGACTTGAGTTGGTCCTGATTATACCTTGAATCAACATCTCCTTGACGATTTTGTCAATCTCATTTTTCTGATGAACAGAATATCGATATGGCCTCTGATTGACTGGGTTCGCATCAGCAAGGAGAGGAATTTTATGATCATGCCCGGGACAAAAAGGAGGCAAACATGTGGGTTCCTGGAATATATCAGTATATTCTTTTAATAATAATGCGAGGCCAGGATGGAGGTGGTTGTTTTCTGTTGTGACAGAATAAACCTGAACTGGAGTTTCAAGCGCAAAATCTGTAATATACAGCATTGATAACTGAATTCCACTGTCAAGCTTACTGCAAAGCTTCCTAGCTTTGACTTCACGTACAGAACCAGAATGAATTCCATTTAAGATCAGCTTCCTATTTTCCACTTGGAATTCCATCACCAACTTGCGAAAATCCCAAGTAATAGCTCCCAATTGCTCCAGCCACTGAATTCCCAATACCATGTCACAGCATCCCAATGGAATTACCATGAAATCTGCCTCAAACTCCACATCCTGAAACTTCCAGCGAAACTTATCCACCTTACCAACCACCTGAAGTGTAGTACCATCTACAACCGAAACTTTGATATCACTCACAGGTTGCAAATGATATCCTAGCTTTTGAGCCATAGATTTGTCCAAGAAGTTATGAGTACTGCCCGAATCTACTAAGATGAATAAAGGACGCTTAGCATGAATTCCTTTTACCCGCATAGTACGGTAAGTAGATGCTCCTGCTAGTGGGTGAACAGAGATGTGCAGTTCCTCCTCCTGAACATCTTCTTGAGGAATTTCCTCCAAACTCTCATCCTCATCTTCACATTCAAGAAGGTAGAGTTGAGCTTTTTTATGTTTCAAGTGGTGGCCTGGGGTATACTTCTCGTCGCAGTAGAAACAAAGACCCTTAGCTCGACGGTCATTCATTTGCTCCGTCGTTAAGAATTTTTTAGGAGCAAAGATTTCTTTACCTTTCTCCGCTCGAGTCTTTCGAACGTCGAATTCCTTTGGAGTGGGCAACAGCCCTTTCGCAGATGGATTGGTCGCTGGATTCTTTACCGACTGCCAACTCGGAGCACCGACACGACGTGGATGTGCTTTTTCATATAGGCGACCTAATAACAAGCACTGCTGAATCGTACGGGGTTGAAACATGCGAACATGCATTTGCGTATCATTACGCAGTCCGGCTAGGTAAGCACTCACCAGGTAGTCTTCAGGCAGAGAAACTCGAGTACGTATGAGCTCGAATTGGCTGTGGTACTCCAAGATCCCTTTCGTCTCCTGAAGAGCTTTGAGCTCCGCAATCGGATCGTCCAAGATTTCACCGAAGCGTTCTTTAACAGCTTCCTTGTATAATGACCAGTCGCGACTCAACGCTTGCCCCGCTACAGATTGAACCATCGACTGATGCCAGGAGGCCGCAACAGAGTCGAAATGAATTGACGCAATACCGACTTTTGATTCCTCCGGCGTATGATCTATAGCAAAGAACTGCTCAACCTTGAACAGCCATTCTTTCACCTGTTCCCCATTGAATCGAGGGAAATCTAGTTTTGTCAGGCGTGTTACTCCAGAATATGAGTTACGGCGACTGGACGTCTCACCAGAAGAATGATCAGACTCCACTGGATGCCGATTCGTTCCCGACGTGTGCACGCGCAATGCTTCAAAAAGTTCAGCGATGCTTCTGTCCATCTTAGCATTTTGCTCCGTAATGCTGTTCCATCTTAGCATGTTGCTCCGTAATCAAGGCCTGGATTGAGGCTGAAACGTTGCTTCTAATTCCTTACTGCCTCTCTGATCAACTGGCTATTACGTGTCTCCGCCATTTGTCACAGAATCACTGGAAACTGATACCTATGTTACAGCAATGTAACAGTGCAGCAGAAGAGTAATGAGATAGAAATCAGACAGAAAGAAACCATGGGAAGAAGAAACCAGTGTTCTTGAAAACACCAATTTCACTAACCTTGCAAGCTGCAGAAGATAGCCAGCTTGCAAGAGGGACGAGACCGAGAGAAGAAGGAATAGAATGAGCTTTGTATTATGAATGTATATTTGTTACAATCAGTCATAGCTATTTATAGTAGTGTGCCAGCTAGGATAGCAACTAATTATTACATCTTGTAACAGAATAGTTTGCAATGTAATAGTGTTATTCCTATAACAGATCTCCCCTCCTTAAGAACCTTGTCCTCAAGGTTCAAAGTCAGGGAATCGACGAAGTAAATCATAGTAAAATTCCCAAGTTGCCTCTTCTGTTGATAAGTCAGTCCATTTGACTAGGACCTGAGTAGCAGCTTGGCCATGACGATTCACCATTCTGCGTTCTAGGATGCGTTCTGGTTCATGGACCAATGCATCAGATATAGAATCTGGTAACATCGTTGAAGTAGAGCTAGTGCCAACCTGTGCTTTGAGTTGGGAAACATGAAAAACTGGATGTATAGAAGAGAAGGAGGTAAGTCCACCTTGTATGCTCGTGTACCACATTTGTCAAGAATCTGGAAAGGCCCAAAATATTTGGAAGCTAGTTTCTGATTAGAACGATGGACAACAGAATACTGTCGATATGGTTGTAACTTGACAAACACCCAATCTCCAATCTCAAATTCCCGGTCAGTGCGATGGCGATTGGCCTGCTGCACCATTCTATGTTGAGCCCTCAGTAGATGGAATTTTAACACCAGTAACAATTCTCCCTCTCCTGTAAACATCTGTTTACAGTGGCCACTTTCGATTCACCCGGAAGATAGGGTAAATGTTGGGGAGGAGTTGAGAATAAACCACTTCGTAAGGAGACATTTGAGTAGCTGAGTGAAATGTGGTATTATACCAAAATTCCGCCAAGGGTAAGAATTTACTCCATAGATGCGGTCTGTCACTGCACATACAGCGCAAATATGTTTCCAAACACCGGTTTACCACTTCAGTCGCCCATCAGATTGCGGGTGGTAAGCACTGGAAAAATTTAGCTCAACTCCTTGGGTAGTAAACAGCTCCTTCCAGAACTCACTTAAGAAAACCGTGTCTCGATCACTTGTAATAGACCGAGGAAACCCATGGAGTTTGAAGATGTTATCCAGGTAAGCTTGCACCACTGAGAGAGCTGTAAGGATGCTGGAGTGCAATAAAATGCGCAGCCTTACTGAATCTGTCAACCACTACCAGTATCACTGATTTTCCAAATGATTTAGGCAACCCATCAATAAAATCAAGAGATATGTCTTGCCAAACTTCATTTGGAATAGGTAAGGGCTGTAATAAGCCAGGTGATGCTGTAGTGTCATACTTACAGCGCTGACAAACATCACAAGCACGAATGAAAGCTTGAATCTCCTTACTCATACCTTTCCAGTAAAAGAGCCTTTGTTCTTTGATGTGTAGCATCTCGACCAGAATGTCCACCCATACCTAAACTGTGCATCCACTGTAATACTTTCCTTCTGATATCCCCATGAGCAGGTAGAACAATTTTACTTTTGCGCCTTAAGATTCCCTGAGCCCACGAATAATGTTTGTGAGAATCTTTCAGAGTCTGCAAATCTGTAATAATCGCTTGTGTAGCTGCATCAGAAGCATATGCCTCCTTTATCTGTTGCAGCAAGTCAGATTCTATTACAGATAAAGACATAGAAAGGATTTCTGATCCTTCTACTCGAGAGAGGGCATCAGCTGCCAAATTCTCCTTTCCTGCCCTGTACTGTATTTCATAATCAAATTCCAACAACTTTGGAAGCCACTGTTGTGAATTGGAGTGTTAAGCCTTTGCTCCAGCAAGTACTTAAGACTTCTTTGATCAGTTTTAATCACAAAGTGATTGTGTAACAGGTAATGTCGCCACTTAGAAACTGCAAACACAACAGCTAACAGCTCCTTTTCATATAGACAGAAGCAACTGCTTACCTTGTAGATGACGACTGATAAAATCCAGTGGGTGGCCTTCTTGCATAAGAACTGCACCGATACCAGATCCACAAGCATCAGTCTCAACCACAAAAGGCTTATCAAACTGTGGCAAAGCTAGCACAGGAGCTTGACAGAGAGCTGCCTTCAAAGTATTAAAAGCATCAGTAGCTTCATCTGTCCAAATAAAAGCATCTTTCCTGGTAAGAATTGTAAGAGACGTGCAATGGCCCCAAAATTCTGCACAAACCTGCGGTAATATCCAGCTAACCCCAGGAATCCTCTTAGCTGCTTAAGATTTTTTGGAAGTGGCCAATCTGCCACGGCCTGAACCTTCCTAGGATCTGTTGCAATACCATCAGAAGAGATGAAATGTCCTAGATACTCCACCTTATCAGCAGCAAAGGAACATTTACTGAGTTTAGCAAATAGCTGATGCTGCCTCATAGTTTCAAAAACTTGGCGCAGATGCAGTAGGTGAGTCTCAATTGATGTACTGTAAATCAGAATGTCGTCAAAAAAAACCAACACAAATTTCCTCAAATATTCTCTGAAAACATCATTCATTAGGCCTTGAAAGGTGGCTGGGGCATTAGTTAACCCAAAGGGCATGACTAAATATTCAAAGTGACCTGAATGAGTTTTGAATGCCGTTTTAAATGCATCATCAGTATGCATCCGAACCTGGTGATAACCAGCTCTAAGATCAATCTTAGAATACACTACTGAACCACCCAACTCATCCATGAGGTCTCCTATTAATGGAATAGGAAATCTGTCCTTAACTGTCATGGTGTTTAGTTTCCTGTAATCGACACAAAGTCTCCATGTTCCATCCTTCTTTTTGACTAACACCACAGGTGAGGCATAGGGACTTGAGCTGGTCCTGATTATACCTTGAATCAACATCTCCTTGACGATTTTGTCCATCTCATTTTTCTGATGAACAGAATATCGATATGGCCTCTGATTGACTGGGTTCGCATCAGCAAGGAGAGGAATTTTATGATCATGCCCGGGACGAAAAGGAGGCAAACATGTGGGTTCCTGGAATATATCAGTATATTCTTTTAATAATGCGAGGCCAGGATGGAGGTGGTTGTTTTCTGTTATGACAGAATAAACCTGAACTGGAGTTTCAAGCGCAAAATCTGTAATATACAGCATTGATAACTGAATTCCACTGTCAAGCTTACTGCAAAGCTTCCTAGCTTTGACTTCACGTACAGAACTAGAATGAATTCCATTTAAGATCAACTTCCTATTTTCCACTTGGAATTCCATCACCAACTTGCGAAAATCCCAAGTAATAGCTCCCAATTGCTCCAGCCACTGAATTCCCAATACCATGTCACAGCATCCCAATGGAATTACCATGAAATCTGCCTCAAACTCCACATCCTGAAACTTCCAGTGAAACTTATCCACCTTACCAACCACCTGAAGTGTAGTACCATCTGCAACCGAAACTTTGATATCACTCACAGGTTGCAAATGATATCCTAGCTTTTGAGCCATAGATTTGTCCAAGAAGTTATGAGTACTGCCCGAATCTACTAAGATGAAAAGGACGCTTAGCATGAATTCCTTTTACCCGCATAGTACGGTAAGTAGATGCTCCTGCTAGTGGGTGAACAGAGATGTGCAGTTCCTCCTCCTGAACATCTTCTTGAGGAATTTCCTCCAAACTCTCATCCTCGTCTTCACATTCAAGAAGGTAGAGTTGAGCTTTTTTATGTTTCAAGTGGTGGCCTGGGGTATACTTCTCGTCGCAGTAGAAACAAAGACCCTTAGCTCGACGGTCATTCATTTGCTCCGTCGTTAAGAATTTTTTAGGAGCAAAGATTTCTTTACCTTTCTCCGCTTGAGTCTTTCGAACGTCGAATTCCTTTGGAGTGGGCAACAGCCCTTTCGCAGATGGATTGGTCGCTGGATTCTTTACCGACTGCCAACTCGGAGCACCAACACGACGTGGATGTGCTTTTTCATAAGGCGACCTAATAACAAGCACTGCTGAATCGTACGGGGTTGAAACATGCGAACATGCATTTGCGTATCATTACGCAGTCCGGCCAGGTAAGCACTCACCAGGTAGTCTTCTGGCAGAGAAACTCGAGTACGTATGAGCTCGAATTGGCTGTGGTACTCCAAGATCCCTTCCGTCTCCTGAAGAGCTTTGAGCTCCGCAATCGGATCGTCCAAGATTTCACCGAAGCGTTCTTTAATAGCTTCCTTGTATAATGACCAGTCGCGACTCAACGCTTGCCCCGCTACAGATTGAACCATCGACTGATGCCAGGAGGCCGCAACAGAGTCGAAATGAATTGACGCAATACCGACTTTTGATTCCTCCGGCGTATGATCTATAGCAAAGAACTGCTCAACCTTGAACAGCCATTCTTTCACCTGTTCCCCATTGAATCGAGGGAAATCTAGTTTTGCCAGGCGTGTTACTCCAGAATATGAGTTACGGCGACTGGACGTCTCACCAGAAGAACGATCAGACTCCACTGGATGCCGATTCGTTCCCGACGTGTGCACGCGCAATGCTTCAAAAAGTTCAGCGATGCTTCTGTCCATCTTAGCATTTTGCTCCGTAATGCTCTGTTCCATCTTAGCATGTTGCTCCGTAATCAAGGCCTGGATCTGAGGCTGAAACGTTGCTTCTAATTCCTTTACTGCCTCTCTGATCAACTGGCTATTACGTGTCTCCGCCATTTGTCACAGAATCACTGGAAACTGATACCTATGTTACAGCAATGTAACAGTGCAGCAGAAGAGTAATGAGATAGAAGATCAGACAGAAGAGAAACCATGGGAAGAAGAAACCAGTGTTCTTGAAAACACCAATTTCACTAACCTTGCAAGCTGCAGAAGATAGCCAGCTTGGCAAGAGGGACGAGACCGAGAGAAGAAGGAATAGAATGAGCTTTGTATTATGAATGTATATTTGTTACAATCAGTCATAGCTATTTATAGTAGTGTGCCAGCTAGGATAGCAACTAATTATTACATCTTGTAACAGAATACTAGTTTGCAATGTAATAGTGTTATTCCTATAACACAAGTTGATTTGAACCTAGTCGTTTATAAATAAATTTTGATTTTTAAAATTATTATAAACATAACACCGAAACATTAATTGATAACTAAATACAACATTTAATTATATATTATTGATCACAAACTTAGTTTGATCATAAATTAATCACTAGTTAAGTGTTATATTAATTTATAAAAAATATATTACATTTTTTTTATTTTTTATTTTCAACCGACAAAAATCTTTCCAGAATATAAATTTCAGTTCAATTTCTTTAAGCAATTATCAAATTTCAAATTAAGTCAAGATGACATCCATACGATAGAATGACACAAAACAATTATGGATCATTTTGGAATAAATAATATTGTCTTTCGTTTAAAGAGTAAGTTCTATAATTTTATTTTTGCAATGAAAAAAAAAGCAACCCAAATTATACATTATTGTTTGAAATAACTAAATAATTACTATATTTATTACTCTTTCAAATTATATATATTTTTTAAGGGAAATTTCATGAAATGCCACTATATTTTTGGCTAATTCATGAAATGTCACTAAAAGAAGGAAAGTCACAAAATGTCACTATATTTTCATAAAACTCTATGAAATGTCACTATAGTCAGATGGAAAAAAGACAAAAAAAACCCCTAAGTTAACAATGTACTTTTAAAGATCACAATATGCCCCTAAGTGTTAAATAATTTACAAAAATTCATAAAAATATAAAAAAAACTTATAAAATTTTTTAAAAAAATTATAGACATTTATATAAATTTAAAAAATTAAAAAAATTAAAAAAACATTAAAAAAATTCAATAAATTCAAAAAATAATAAAATAATTAAACATATAAATATATCATTTTTTAAAATTTATTCAATACCATAAAAAGAAAATTGTGTTCTAAACAAATAATTTATACCAATTTTTCTACCAACTAAGTACCATAATTTATATCAAATAAGTACCATAATTTTTATCATACATTTTTTAATTATTAATTTCTATCAATTTAAATTATTTCAAAGTAAAATAATTTTATTTTTTTATTCTGCTGATAAATTTTAAAAATTAAAATTTAAAATTAAAAATATAATAATTTATTTTGAATAAATAATTTAAATTGATAGACAAAAAATAGAGTAAATTACTCAGAACCCCCTTGAGGATTTAGGATATTACAGTTAACCCCCTTGTGTTTATCCTAATTATTGGTAACCACTTCAAGGTTAAGGTATCTTAGACTACGAGCCTCAAACTATAACTCTGTTATCAGAAAGATAACTACGTGTTGATCTATCAACTAATCACATTAATAATGCTAGGCTAGACAACAAAATTGCTTAATCAACATCATCTAACTCTCTCTTATCTCACTTTAGATGCATTTTCGTGGCAGGGTTGACATTTTTAGGAAAATAACAATGCTGATTAAGTAGTGTTTTTTGTCGAGACTGACATTATTAATGTGATTAAGCTGATAGGTCAACATGTAGTTAACTTACTGACAACAAAGTTTTAGTTTGGGGGCTCGTAGTCAAAGATACCTTAACCTCGAGGTGGTTACCAGTAATTATGATCAACACAAGGGGATTAACTGTAATAGCCTAAATCCTCAAGGGGGTTCTGAGTAATTTACTCAAAATAATAATAAAAAATGTATGGTAAAAATTATGGTACTTATTTGGTATAAATTATGGTACTTAATTGGTATAAACTAGTAGAAATTTTGGTATAAATTATTTGTTTAGAACACAATATTAATTTTATGGTATTGAATAAATTTTAAAAAATGAAATATTTATTTGTTTTAATATTTTATGATTTTTATCATTTTTTTCAATTTTTTAATTTTTTTAAAATTATAAAAAATATTTTTTTTTAGATTTTTATATTTCTATTGTATTTTGATATTTTTGTGAATTTTTGTAAACTTTAACACTTAGGGGCATATTGTGAACTTTAAAAGTACCTTTTAACTAGTAGGGGCATTTTTGTCTTTTTTCCATCTGGTCAATGACTATAATGACATTTTATGGAGTTTTACAAAAATATAGTGACATTTTGTGACATTTTTTAATGGCATTTCATGAATTAACCAAAAATATAGTGGCATTTTATGAAATCTCCCTTTTTTAAATTGCTAGATCAAATGAATTTACTAATTTACAGTAAAACTTTAAAATATTTTATTTTGAAAACAAATTATATGTACATTAACTAGATTTCTATAAACTTTTTTTAAAAGAAGATCATTACACGAATATTAAAATTTTGTCCAACTTAGATATCTGAGTTGGTGGAACAAGGAGTAGGGGATTAGTTGGTCCTAAGTTTGAATCCTTTACCTCCACTTTATTATCCTAGCTCGTCATATATGACTTGTCTTGTATGATTTACCCAGTCAACGTGGTTTACAGACGCTCACGTCATCTGTCGGTTGAAACATTTTGTATTCATCATTCTTCATTTGCCCGTTACTTTTTAAAATTATTGTATTAACATCACCTACTTTGTATTTTCCCAATTAAGTATAGCTACTTTTTTGTATACTTTTCATTTGAAAGTAAAGATACACTAGTCATTTTACACTCTTCCTTAGAAAATTTGCTTATATTTTGAATTGGATATAGCAATATTTCCCTAAACAGGTTAGGTTTAGGTTAAATAGATTCTTAAACGAGTTCTGTATAAGTTAACCTCAACCAAACCCATTAACCCGAATTGTCACCCCAGCAGAAAGAGATTGAAGAAAATGGTAAGTGTTAGTGTTGTCGATAATATATTTTAACTACAAAATAAAATTATTAAGTGCAATATAAATATATATTATTATACGTAAATATGTCTTACTGGACAAATTATACTCATATATATGTGAACTAAGGAACAATAATATATGTTAAGTTTATGTTCCATGTTGGTGGTGATGAATATTTTAAAAAGTGACATGGAAACTCTCATGACACATGACAGCTCGTTGATGATGCTAGTTCACTTAATTATTTTTAGGTCTGTTGTAGTGTTTCTTTTTCTTTGGTCCATGTGTCTGTCTTTTTCCCTCTTACGAAATGTAATAATGACTTTTGATTAGTGTTGGTTATGGTTCCATCGGTTCCGGGACATATGTATTTGGGTTCGGAATCGGTCAGGGACGGTTCCAGTTCCGGTTCCGAAGGTTGTATTCATTTTGGATTCGATCAAAAAACCGGTTCCAGAGCGGTTCCGGTTCCGGCCGGTTTCAGAGCGATCCCGGCCGGTTTCAGAGCGGTCCCGACCAGTTTCAGAGCGGTCCCGACCGGTTTCAGAGCGGTCCCGGCCAATTCGGGCCAAAATGATGTCGTTTTGATGTTTGACCAACGACTAGGTTGACCTGTTCCGGGGTGGTTCCACTGGTTCCGGTTCCTGTTCTGATGATTCCAAATTCAAGGTCGGTTCTAGGCGATTCCAGACGGTTCTGTTTCGGTCCCGGTTCGGTCCCGAATCCCCAGAACTGTACTTGTATTCACTTCGTTTGGCCACGGTTCGGTTCGGAACCGGTTCCAACCGGTTACGGTTCCGACCGGTTACAGTTCCATTCAGTTACAGTTCCATTCAGTTCCAGCTCGAACCGTCGGTTCCGGTTCTATTCGGACCAATTAGAATTAGCGAGTTGTGTTTGTGAACATTTGTATAGTTTTAGTGAGAAAGAATGCTGAAATCTGTATCGTTGTGTATATCATTAGTGCAGCAAATACGGTACATTCCTAGTTTCCTTCTAAAAATATGTAACAAACTAGATCTTGTAATCTGTTAAGATATTGTATAACATATTTGTTTGTTAAGATCATCTATTTATGGTAAACAAAATCTATAAAATAGTTTATCTAATGTAAACTACAAAACAAAGATTATGGGCTTATGGACTAATGGATATCTTTTGGCCTAACCCATTAGTCCAATACCCTCCTCAAGCCGCAGGCAAGCCAGATTGCCTAGGCTTGATTCGTCGGTATTGCTCATTCCCATGTGTGGTAGTTGTCGTTCATACTGAACTCCTGGCAAGATCTTAGTCATCATGTCAGCCAATTGGGTAGAAGTATGTGTGTATGTGACGTCAACAAGCCCTTGTTGTATCTTCTCCCGTACAAAGTGACAATCGATCTCAATATGTTTGGTACGTTCATGGAAAACAGGATTGTGCACGATGTAAATGGCAGACTGATTGTCACACTTGACGGGTACGAGTGTTATATTCGAAACACCCAGCTCATGCAATAAGCGTGTGAGCCAAGTCAGATCAGCAGTAACACACCTCAAAGACCGGTACTCCGCTTCAGCACTAGAGAGAGAAACAGACCCTTGTTTCTTTGTTTTCCAAAAGATAGGGTTATCTCCAAGGAAAATATAATATCAGGACACTGATTTTCTTGTGTTAGGGCAAACCGTCCAATCAGAATCACAATAAGCTAGGAGGTCAAGGTTAGACTGCTGACTTTTGGTAAGAACAATACCATAATTGATCGTGCCCTTGATATAACATAACGCATGCATGGCAGCCTCCATGTGTGTATCACTTGGACGCTGCATGAACTGGATGAGGACTTGTACAGTGAAACTTATATATGGTCTTGTGTGAGTCAGATAATGAAGTTTCCCAACAAGTCTTCTATAAATGGTGGGATCATCAAGAAGTTCCCCATCATCAGCACGAAGTTGTTTACCAACTACCATTGGTCCTTTTGTGATTCGCAGATCACGACAAGGATATTCCTCCAACAATTCCTTGCAAAACTTCCTTTGAGAAAAAATAAAACCTTCATTTTAAGGAATAAACTCTGTGCCCAAGAAATAATGTAGCGTGCCCAAATCCTTAATACGAAAATTAAGGTCCAATGCACATTTGATGTTATTGATTTCTGTCTGATGAGCACCAACTATCAACATGTCGTCCACATAGACAGCAATGAATATCTTCCCTGTATCACTCTCTTTATGAAAAAGAGAATAATCATTTTGGACTGAGTGAAGCCAAGAGTATGAAAGAAGCTTGCCAGCTTGGAAAACCATTGACCGGAAGCCTGCTTAAGACCGTACAATTACTTTTTCAGCCTACACGCTTTGTTTGTCCATGTGACTTCAAGACCCTGTGGAAGTCGCATATACACTTCCTCATCAAGATCACCGTGAAGAAATGCATTGTTAGCATTAAGCTGATTAATGATCCAGCCTTTGTTAAGAGCCACAACAATAAGAGATCTAACTGTGGTTAACTTAACCACTGGTGAGAAGGTCTCATGATAATCTAATCCATGTCGTTGAGTGAACCCTTTTGCTACCAAACGCGCTTTATAACGTTCCAATGTTCCATCAGATTTGAGCTTGATCTTATAAACCCACTTGCATCCTATAACTTTCTTGCCGCGTGGCAAAGTACAACATCCCATGTCTCATTTTCTTCCAATGCCCGTAACTCGGCTTGCATGGCCGTCCTCCAATGTTCATGTAAGACAGCAGTCTTGTAGTCTGGCGGCTCATGCATAGTCAAATCAGGATGTGAATCAGTTTGATGTTGAGAAGAAACAAATGCGACGGACCAAACCGGTTTGGTTTCAGTCAAACTAGCACAATGAGCAAGGCGATTCTCAAACAAGTCCCCAGTATGATAAACCCGTTCATCAAGAATTTCTTGTAAACAAGTGTTGCACACATAATCAGCCAAGTAGCTAGGCTTATGTTACACCCGACTGGAACGCCTCAAATCGGACTCAACGTTCTCATCTTCAACACGGTCAACAGACGGGGTAAGGACTTCTTGACTTTCCTGGACCACTTGGGCATCATCAAACAGCACAGAACTTTGGTTGTCACGATCACATGGCTCGCTTACATGTCGCACATGCTGCATGTTTTTATTTTGATAAGAAAAAACATGCACATGAAATTTAACATCTCTGTAAACTTCAACAACTTGGTTCCCAAGCTCATAAATCTATATCCCTTTTTCCATGGATCCTCACCCAGATTTATACAAGCTTCTCCTCGTGGTTCAAACTTGCCTCCTTTTGGACCAACAATTGTTTTATAACATAAACACCCGAAAAGCTTGATCTCACTATATATGGTTTGCTATTATACAAACTTTCATACGGTGTCTTTCCTTTCAAGGCTTTGGTAGGAAGTCTGTTGATCAAGTATGTGGCATATAAGATACATTCTCCCCAGTAGATTAGAGGAACATGTGACTGAAAATACATAGCCCTAGCCGTCTCCAAGAGATATTTATGCTTACGTTCGACTACTGCATTCTGCTGAGGTGTATAAGAACATGAAGTTTGATGCACAATTCCTTCTTGAGAATAAAAGAGTTTGCCTTCGTTAGAACTGCCCAGTTCCTTCACATTATCCGTTCTTACCATCTGAACTTTTGTGTCGAACTGCCGTTCCACCATTTTAATAAAATTCACCACTGCTTCCCAAGCATGACCCTTCTGTTTGATAAGAGTGACCCAAGTGGTTCGAGTAAAATTGTCGACAAAACATACAAAGTACTTGTAACCGTTGTAAGTGTCGGTACTGAACGGACCCCATACATCGATATGTAACAACTCAAAAGCTCATTTAGTCTTACTTCGAGTGTGCAAATGGTAAGCGTTGAGCTCTAGACTTGTAATAAACATCACATGTATAATTCGAAGGGAAATCTGTTTCTTTTATTAAACCGGGAAAAACAAGCTTCTTAAACGGCACATGTTCAAGTCTAATATACAACTCTAAAGCCTTTGGGCTTATTACAGAATTTGTATCTGTCTGACATCCTAAATCACCCGCGGCCCCTAGACTAACGCGATCCAAAGAAACTGAGGTCTGCAAATTGTCTCGGCCCAAATCAGCACCGGCCAGCGATCGAACTTGTCAGCCTGCAAAACGTAAAGACTGTCCCTGCTTACCCCAATCCTACTATTCTGTCCTGAAGAACGGTCCTGAACAAAGCAACCAGAATCATCAAAAATCAAAGCACAGTTAAACTATTGAACCAATTTCGACACTGATATGAGGTTGAACATGAAATTCGGTATGAACAACACTTCTTTCAGTTTAGTATTCGTTCCAAATTTTACATCTCCGGCGAGATTCACGATTTGCGGGCTTCCTGATAAGTGGTGAAATAGTGCTTTCTCAAGGTCTTTATTCACCGTCATTTTATTCGGTGCATGACTTATTTCATCGCTTTATGGAGTATTTTTGTGATTATTAGTGATCTTATACTTTTGACATATTCAAATAGGTAAATACTCATATGAGTACATTTTTGAGAGCTTAATCTGAGAATGCATCAATGTTCGAGCACCTCGAGAAGGATGCCAAGCCAACGGGAAGCATCGGGAGAATTCCGGCACAAAAGAAGGACATCCTGGGGCCGACCGACCTTGTCAAGATCGGTCCGACTCTGCCCAAGCCCCCAAACACACTGGAATCGATCGACCTTGGGACCGACCTTGTCCAAGGTCGGTCGAGCTTAAAATCCTGTCACGTGCTTCCTTCTAAGTGAGTCCGACCGACCCCGAGACCGACCTTAAGGTCGGTCGGACGGAATTTTTGCCCAGAATCTTCTTTTAAAAGGCTACATTTTGGGGCTTCCTTCCCCATTATCCAATACAGACGACTTCGGCCTAAAACAAGAGAGAGAGTGGTGAAAATAAGGGAGAAAAGAAGAGAAGAAAGGAGGAAGAAGAAAGTGAAGATTTCTACCTCTATTGAAGCTTGGAAGCTCCTCTAATGGCTATTTCTCCCTTCTCCTTCCTCTTTCCTTTAGCTATGGTTGAGTAGTTCCATTTGTATCCTAGGATGAGGGTTTGAACCTATTTTGCTCATTGAATGCTAGAAACCTAACTCATTTATTACTCTTATTTTATTCCCTTCAATATCAATTAATGCTCTAAATTGATCTCTTATTGCATTTATGGTGGTTACATTCAATATTTGAGCTTGAGTTTGGAGCTAGACCAACAAGGGGGTAAACCCTAACTTTTGTTTTCTTGATTTTGGGAGTGAATGCTTAGGGCTATTGATTAAGAGTGCTTGCTTAATGCTATTTAATGACTTGAACCTCCTTTAATTAAGGGGCTTGATTATTTAGGTAAGAATTGAATTTCCCATGATTTGGGGATTCATGAGTTACACTCTAATTGGCATTGAGATGATGAGTTATGGTTTTGAAGTTCTTTGAGTGAATTAGGTGATTCCCACTATCCTAGGGTACTCTCCCCATCCATTCCATACACAAACATTTTACTGTTTTTATTGCATTTCAATTGACAAACAACCAAGCTTGCCTCCGGCTAAACCCCCCTTTTTACTGTTTATTCGCACTTAACTATTATACCGAATCTTGGGATTTAGAAACCAATTTCTTGTGGATACGACACTTGTTTTATTGCAACGAATTGGGTGCACTTGCCCATTTTAGCTAGGTTTAATTACTATGTTTGTAATTTTCCCTACACTTCCGTCTGGTAAGATTACCGTTCTTTCATTCTTCAATTTCAGCCAATTATCAAACATGTGATCGGCCCCTGACATGTGGTTGGTTGCTCTAGAATCGATTAGCCACTCTCCTTGGAACAAATCGCTGGAAAAATTGCTCATAAAACACATTTTGTTAGTAAGAGCGTAAGCGCATTTAATATTTGGATAATTCGGTTAACCAAAATCCAAATTGTGAAAAAAAGAATTGGATTTCAAAACCGAATTATCCAAATTAAGACCAAAACCAAAATAACCGTTATCCAAATTATCCAAAATCCGAAATTTTTTTGAGTGAAAAACTGAAAACCGAACTGAAATCAAAATTTTAGCTAGTTTGAATTTCAGCTAACCGAAATTTAGGGTTTGTGTTTAACCATTTATCACTAATGACTAGAATTAGAAAAGAGAATATTCTTTTTTTAAAAAAAATTTGGATAATTCGGTTAACCGAATAGACAAAGTCAAAACCGAAATCTAAACCAAATTATAATTTGGATAATTTGATTAACCGAAATTTTAAATTTGGTTAATTTTTTTAAAAAAATCAGTTAATTCAATTTTTGGAAAAATCGAAAATGTCTAAACTAAATATATTCTATGTATTTTCTTTTTTTTCTAGGAAAAGATATCGTATAGATCAATAGAAGGTCCAGTAGAGTTGTGGGTGTGCGGACTGCAAATGGGCCTGTTCTTGTTGAAGAGAACGTGAATCACAACATATTTCAAGCTAAGGACTATTTGGGCCAGACAGATTTGTTTCAGCGCATTCTGAAATGTGGTCTTACTTGTCAAAAGTAAAACACCTGTGGCTGTTTACCCCCCTGCGCAACAAACTTTCTTCAAAAGTAAGAGGGAATATAAGCGGACTATCTTTTTATTTTATAGCTATTAAATATAGGTGAATTAAGAAAAAATGGGTAAAAAATAACAAAACAATTTATGAATCAAATAATGGAAAATTGAGCAGACGATATATCATAAAAATGGTAAGGAGTTAATTTTAATCGGGTGAACTACCTCTCTTCGTGTTAGCAACTTAGCATTTTTATTGCATATGACATATTTACAACGTAGTGAAGTGGTTCACGTCTTAATCTCATGTGGATTGTGTGTTCCTCAAATAACATATTATTATAAACTGGTCAAAATGAAAACAGTCACAAATATATCAAATTGAATAAAACCAAACAAGCAAATCCAAGCATATTGTCTATGGGCCAGATTAAGAGACTCCTTCAAGCTCACTTCTCAAAATACTTTAAAATCAACTCAGTTGTTGTTACAGGAGAAGAGTCTTTATCTTCCTTTTTTTTTCTACAACCCAAAAGAAGGCAAATATATCGTCCATAATATAGACACACCAACGCAACTTGTTTAGAGAATAGATTGACACACAAATGTGACATGTCTGACAATTTTTTATAATACGAAAGAGATTGATAGTTCGACAGATGAAGTGAGGAAACTTTATGTGATGAAAGCAACTAATTTCATTACGACTGAGACATACCTAATTATCATATATTATATATATATAGATAGATATAGATATCACTCTTAATATACCTACCTAGTCGTGAAACAAGACCACTTGGTAATTACGAATTTACAAATTGCTAATTGCCGGCCAACCCACAGTTTCATACTTATATGTGTTTAAACATTGTGTATTTTATAGGGGTGAGCGGTAGCTTAGGCGTCACAATACATACCTTCCTGTACCCATAGACAGTAATATATGATATCCTCACATTATTACAATATAAAAATGAAAAATAAAAGAGTAAATCAAAAACGGCTTTGATGTGGTAGTGATAGTGGTACTATTACTGATCGGATTTCATTATCAAACCCCACACCCCCACCTATGACTAAAAAGATTGTTATTAAGTTTGAATAAAGTATAAATGTCATCTATTTACTTATAAAAAGAACATTTTCATTGTTCCACGACAATATTAATTATCTTTGAAGTAAATTTTAGTTTAAATTCATCACTAAAGGGAATAATATTTAAAAACAAATTGGATAGTCATATTACTAGTGTTATATGTTAGTTAATTTGTAGGTGTCTTTTGTAGATAGATAGGTGTATTTGTCAAAACGATAATATTAATATTTTAGCTAGTATAGTATTACGAATTAGTTGCAATGCAAGTTGAACATTCGATAATGCTAATCTAGAAAAATAAGCCACACGAGTCAGACCCACTCCACTTGACTTGTCCCTTCCCACTCTCTCTTATCCGATGAACCAACCTAGTAGTTGCAAAGGCGTCATGCCGGCATGCGGTGCGGTCCCAATTTGACCCGGTAAAGATGACCCGAATCGATCTAACCCGATCTGAACCCGATTTTAAACCGAATAGTGTGACTCGAAATGTGACCTGAAAATCTGAATCGAACCAAAAAAAAACCGAATCAAATCGGTATTTGGTACAACCCGAATCCACCCGAACCGAATTCACCTGAACCAGCTTCAATCGAACCGAATCAACCCAGACTGAATCCATTCGAACGCTTTGTTAAATCTAAATCTACTATAATTTTTCCAACCATACAAATAATATTGAAACCAAAACCACATAATGAAGATTTTAACATCCAATAAGTGTCCATTGCTCCCAAATGATATATAATATTAGACATCTTCAATCTTCAAGCATCTCAAGCCTTGTTGTATTCAAACATTCATAAACTCTATTGTTTTCTTTCCCCCACATAGATATTTTACTACAAACTATAAATGTTTTGCTACAAACTATAGATGTTTTGCTATAAACTATAGATGTTTTGCTACAAACTATAGATGTTTTGTTTTAAAAAGTTTTATAATACAATATAATGTGTATCATTAAGATATTATAATACTCTACTAATTTTTATTTTAATAAAATTAGGTTTTTTTATGTTTAGGACATGAAACTTGGGAATGGTTTACATGTTGATGAAGTTTAATTATAAAACCTAGAATTTTCAGTTGAGACATATACTAACCAAGATTGATGTGCATATGCCTAAAGAAAATTACGCAATAAAAAGAGAAATATTTCTCAATGGTAAATTGTTGTGAAGCGTGGAATAGACTAGCATTTTGGAGAATGAATAATCTTCATCATATTATTTCATCTACCTTGACAACATAACCTTAAATTTTATAGGACAGCGTAACGTGTATCATCAGTATCTAAAATAAATATAAATTCATTTCTTATATCTATATAAATAAACTAGTAGAAAAATCAAAGATTTATTTTCTATTTTCGTTTACCTTCCCTCAAACCATGATGATACCCCTTATCGAATTAGTATGTCTTGAAGTTAATTTTGTAGTATTGAACTTGAAGATAAGTGAGTTAAAGATCATGCAATATATAGCTTTTAGTAAAAGCCAATATTTTCAGAGGACAATTTCGGAATGAAGCAAATTAATTAAGATGAAGGAGACATTGCCTCGTTTGTAGTAGACTATTTCTCAAATATTAGTAACTTTTAACTTTTTAGGGTAGCTAGTTTTTAACGGTTGGCAGAAGATGAGATTTAATTAAACAAACCCATTATTAGTGGTACAAACTAACAAGGCCTGCTATCCAAACAGGGGACCATACCCATGGGTAAAAGTTTGGGCATATGCTCAAACAATTTCTAGCCATTAGATTATAATTTATTTTTTAAAGCATTAATCTCAACCGTATATGTTTTTATTTATTTAATAATTAGTTTTATAAAAAAAGAAAAACAATCAAATAATAATAAGGGTATAATAGACTTTTTCAATTATAACCAACCACTCCCCCTTATTGATAGGAGATGAAGTTTATGGAAGTTTTTCTCACCTAACTTCCTCTTGTCCATTTTAAAAAAATCACGCTCACTACTAATTTATCTCTCTTCACCCACCAATCCTTCTAAATATAGAACGTGGAGATTGTGAAAGTAATTAGTATTTTAATAATTATTCGACTAGAGGGAAATATATGACATTGACATTGTGGAAATTTCTTTCTCACATCCATTAATGCTACAAAGTTTATGTCAAAAGATTTTTTTTAATTTGTTATTGTTAAATAAAGTAAGTTGCTTAAAATGTGGGATATTTATTAGAACTGATGGTTTATAGTTTTCATTTCAAATTAGATATTTAAATAAAATTATACAATTTTCAAAATGCAAATGTAGATATGTTTGCTCATTTAAGAAAAAGTGTAGATATTTAGGTAAAAGGATAGATTTTTTGAAACGAAGGTGTAGATTTTTATGACAGAAGTGTAGATTTTTAGTATTTTCTAAAAATGAAAGTAAAAGTGTAGATATTCAGATAAAATGATAGATTTTTCAAAATGAAGGTGTAGATTTATTTGATAGAATTGTAAATTTTTAGCAATTGCTCATTTAAGTAAAAGTGTAGTTATTTAAGTAAAAGGATAGATTTTGTAAAATGTAGGTGTAGATTTGTTTGATAAAAGTGTAGATTTTTTATTTGAACAATACAATGTTAAAACGAATGAGTGAAATTATTTTAATGAGTAATAAATAAGACAACCTAGGAATTTCACCTGTGATCTTATATTTATTTTAAAGGATTCATGTCAAATTATTTTCTAATTGCTTCTTTCAAAACAATTTGTTTTAAATGTACATCTTTCTTTCTCTTTTTTCTAACTAGATCGGCTACATTCCCACTTTAAAAAATATTAATGGTTTATCATTTTTTTTTTCAAATTAGATCGTTGCAATATACAAACTCATCTAAAATTACATTCTTATTTAGATATTTTAGTAAAATGTCAGATTTTTAAAATGCAATTGTGGATTTTTTATAGAAGTGTGAATTTTAATTAATTCCTAATTCAAGTAAAAGTGTAGATATTTAGGTAAAGTAATAGTTGTTTCAAAATATAATTATTCGATTTATTTTTGTTTGATTGTAATGTTTTATTAAGTAATAAATAAATTTAACGTTGTTCTTATACATTTCTATAAGGAGTCTTGTCAATTAAATTTCTAATTTGTTATTTTTAAATATTTTTTTTTTGCGTAAAAGTGGGACTTTTGATTTTTTTCAGATCACTACTCCACTTCTATTAAAGTTAAAAAAATTATAACTGCCAATTGTGGGAATATTTATTAGAATTATTGATTTAATTCTTTCTCCGTAAACTAGATCGTGCAATCTTACATTTTTTCCTTTATTTCTTAAAACTAAAGTTAAATTTGACATATATACCCTTATAATAAACAATAAAATCTAAACCTTCAATTTATTTATTATAAATCCAACGGCCATGATTTAATTGAGCACCATGCTCAAAATTTGTTTTGAGCACCTTCCCCTCGTTGCTCTCATCGCAGGTCAATATAAACAATTTTTAAGAAAGAGAACACCTTCACCTAACATATCTGTCCGCTACAGTAGTTTCGATATATACCGGTATCTAAAATCACAAGTCCTAGTTCAAAACTTATCTACTAGTATCTCTGTTCATTTTGATCTTCTTGTTTACTTTTTGACACGTTTTTTCACTTCAATATTTAACATATAAGATAAAATAATTTGGGAAAATTCACGATATACCCCTGTTTTCTTTCGTAATTCACAATATACCCCTGTTGGTTTTCGTAATTCAACTTTAACATGCTTAAATGTTGTCCAAAATTGATGAAACTTTACATGGACGATGCTAAAGTGTTATATTTTGGTCCAATATCAAATTCGAAGTTTTTTAAGCTCACATGTGACCTGTGGGACCCAATGAAAATTTTCACATGTTTATTGGGTCCCACATGTCACATATGAGCTTAAAAAACTTCAAATTTGATATTGGACCAAAATATAACACTTTAGTATCATCTATGTAAAGTTTCATCAATTTTGGACAACATTTAAACATGTTTAAAGTTGAATTATGAAAACCAACAGGGTATATTGTGAAAAACAAAAGAAAACAGGGGTATATCGTGAATTATCCCAAATAATTTTATAAAATAAATTTCTACAACATATAGTTTTTCACATAAGGAATTCATTACAAAACTTAGATTTATAAAATTATATTATTTTATATGTTAAATATTGAAGAGAAATGACATGCCCAAATAATGAATGAGAAGGTCAAATAAGGACGGAGGGAATACTATATTGTGTGAAATATTTATTTAGAGTTTATTAAAAAAACTAAGGTTTGTTTACAATAGATGTCACTACGCGCAGTCGGAATTTCAATTCACCCAGTCGGAAAATGACCATCTTGCCCCTACTTCAATTTTTTCAAAAAATACCATATTTACTCACAATTTGTGACATATTACGAGGTGCATCCAAATTTAAATACGCGCAGTCAGAATTCTAATACGCTCAGTCGGAAAATGACCAATGTAGGTGCTAGCATAGGCAAATTTTATTAAAAAACGGTCTGATAAAAGTAAAAAAGGATTCTGAAGTACTTAAGAAGAAATAACACATATATCAGAAAAAATATCATCAAAGTAAACAATGACAAAGTAGACAAAAAGATGAACGCGCCGGCACAAATGGATCAAAAAACGGAGCTATAACGAAGAAGATATGACGATTTTAAGATCGGAACCCGGCGCCAACGACAACAGAGAAGGGCCGACACTGACGCCGGTAAGGAACCACGGGCGCCGGCGCACATCCTTCCTTACTGGCACCAGCGTCGGCTCTTCTCTGTTGGCCCCAGCGTCAGGTTTTGTTTTTAAAATCGTCATATCTGATTCGTTATAGCTCTGTTTTCCGATCCGTTTACGCCAACGTGTTCGTCTTCTCGTCTACTTTGTTGATAATTTTTATGATATATGTGTTATTTCTTCTTAAGCACGACATTAACTATCATCAACGTCTTATTCGTAATTGCCTATCAATCACTAATTTCATGTCCGTTGAAGAAGAATCTTTTTGAAATTGTCTTTCATTTCCACCAAATTCACGTACATTGAAGAATAATCTATTTGAAATTATCAAAATTTCCTATCAATATCGACATTAACCATCATTGACTTCTTATTCAATAGTAAACACAATCAAGCCTGGTCTATTCTAATTAGCAAACGAATTGGACACCGATCTAAATAGTTAGATGTATCGACATTAACTAACTATCATCAACGTCTTATTTAAAATTGACTATCAATTCCACTAATTTCATGTTCGTTGAAAAATAATCTAATTGAAATTCATTGAAATTGTCCATCTTTTCCACCAATTTCACGTCCATTGAAGAAGAATCTATTTGAAATTATCAAAATTGCCTATCAATATCGACATTAACTATCATTGACTTCTTATTCGATAGTAAAACAATCAAGCTTGTTCTATTCTAATTAATAGATGAATCGGACACTGATCTAAATAGTAAGATGTATCAACATTAACTATCATCAACGTCTTGTTTGAAATCGTCTATCAATTCCACTAATTTCATGTCTGTTGAAGAAGAATCTATTTGACATTCATCGAAATTGTTTATCATTTCCTCCAATTTCACGTCAATTGAAGAAGAAGCTATTTGAAATTATTGAAATTGTCTATAAATATCGATATTAACTATCATCGACTTCTTATTCGATAGTAAAACAATCAAGTCTGTTCTATTCTAATTAGCAGACGAATTGGACAGCGATCTAAATAGTTAGATGTATCGACATTAACTGTCATCGACATTTTGTTTGAACCTGCCTATCAATTCCAATAATTTCATGTTCGTTAAAGAAGAATCTATTTGAAAAATGTCAAAATTGTCCATCATTGCAACTAATTCCATGTCCGTTAAAGAAAACTCTATTTAAAATCATCAAAATTGTCTATCATTTCCACTCATTTCACATTCGTTCAAGAAGAATCTATTTGAAAGTCATCGAAATTGTCCATTTCCACTAATTTCATGATCGTAGAAGAAGAATCTAATTGAAAGTCATCAAAATTGTATATCATTTCCAATAATTTCTTCTTCAATGGACATGACATTAGTGGAAATGATAGACAATTTAGATAATTATCAAATAGGTTATTCTTCAACATACGCGAAATTAATGGAAATGATAGACAATTTAGAAATTTTTTAGATAGATTCTTCTTCAATGGACGCGATAATTGTGGAATTGATAGGTAATTTCAAACAAGATACTGATGATAGTTAATGTTGATACATCTTACTATTTAGATCGGTGTCCAATTCGTCTGTTAATTAGAATAGAACAAGCTTGATTTTTTTACTGTCGAATAAGAAGTCAATGTTAGCTAATGTCGATATTGATAGGCAATTTTGATAATTTCAAATAGATTCTTCTTCAATGAACGTGAAATCGGTGGAAGTGATAGAAAATTTTGATGAATTTCAAATAGATTCTTGTTCAACGGACATGAAATTAGTGGAATTGATAGGGAATTTCAAATAGGACGTCGATGGTAGTTAATGTCGATACATCTAACTATTTAGATCGGTGTCTAATTCGTCTATTAATTAGAATAGAACAGGCTTGATTGTCTTACTATCGAATAAGAAGTCAATGTTAGCTAATGTCGATATTGATAGGCAATTTTGATAATTTCAAATAGATTCTTCTTCAATGAACGTGAAATTGGTGGAAGTGATAGAAAATTTCGATGAATTTCAAATAGATTCTTGTTCAACGGACATGAAATTAGTGGAATTGATAGGCAATTTCAAATAAGATGTCGATGGTAGTTGATGTCGATACATCTAACTATTTAGATCGGTGTCCAATTCGTTTTTTAATTAGAATATATCAGACTAGGTTGTTTTACTATCGAATAAGAAGTCGATGATAGTTTAATGTAGATATTGATAGGAAATTTTGATAATTTCACACAAATTCTTCTTCAATTAACGTGAAATTAGTGGAAATGATAGATAATTTCGATGATTGTCAAATAGATTCTTCTTTAATGGACATGAAATTAGTGGAATTAATAGTCAAGTTCAGACAAGACGTCGATGATAGTTAATGTCGATACATCTAACTATTTAGATCGGTGTCCAATTCGTCTGTAAATAAGAATAAAAGAGGCTTGATTGTTTTACTATCAAATAAGAAGTCAATGATAGTTAATATCGATATTGATAGGCAATTTCGATAATTTCAAAAAGTTTCTTCTTCAATGGACGTGAAATTGGTGGAAATGATAGACAATTTCGATGAATTTCAAATAGATTCTTCTTCAATGGACATGAAATTAGTGGAATTGATAAGCAATTTCAAACAAGAAGTCGATGATAGTTAATGTCGATACATCTAACTATTTAGATCGGTGTCCAATTCGGTTGTTAATTAGAATAGAACAAGCTTGATTGTTCTACTATCAAATGAGAAGTCGATGATAGTTTAATGTCAATATTGATAGGTAATTTTGATAATTTCACACAAATTCTTCTTCAATGGAGGTGAAATTGGTGAAAATGATAGATAATTTTGATGATTGTCAAATAGATTCTTCTTTAACGGACATGAAATTAGTGGTATTGATAGGCAAGTTCGAGCAAGACATCGATGATAGTTAATATTGATACATCTAACTATTTAGATCAGTGTCCAATTCGTCTGTTAATTAGAATAAAACAGGCTTGATTATTTTACTATTGATAAAGAAGTCAATGATAGTTAATATTGATATTGATAGGCAATTTTGACAATTTCAAATAAATTATTCTTCAATGGACGTGAAATTGGTGGAAATGATAGATAATTTCAATGTATTTCAAATAGATTCTTCTTCAATGAACATGAAATTAGTGGTTGATAGGCAATTTTAAACAAGACGCCGATGATAGTTAATGTCGTACTTAAGAAAAAATAACACATATATCAGAAAAATTATCAACAAAGGAGACCATGACAAAGTGGACAGAAAGACGAATGTGTCAGTGTATATGGATCGAAAAAAAGAGCTACAACGAAGAAGATATGCCGATTTTAAGAACGGAACCCGGCGTTGGCGCCAACAGAGAAGAGCCGACGATGGTGCCGGTAAGGAAGCACGGGCCCGTTTGTGCCGACGCGTTCGTCTTTTTGTCTACTTTGTCGTGGTCTACTTTGCTGATAATTTTTCTAATATATATTTAATTTCTTCTTAAGTACTTTGGAATCCTTTTTTGCTTTTATCGGACCGTTTTTTAATAAATTTTACCTACGTTAGCACCTAAATTGGCCATTTTCTGACTGAACGTATTGGAATTCCGACTGCGCGTAATGAATTTTGGATGCGCTTCGTAATATGTCACAAATTGTGGGTAAATATGGTAATTTTTATAAAATATTGAAGTAGGGGCAAGATTGTAAAGTTTTTTAAAATTCTGACTTTGTGAAGTGAAAACACGACTGAGCGTACAAGTTCAGTACTATTATTTACAGGACTGTGATTTTACTTCCGCCTATTTACATTTCGACCGGACTTATGATATAGATGGGCTGGACTGGCCCATAATCAATGTCTCAACACAACATCCCTACTAATTCGTACTGTAGATGATTATAGGCAATCTACTTAGACCCCGTTCGATCCCCACAATTTATGGGTTTTGACGAAACGCAAAAATTAATGCCCGACTTTTACGGGGGTGCTAGACTTCAAAAGTCATGGATTAAGGTGATTTGGAGCATTTAACATAACACAAGTTTTACCTGCATTCAAAATTCAAAAGGTACGTCGGTAAGGTCCGTACAAATCGGGATTACGAGTTTACCCCCAAAACATTCAGCCAACTTCACTATGCTCTAACTTCTCCCCATCACCCCTTGCAGTTACTCACCGTTAATCATCATTTTTCTGGTGTGAACCCTATTCTGCCGCATATTAAAAAAAGGGAGTCAGTGGGATTGGAATTCAAGACACATTTGTTGCTGGTTTGAAAACGCAGGTCGATGAACTTTTGCTCTAATGGTGCTGATGATTCAAAAATGGAGAAGGAATTGTACCATTTTACGGTTGTGCAACCGTATGCCCATCAAACCCTATCCCCTCAATCTCGGTTTCAACTGATGAATCAGGTAGAACAATTTTCAGACAGTACATCATTGAAAACGACGATGAGGGTGTAATGGTTTTTTCTACAGAAACAAGGTACTTTTGTGAAACGTGCTCACTGAAAACTGAAATGGAAGCTACAATAATTGCAGCGATTAATGTGCACCTTAACATCCAGCAAATTTCACCGCTTGCCACCGAACAACACCTTCGATCTACTTCTACTACACTAGTTATTAGATAATTAGTTCGTAACCGTAGGTCTCTCAATAGATTGCTAGATAAATTATCATTAAAGGTAATTAGGGGGCGTTTGTTTTGGGGTAATCAAGAAAGGGAATCGGAATGATTCCCCTTTTTTGCTGTTTGTTTTGCCAGTTTTTCCTATTTTCAAGAAAGTGAAGGGGAATGGAATTACCCAAAAACCCTCTATCTTGATTCCCCACCACCTACTTTCCCAGTATACTTCAACCGGCGACATATGACCATTGACCGATGATTAATGACCGTTGACCGGTGACTGGTGAATATTGACCGACAATTAATGACTGTTGAATGGCAGCCGTTGACCATTAACGGTGTAACACCCCATCCGACAATAACACACTTACAATTAACTGCAGCGGAAAAACAACCTCATCACATTACTTATCTCGTTGGTGTTACACGCCGTTAGCCACCCACGTGGCTAACAAGGCTAATACATACACATTGTACCGGTCTGATGGGCTAAATTCCCGAGCAACTACACATTATTATCCCTTTCCATTAACAACAACAACAACATACACCTTTCAACTATACCGAGTATTTATAACTGGTGCCGACAACAATTTTGGTCTTACTACACCTACTGTATACATACACTTAAATGATTACCCATGCACAGTGTCTAACCCGTCCTACTCTCGAACGGCTTTCAACACTTCGTACCTGAAATAAGAAAAGGAGAGAAAGGGGTGGCCCCCAAGGGGCTCAGCACCTTTGCTGGTATGGTAATCCCGCAGCCCACATGCTACCGGGCCACGCACAACTAATTGTCGTCTTAGCATGCGGTTGATTATTTTTAAATCATGCATGCAACTGTAAACACACAACACATAATCATTTCGCCTCAACGGGCTCAACAAACGGATAATATATCCTTACTTAATAAGTCACTCATAGTAATCTTTATTCCTAGAGTGTTCCTCCTCTAATGGAGCTACTTCCTTAATAGACGACACTTACCCTTAAATCGGGTTATCCTTAAACGCCTCTTTTCTCAAACTGGGATTCATATCCATGATCCACATACTCCACATTTTACAACATATAACATACACTACATAACAATACAATACAACACTTCGCTCGTTTCAACGTGCACAACATCACACCGCAATAGTTATTGCATCACAACAAAATACATAACATAACGGGAATGGTTCTCTTAGGAACCGACCCAAACATAGTTAGTTCACTGGGAGAGCCTAGAGGATGCTGTCAAACTCATGCTAAGCTCGTTTACATAACTCATTACCGTTCTGTTAGGCGAACGAATAACTTAACATAAAGATGGATCGGGTTTAGTGACCCGAACACAACATACATAATCCCCAACAGACGTGAGTCAAGAGCCTTGGTTAAGCTCAGGGGTGATCGAAGACCAATGAAGGAAGACAATCAACAGAGAGGAAGCTGAAGAAACTGTATACAACAACTCCCAAACAACGCGCGACCGGAACAACCGGATTCCTCACCCCCCATAATATATAAATATTCACAGTTAAAGACTCCGCTGTGGAACCTATCACATCAGCACACAATACAGTATTAGAACTGGGTTAAACATACAAGGGAGATCCCTACATTCACTTACACAACATCACATAATCAACTCACGCATAGCCGTGGTTAGAACGCCCCATGGTTCGGGTCGTTTAATCCGAATACCGAACTCTCATGTGTTCCTAGACTCAGTTAACTAAGGTTAACACTGCCGAGGTTAAAGGGTATCGGAGTTGAACACGCCACATATATGAATTACTGTAAACTCATTACATGTTTTATCTTACAACGTGGCAAACATACAGAAAAACACATTGGCATACAAGCCGGTGTAATCCGGTAGGACACAGGTTGCAAGAAAACCATACCTGTCACCGGAGTCCACTTTATCACGTCCACTTATGTTCCTCGAGCAATTCTCGAACAACTGTTAACATCACATGTGTTTTTATTAACATCGGGGTTGCTTGATTATTTAATGTCTAATGCCTATAATTTTTCCCCGTTAACTTAGTTACATAACTTCACTTTTTAACTTGTTTTACTTTCACATTTTATTACAACTTTTCACCCACTTAATTGTCATTAAAACTCACCTAACAAGTCCTTAACAACTTTATAACATCATTACCTATCAATCCCCATCATTACATATCATCTTATAACCTTAAACAACATTTTTGGTCCGACCGACCTTACCGACCGAACTTGTCCAAGTTCGGTCCATTCCAGAACATATTTCCGTCAAAATTTTCTACTCCGACCGACCTTGTAAGTTCGGTCGCATGTTCGGTCTATTCCCGAGAGTTTCTTCCCTTTGAAAATTTAGCCCGACCGAACTTGCCAAGTCCGGTCCCATGTTCGGTCGGTTCCAGAAACTTAATCCGTACACAAAATACAAGCCCGACCGACCTTGCAAGTCCGGTCCCCAAGGTCGGTCCATTCCAGAAGCCAATTCTCGCAGGGTAAACTGGGCTCGACCGAACTTGCAAGTTCGGTCGCAAGTTCGGTCTGCCCCAGACCCTTGTTTTCCTTTTCTCATTCAACTCCAAACTTCACCTCATATATCCTAGTACACCCTAACCTCATTTGGACACTTCAAACACACCTCTAGCCATGTACCAAACTCTTTAAATCACACACCAAAACCATTTTATCATTCACAAATTCCTTACAAAATTCTTAGCACTTGGAATGTTTCCTCCTTAAGATTCCTAAGTGGTATTTCACCAATAATGACCACTATACCAAGGTGTTTCCTCTACACCTTAACATCATCTCTCAAACTTCTTTTCTTACTAACTAAATCTCCTTTTTCACATCTTACCTAAACATCACTTCTTCCTTGTACATTAACATTCCTAAACCTTAAACAAACTTCTCCAAGACTTAAATACATTCTCAAAACACACATTGAATTCCTAGAACTTCCAAGATAATACCTAATTCCTTGCATCACTCTAAATCACCTTAATACATGTTTTCTTCTCAAGTAAACATTTATTCACCTTTAACACTTCCTAGTTCACCAAAACTTACTTAAAACACTTAGAACTTCTTACACATTTTCCCAAATTTGGCCATAGCTTCTCTTGTATATACTCTCATCCAAACACTTAGGTTTTTACCTTATTTCATTCAAGAACACCTAAAATCCATCAAACACATTTTTATACACAAACTTCACACATT
The DNA here is from genome assembly GCA_023374045.1 of Limonium bicolor. Lineage (NCBI taxonomy): Eukaryota > Viridiplantae > Streptophyta > Magnoliopsida > Caryophyllales > Plumbaginaceae > Limonium > Limonium bicolor. Next base: position 70,627,236 of record CM041779.1, on the reverse strand, counting down.
AAGCACTACATCACGATATAGTGCATAACTTAAATTGCTTGGCACTTAGGCCCTTAAATAACATGGCTCTTAGGCCCTTAAATAACATGGCTCTTAGGCCCTTAAATTGCATAAACCTTAAACACTGAATTTCCATAATATATAAGCCTTTGACCTGCAATTACATACACCAAGACATATGTCCTTAATAAACTCCTTGAGAGCATTTCACTAGGTCATTCACCTTTGGCTCCTTAGATCATTTTAACAAGCAATATAAGCTCATTTCTCCTAAGGCATTTAACCACATTAGGTTAGTATATTTACCTCTTTTACACTCAAACTTCTTTCTTGTTTCCTCCTAAAACCGGTAAGGCATTTCTTTCCTTGTCAACTACTAAACAATATACCAACATTGAAATGAGTATATAAGCTTTATGCTTCATCTCATTGTAAACCCTAGGTTCACATTATTTCGAAAACACTAATGTAGTTGTTTTACCTTGGTCTTTGAAGAGAGTTTGAATATCTATGAAGAGAGGACTCCACCTAGTCCATGAGAGGTTGGAATGAAGCTAGAACAAAGTCACTCAAAGAGCTACATCAATGTGTATTTTCGGTCAACAACAAAACATGGAGGAAACATGATTTTTCTTTGAGATTCCTTACCTAGAAGCAAAGGAGGTCAATAATATGTGGAAAGACAAGCTCAAGCTCCTTCAATGGTGGAACTCCATGGCACCGAAATGGGGCTCTTGAAGTTTTGAGAAGATAGAAATGAAGAGCTTGATGAGAGGAAGAGAATGGTGGTGTTTGTTTTTGATTTGGTTAAGTGAGCTAAGAAATATTAGCAATGGAAGATGGCATTTGGTGCTGTTGCTGTAGCATTACCGTGAGAACAGAAAGAAGAGAGGTAGAAGAAAGCTTAGAAACCGTGTGAAATGAAGGAGGAAGGGAGAAATGAGATTGGTTTTGCTTTTGAAGATATTTATAACTTAAAGCAAATAGTAACCTATGAGTCACCTCTATTTACTTAACAAGTTAACATGTTTGGTGACTCATTACTACAAAAACCGGCCCCCTTTATATCATTAAGGGTATTATAGTCTTTGTTGGTCAATTTAATTACTTATAACAACATATGTTACAACTAGCTTATAAAAAATCACTATTCACAAAAACAAGGCACATAGAAGTGAAATTTTTGATTTCCCATTGATATAGCCACCCAAATGTGATACTATATAGTACACAAGTTAATTAAAGAGTAATGATGGACATTTAGCCATTCAAAACTCATTTACAAGACAATTTTTCAAAAACGTGCTTTAAGACTCCTTAAAGCACTTTTTGTGTTTTAACTTGTTTTCAAGCTTGGTTTCCTTTGGTAATTGATTTAATATGTTCATTAACATATTTATAAGGTATAGGTATGACCGTTGGGTCTCATACACATTTATCCCAAGCTTAGAGCACATTTTGCTCTTATTGACTTTAAGGTATATTCTTGTGTTTTGTTTGGTTTCATTGTGTTTCCTAAGGACTTAATTAGCCTTATTAAATCATACTTGAATATTATTAAGTCTTGGCAGGCTCTTTGGGTCCTAACCAAGTTCACTCATAGCTTAGAGCATGTTTTTGCTCAAACCGTGTCTTAGTGTTTTATTGCCTTTACTATGGTTTACATTGTTCACTGATGTTTCTAAGGCACTTTTTAGCCTTTACGTGCCATAGTTTAATATTTAAATCACATATCAAGGTTTGGGGTATTTCAAACGGGCGGCCGTTGACTAGTTATTTATTTCATTTCCCAGCTCAAACAAACAATCAGAAAAATCAAAGAGAATTCCTTTTCATTCCTATCCATTCTCTTTGTTGATTCTATTTCATTTCCCCGGCCTAAAACAAAGAGCCCCTTAGTATTATTAGAACTACGAATTGGTGTGGTATCAAGTTGTGTTGTGAAATGATATGAGACCCCACCGCACATAACATATGGAAATCTGACATCGATAGGTTGAGGTGCGCTGCGGAATATGTCTAACTTATGACTTGACTTGTTAGTCGATCAAAATAGTTCTTCCAAGCGGTTCCCAAAGAGACCTCAACATTACATATTACTTGGTCTTGCAGGTTAGTTCGAGAGTTGGCAATTGCAGTCTTGCCCCCACCCACTCTCTCTATCACTCTCAGTGAACCGACGACTCAAATTGACCGTCAAATTAAAGTGGGTTTTACATTCATTCACTTTACAACCTTTACAAGTGCAAAGGTATCGTGACGTCAAGTAAGTATGTTGAATGGCGTGTCTAAGGGCATCCACAATGGTGTAGATTCCACCTATAATGTTAAAAGAGAAAAAAGAAAATGATGAGGTGGAGGAGAGAGGATGTGAGAGGGGTTCTTAACTAAGATACTCTCTTTTTAGAGAACCTAGGTAAGTAAGAGAGAGATTATGAGAGGAGATAATAAAATAATATTTTTTGGTGGGTGGAATCCACTCTCACCATTGTGGATGCCCTAAATCGTCATTTCCTAGCTATTTCATTCTCTACAATGGGTGTAGAATACTAGGCGTTTTGTACACTTTACGGGCTAGTTTGTTTGGATGGAAGGTATAGGAATGTGTCTATGCAATGGAAATAAAACTCCCTCTATTATCTGGTTTTATAGGAGGGTATAGAAATTTATAGAAAGTATGAGAATCAATTTCTACCTATTCCCATAGATTGATTACCACGGGGAGATGATTATCACATTTCATTTTCTCAATGCACATCTTTTTTAATTACCAATTGTTAACGAATTTATTAGTTAGTTTTTTCCTTGATTTTTTTTGAAAAAAAAAAATAGTTTTCCTGAAATTTACTTTTTGAAAGTAAAAGATAATTAATTTATTTAAAAAATGTTATTAGATATTATTTTGTGAAAAATAGTTTAATTAATCACTTTATTTTCTAGATAACTATTAATATTTAGTTCTATCAAAATTTTATTATATTTTTTAATAAAATATGTAGAGAACTAATATTTGTGTGAATTAATATAATTTGATCAATTAAATCTAAATTCAAATACTATAATTAAATATGTTTTATATAAAACACAATATATTCACACTCATAACTTTATTTCTAAATTTAAATTATTATAATTTATGTTTAAACAGTTATACTTGTATTAGTTATAAAGCTGATTAATTATAACTCGGTCTGATGACCTTTAAAAAAAGGTTAAAAAGTCAGTCCAAAAAAATCGGGCGGGCTTCGAGGTCGAATAAAAAACTGGCCGACCCCGGAAACATTTTGGACCCGCGACTAAACCCGGCCCGACCGAAATAAATATATACAAAAAAACAGGTCTGGCCCTGGTAAAATTTTGAGCTCGCGGCTAAGCCTAGCCTTGCCCGAATTACAATATATATATATTTTACAAATAAAATATATTTTTATTTAAGCTTATATTAAACTTGTTTAATATTTATTTAAATTATTTATTAATATTCATTTAAATTATATTATATATATTTTAAAAATCATTAATTATACTTAAAATAATATAAAACCAAACCGGCCGGGCCAAAGAGAAACAAAACTTAATTGTGTCCACTAATTTGATCAACTCTAATTTGCTATTTAATATATAATAATATAATTTAAATGAAATTTAAATTTTAAAGTTTGTAATAAAAACAATTGATTATAATGTTTAACATTTTATTTTATGTATGAGCCAAGAATTCTATATCTTTAGATAGTAATTATTTATGTGAAGTTTTATTATGTAAATATTGTAGAAAATAAATTCATTTTTTTATGAATTTAAAATATTTGGACTGCACAATAAGCATGAAAATAAAGATAAAAGTATGAATATTAATTGTTTGTCTTAACCAAACAAAAGTATGATAATGCTTATTCCCATACCTATTGATTCTATTACTATTATCATACTCATCATTTTCATTCCCATCACCAAGTCATAGGATCGTTACAAATTCAAACTTACTTTTATATCTTTTCATCCCATTTTTCATTATGCTAATATTTTTTTCATTCCAATATTAAATATAAAATATAAAGTAATTTATAAAATTAAATTCTTAATATATAGTAATTTTTCACATAAACGATTATAAAACTTAACTTTATAAAAGTATATTATTTTACTGAAATCAAACAAGATGATGAAATAGTGATGTGAAAGTATATACAGTATGCCATTTATCTACGCTGGACCGAATCAACAGATACATCCATCGCTACGCGCCCACATAATTCTCAGGCCCCATGAACTCAACAACTTTCTTTCTACTCAACTTTTGTTTTGCATTTTTTTCTTTAATAAACTCTTTTTCTTATAAGAATGCGATAATATCACTGTGAATATAATATATACCAAGTCGTACGTGAGACAACATCAATTGGTAGTTTTTTAGTTGTCATCGTTGCCGGCCAACCCCTCAAATTTATACTAGTGTTAATTTTCTCAACTGGGAAGGTAGCTTATGGGTCACTATAGGGATCGTTCGCTCCTTGCCAACAAAAGCTACTATTAGTAGCTTTTCATTAAGTTTCCTGTGGTTAGCAAATGGTGGGTGGCCAACTGTACTATGGTAAAAATATAAAGCAATTAAAAGTTGACATTTGTCCAGTACTTTTCAGAAAAGAAATTAATGTGCTAGATGCACTGAACGAACGGGTCCTAAGTCTCTTAACAATAGGCGATAAAATATGACATATATATATATATATATATATGCATTTTTTTATAAGTGGCCGGAGAAACCATCTAAATAGGCAATACGGCTCATCAACATATATATGCATATAATATCCTCACATATTATCTAGTATTACATTTAAAAAACGAAACAATAACAAATTGAAACGACTTTAATGTGTTTATTAAAAAAAACAACTTCAAGGTGAATAGTGAGTCGTCGTACTACAGTACTACTACATCAATTAGTTAGTTAGTAGATACCTAGATAGGTAGCTATATATCTTATCAATAACATTAATTAGGAATTAGTTGCAATGCTGTGCAAGTTGTGCTGTGGATGGAGCCGCGGAGCGATGACGCTAGTTCGTTAGACTAGAAAGAAGCCAACAACAACAAAAAATCAAGATTGAGCAGCTACCTAGGATGAATAGTAATACTAGTAGATAATAGTGCGTAGAAAAAGGCCGGCCACTCTCCACTCCACTCCACTAGGCCTTGGCCGGCCCACTCTCACTTGCCCGCGCTCAACCAACTCAATTTGACTATGAAAAGTAATTACACTCACATAGTTAGTGCAAAGGCGTCAGTCAATCAAGTACGTTCGTTAAATGGCGAGGGGAATAGGTAGATTAGGAAAAATTCCGGTCAAAGTCAACATTCCCTCCCCAGTAACAAAGAAAGAAAATTGGACGGCTTTAAACCACCGTATTCGATTTATTAAGTTACTATAAGGACACAGTACTAATGCAGAATAAGCATAAGCTCACATAACATTTGTATGTTCCAAGTGTCTTTAAAGTTGATGTAAGGATATATTTATAATTTACTAAGGACACATAGATGTGTAATGTGGATATTTTTTATCACTTATGCATTCCTTTTTTTCATCTGTAATACCCGTGAACAAGACCACAAACAATGCAATTGACTGAAGTTCATATAGAAGCCCACAAAAATCTATATCCACCACAAGACTCTACACATTTTCAGCATAATTTATCAATTTCCCCAGTGGTCAAGAAACTACAAAAACAATATTGGATCTGATTAACAGGCATATTTACCTGCTCTTGAAGAGCTTTGCTCTTGACATCCAGACACATAACTGCTTCTTGTATATCTCATACCATTTGTTCTAGCAATATATAAAGTTAACGCTAGAAGGAGACATGAGCTGGAGTGCATGCGAGTACTATAGATACATACCAAAAATTCTAGACGAGAGAGCTTCGCTCGATTTGGTTCATTTAAGTACGAGCTTGTCACACAGACTGAATTTGTATGCCAAAGTCAGATATAAAACCCACGTTAGCCTATCTCTTCTAGATAAGCAAGCCATTTTCATGTATTATCAGTTCTTCCACCTGTCACGGATTGCTAAGATCTGGGAGACAAGCATATCTAATAACATGCTAAATTAAAAGAGAACAAGAAACTGGGATAGACCATCCATGCGTATCCGTTCAAATGATCACCTCTCAATCAAACAAACAACTGGTATTTTCGTGGGGTTCTTCATGGACGGTGGACGTTCCTCTAAAAAAATTGAAGTTAAACATTTGTAGTTTCTATCTTTATAATTGGGAATTTAATCAGAACCAATGAAAACCAACTCGATGATTATCATATATCACGGATGCAAGTCAGTTTACAATCTCATTATACTTGTTTTCTAATCTTTATATATAATTATGATTGTTGTATGTGTTTAAATATTATTTTCTTAAGTTAAGTAGAAGATTTTATTTAATAAAAAACTGGTACTCTACTATAAATTTGGCCATATTGTGGAAAGAATATGTATATGGTTGATTGTTTTATGGGAAGGGCATATTAGAAAGTGCAGAAGTTTAAAATTGTAGTCCCTCCGTCCTGAATTGACCGTCCTTTTACTATTTGGACATGTCGTTTGACTTCAATTTTTAACATATAAGATAAATTAATTTTGAAAATTTAAGTTTTGCATATGATTCCTTACATGATAAATTATGTTATAAAATTTAGTTTTAAAAAATATTTTATCTTATATATTTGATATTGAAGTGGAAAAACGTGTCATAAAACAAACAGGACAATCATTCAGGACGGAAGGAGTACTGAAAATCTTTTAGTGACCAGCGGACGGCCAGTTTAATTAATTATTGGGATTATTTTAATTTTCTCGTTTTGATTGAAACCAACAACCTTTATCTCTGTTTATATAAAAAGAACTTTTTTCTCCCACACAGTGTCACTCCTAGTCCTAGTATCAATCGACTGGCTGGTCGACTTGCCAGCTCATCAAACTTTCTAGTAGTGTTGAGTTGAGACTCAGTGAGATCAATACTGATCAACTCAGGAAGATAGAACCGCCACGTAACTACTTTACGGCCCTCCTTCAATCTCTTTCTTTTCTTTTGTTGTAGTCCCGTAATATATTTTTAATTTCGTTACAATTTTTTTTTTCCATGTGTTATACTATATGTTACTTTGTCGAAGTTCGGGAGCGCTACCAGCTACCTACCGCTTTTAGCCGACTTCGCTTGCTACATGTCGACATTGCACGATGACAACAAGCGGCCTTAGGCTTCTCTAATCTATATTGCACCTAACATTTGTAAGTTTGGAGATGGGACATTTTTAGACTGGAAAACGACAACTTTTAAAATATCTAAAAATAGAAATATCAAATTATGAAAAAATATACTCCCCTCCTATTCTAAATATAAGTCGTTTTAGGCTTTAGAATTATGTTTAAATTATAAGTCGTTTTAGACTTTTTATATCTATCTTTCTACTTTTTAATTATTATTATCATTCCACACTACTTTTTATCTTACCAATAAAGTATACTTACTTTTTTATTCTCCTAATATAAAAAGTAAGGGTATACAAGTCTTCTTAAACTCTTTCTTAAAAATGGTGAAAAATCTAGAGACTTATAATTAGAACAGGAGGAAGTATAATATTATATATGATTTTGATGAGAAATAAGATATAATAATGTGAAATAATATATTAATTAAGTTATTTTAGTATTTAATAGTTAAAATAAATATTAATTTACTAGTTTACACACTTACGTTTCTATGAATAATATATGTAGGACATCAATATAATGGGTTCGTTTGGGGACAGCTGCTGGGAGGCTGCTGTCGGGTTCTTCTGCTGGAATTTAGAAGCTGTCTGCTGACGAATTTTACAGAGCTGTCAGCTGCTGGTTTGGGTGTTTGTGTGGAAACCTGCTGCTGGTTTTAAAATCTGTTATATTTTTTACAATTACCAAATTGTATGTTGTATTTAGTAAAAATTTGTTAGTTTACGCATGTTACTGAATGAAAAACAGTTTGGCTTTTTTTAAAAGTTTTTTCTCCTATGAATTTGATTAATTTGTACAACTTTACATATTTAGTTAATTGCATTTCAAAAATTAAAGAAAATGATTATTTCATATCTAAGTAGTACATAAATGTGATTACACATACACGGCCAAAAAAAATGTAAACTATTAAGTTTGTCAAATACACCCACATGGTTAATCTTATACTTTAAGAAAACTAAACTAAGCTCATATAGTTTTATGGTTTACAAACGTCTTAGGATATATAAGTAGTAACGAGATACACTTAGCTCACACAAATCATATTACCGTAGATAAGGGAAGTCTGTGAAAAATTGGGCAGAGTCTCCTTTGTTTTTCTATCGATCACACACACAAACAGTGGCAAGCCCGTAGAAATAAATAAGCAATAGTAGACAGTGCTTGGCAACAGAATAAATGGCCAAAGGCCACTGAGTGCACTAAGCAAAAATAACATTAGTTATCAGTTACAGCCCAAAAAAAAATAAGAAAAATGCAAGCTAAGAATATAAAAGACATCAAAAAGCCAAAATAATAAAAAGAAAAATAAATGGCCAAAGGCCACTGAGTGCACCTAAGCAGAAATAACATTAGTTATCAGTTACAGGCCAAAACTTCATCTGCAATAGCGTTACGAACATCATCCATAGACATCTCGTTTGGATCGTCCCCAACGTCCACATCATCAGCAACCTCACCATTGTCTTCCTCATTACCGTCTGCGTGCCCTACATACTCGTTTTCAAACTCAATGAAAATGGAGTCGAGTGGATCAAGTAGTCGTATATAGTTGTTTAACGAAAAACATGCTGAAACTATCTGCTTTGAACCGTCGGCGAGTAATGTGGCACACAGTCTAAAATACACCAACGCTTCTTGAGAACACCAACACACCCTTTCAATTACACTACGCAAGGACGAGTGCCATTTGTTAAAAATCTCCTCACGACCAGTTGGCGGAGCACCCCTCCATTGTGATGAGTGATATCGCGCGGTTGAGAAAGGTGTCACTACACGTCCACGATTTGCGTATCCTTTGTCGGCTAAGTAAAACTTTCCTACATCATAAAGTGAAATTGTGATTGATTCGTCAAAGATAAGAAGTTTCATATAATTTAACAAAATTAAGTAGTAAATTTATATATTACCATCTGGTGGTGTGGGGTAATTGAAGCTTCTTTTTGAGTCGGCCAATATGCTAGCATCATGGGCAGAACCTTCCCAGCCGGTGACTACAAAAGTAAATAACATGTCGAAATCACAAATTGCTAACACATTCATTGTTGTTTCCCTCTTTCTTCCCCTACATGCCATCTGCAAATGCTCGTCAACGACGATCTTAACATGTGAACCATCTAGAGCTCCAATCGCATCCTTCAAACCATTAAAATATGTTAAATGTCATGAATTACAAACAATTACATAACATGGTTGTTTCATAATAACAATATATTTCTACCTTGAACGGATGATAACGTGGGTTTGATTGAATTTTTTCTGGCACATCACGAAACTGTGGGTCACGTGGCTTCACAATGTCCCGACCGAACAAGTCCATTGCGTTCAGTACATCATGGAAATTACGAGATACAGTTTCAGCAGAACAAGCAAATCGTTCTTGGGCATCTCTGTTTGAATCTTTCTTTGCCAATATATGTAAAAACAGTCCGACCTTCGTTTTCACACTAAACTCAGAAGTTCCCTTCAAGCCATATTTCCGAAAGAGTATCGAGCACAAACTTCGAAAAGTGTATTTGTTCATTCGAAAATGCGTTGAATATTCTTGTATCGTCACAAGAAATCAGCATGTCATCTATCCAATCGTTGCCAGTGAATACGCCTGAGTGACGTCTTACACGTGGCGGAGGGTTATTCACGATTGCAACTACCGCTACCGCAAGACCAGCTACTGTAATCGCATCAGCATCGGCTTGTATTGAATTCGCCATATTCTCCATAAACTCCATATAGGAATCTTCATCTTCCGATATATCCCTTCCTTGTCCACCCAAATTGTCCATGCTATTTGAGCATAATATGAAACATTATTAGTTATATTAAACATTGCATCACAATCATGGTATTACAAATACTACAAATATAGAGATTCAAACATGTAAATAAACATACATAAAAGTAGTTATATTAAACATTGCATCATAATCAGGGTATTACAAATACTACAAATATAGCGATTCAAACATGTAAATAAACACGTACAAGTACACTACATAAAAGTACACTACACCACATCATGAAAAGTTCTACAAACCCAACATTACATAGCCGCATATAAGGGATATTTTGGAAAACCCTAAAAGTAACTTGCCACAACATACATAACTCATCAAAGACTCCTCTCATACTCAAATATAACCCAGTTCCAAGCAGTTGAGTCCTTCTTATGGCGTAGGAACACCTCTCGCTTCTTGTCATCATACACCAACGAAGAAGCGAACAGGAACTCCTTACTTTCAAAGTCAACCCCTTCCAAATTGTAGAGGCGATCCATAGCTGCAGCAATGGATGACTGCTCTTTAACAGCCTTTTCAGCAGCTTTTCCCTCCCTCATGTTCCTCATAAACGCAGCTGTGTCCTCACTCCTCTTGTTTGTCATTTTAATGGTCTCGTCAATGCTCTTTAGTCTTGATGCCATCTCATCATACTGGCGCATCCTGCGAGTCTTTTTGCAACCACCTGAGTCCTCAGAAGAAGAACCTCTCTTTCCTAGTGATGATGAATTACTGGGGCAAGGATTGAAGTTAGATGTCACAACAGGGCTTGTGGTGGGTGTTGTATCGACCGGGAATGAATCTGGGTTTGGGATTCAGTGTAGGTGTTGAAACCCAACGCATCCTTTACCCAACCAGTATGATCTCCTAATTCTTCCACCCCCAAATTCATGTCGTACATGCGGTTCACATATGAAGACTGGTCTCCAGGGCTGATATCATTTATCTGCGGTATGTATCCTGACATATCGTGGTCGGAGGGTGCAACGCTAGATGTAGCACGTCCCGAGGTCGAGAACTTTAAGTTACCACGTGCTACGTCCTTACCGAACACAATATGCATGTTCTTCTCCATCTCCTCTGTAAAACCATTTTTTTGAATCGAGCAAATTTCTTGTTCTCCTACACAAAAAGGAATATCACAAAGTTTTTGTTATTGTGTGGTGAGCTAGTTATTTAACGAGCAACAAGTTTGTGCGAGTACTAACCTTAATTTTTTCCTCCCACCATTCATCCGGTGCATCTATGGTTCCTAATTCACGCTCCCACCCTAGACCAGATTCACCCATCATCTGAAGCCATAGATGCCAATTCCGTTTCAACCAGTCGTACTTGTTCTTCAGTTTGTCAAAGCCCCAGGGTTTATTTGATCTACGCTTGAACTCTTCAACGCATGGTGTCCAAGAGATCTTCTTGCCAATTATAGCTCCTGATTGTCCTAAACTCACATTCAGGTGTTTCGCAAATAGCTCACATGCAAGTGCGTTAAGTTCTAGGGTCCAACTTGCATTTACTTGTGCATTTTCCTCATCATCATCCTCGATGGCGACAACTGGTTTTTTCCCCCTTGCCCTTCGTATTTTTCTTCGCGGAAGACGCCATCTAATAATTTAAACAGTTTTAGGCGTGTTAAAACTAAATATAATCAGCCCTAATAATCACTAGTTTACATTTTTGCTTCATTTACCAATTAATTAATTATATTTACCTTTCAACTAAAATACATTTACTTTGTTTTATCTCCTGATTTAATTTTCTATAAGTTCGGTTTGTTTTACCTTTTTGTTGGATACTAAGCGTTGTGTGTGGTAAACATCAGTAGGTACAGCTTAGAGCGACTCAGTATGTGCATAAACACCAATTAAGAATATTGTAAATATCTATGTAGTATAGAGTAACTATATCTCCGAGCTTTTAATTAAAGGCCACTTTAGTTTAGGGTTGCTTTAATTAAGGCTGCGTTAGTTTAGGGTTGATGTACAATCGAAACAATTTTATATTGACTAAAGTGATAACTTGTGAGTTTAAAATAAACATAACACAAGTGTTGCAGAAAGTACTTAAATGGCGCTCTTCAATGTATTATTACAATATCACAACGTTGTAAATTTTGTACAACATTTACACGGTACACTTCAATGTATTATTACATCTATCAACTTGTCTAATTTTATAAAATCCCTGTTGTTTATTGCTAGACCGAAGTTCAGTCATCATTGCAAACAAGGGAAGGTATAGTTTGATAATGCGCTCAGAGTAAAGCTTGTTAGCCTCTCATCATCGCTTTAGCAATTGAAAGAATACTAAACACAACTGAGAATACAGCTTCTCATTTAAGGTTCATATCAATGTAGTATCTGTAAATCATTTTTAGTCTTAATTGTAACTTTGAAATCACTACCACCTATTCATTTTAGAACCGCCGACCTAGAAGTATTAGGAGAGTTGTTCATCCTAATAATGGCAACAATTCTAAAATAATAGGCAGAGAAGCTGTAACTCAACAAGTTTAAGTATTCTAGCAATTACTATTAAAGGCTAACTTGCGAAAAGATTCATCATTGTCACCTTAGTTAATACCCACAGCTTGTGAATGGTAGACCAAGGACTCAGCATGCACCAACGATCTGGGAGGTGCAACAACAGATAAACCAGCCTGCTCAAGGTAATAAAAATGCCCACAATCAGCCACACAATCAAGCATAAATTACAGTTTTCACAATGCAACATGGAGATAACAGAACAACTATACGTTAGCTTCAATTTTTTTCAAGAGAAATCAATTAATTCAACAAAAAACTGCAATAGTTGGACAGATCTGCATGCACATAACCAACCCAAAGCACTTTACATACAGAAGTGAAAAACTGCAGAAAACTGTAAACTCTAGTTTTGTACAGCTCCTCTCTTCAAGCTTTCTTTTAGTCCATTAATTAGTTTCTAATTCCACCCAAGTTTTTACCCAACTAAATAAGTGTATTAGGAAGATTTTTAACTTAGAAACAACCCAAAACAACATTGATAACACCTCTGAAACTTCTTTATACAGAAGTGAAAAACTGTAGAAAACTGTAAACTCTAGTTTTGTACAGCTCCTCTTCAAGCTTTCTTTTAGTCCATTAATCAGTTTCTAATTTCACCCAAAGTTTTTACCCAACTACCTAAGTGTATTAGGAAGGTTTTAAACTCAAAACCAACTCAAAACAACTCTGTAACACCTCTGAATGTTCATTATACAGAAACCAGAAACTGCAGAAAACTGTAAACTCTAGTTTTGTACAGCTCCTCTTCAAGCTTTCTTTTAGTCCATTAATCAGTTTCTAATTCCACCCAAAGTTTTTACCCAACTAAATAAGTGTATTAGGAAGATTTTTAACTTAGAAACAACCCAAAACAACATTGATAACACCTCTGAAACTTCTTTATACAGAAGTGAAAAACTGCAGAAAACTGTAAACTCTAGTTTTGTGCAGCTCCTCTTCAAGCTTTTTTAGTCCATTAATCAGTTTCTAATTCCACCCAAAGTTTTTACCCAACTACCTAAGTGTATTAGGAAGGTTTTAAACTCAAAACCAACTCAAAACAACTCTGTTAACACCTCTGAATGTTCATTATACAGAAACCAGAAACTGCAGAAAACTGTAAACTCTAGTTTTGTACAGCTCCTCTTCAAGCTTTCTTTTAGTCCATTAATCAGTTTATAATTCCCCAAAGTTTTTACCCAACTAAATAAGTGTATTAGGAAGATTTTGAACTTACAAAAACCCAAAACAACATTGATAACACCTCTGAAACTTCTTTATACAAAACTGAAAAACTGCAGAAAACTGTAAACTAAGTTTCTGCACTCTACTTCTTCTTCTTCTTCTCTTTTTTAATGTGTTACATGGTTTCTGTAACATTCCAGGCTTATTTACACTTAGTCTAATGTGTTAGAAAGTTTTTAAGTTGATCATTAAGCCAATACCATCTTTATATTACCGCGGAAAAGTTAGTATACAGAAAACCAAAAGTTGCAGAAACTGAAATCTAACTCCTGCACACTTCTACTTCTAACTTCTCTTTCAATATGCTCGCTGGTTTCCTAACACTACTAGATTGTTTACTACTTAGGTAAGTGTGTTAGCAAGATTTTAAGTTCATCAACTACCCGTTACAACCTTCACAACCCCTCTGGAAATCGACTGTACAGAACAGAAGTTACAGATTTTTGAGACTCACGTTTTCTGCACCAATCTGTTTTGTTTTCCTTTTTAACCATCACAACGTGCCTCCCAACTTAGTTAAGGGTTTTAGCATTGTCTTAAGTTCATTATTAACCCAACACTATGTCTATATCAGTAAATGAATCAACCTACTGGGCTGCCTACTTCTTGCAGATGTTTTCACATACCTATAATCACATAGCAGCATATATGATAATTTTTTAAATGGAAATCAATTAACTCAAAATCAAATCTAGCACCAACTCTTACAAATTGCATAAGAACAACATGCAGATCCAAAATAGGAATAACAAGCTCACAAAAAACAATCACCATTGATTGTAGCCAGATTGAACAAAAGCTCAGCATAAACAATCCCAAACGACTGTAGCCAGATTGAACAACCTCAACAGAAAACAATCACCATCGATTGTAACCAGAGTGAACAAAAAGCTCAACAGAAATTGCATACTTACAGTTGATAGTGGACACGCAAGGTCAGGTTCAACCAACAAGCATCACAGATCCAAATGTTCAACCTGCAAACAAACAGAAAATTTATTTGTGTTAAAGCAAGGGATTATAGCCTGATTTTAAATCGAATCAGTCATTAGGAACAAACCTTACCAATTTCACAAGGATATCAGTCGAATCAGTTGGGTAAACCAACGAATTGTTCAGTAGCAGAAGCGTAAATGCAAAACCAATCAGGTGCAGTAGTTGGGAGTACCCACGACAAAGAACCAGAGATTAGTGTTGCAAAGGTACATGCGAACCCACAATTGGTTAATTGAAGGCCAAATAATTCAGAGACAAATTTCAGTCGTAGAAGGAGATGAAAGTTCGGCACCGCAAGCGACCCCAAAATTAGGGTTCTGTGTGTGAAGATACAGAAGTTGCATCTTATAGCCGACGAAAAGCAAAGGAGTGATGCAAAACGATAATTGAAACTTACCAAAGACATGATTGAAGAGATAAGAAGATAAGAGATTCAATTTCTCTGCAATTGCTGTACAAGAATAGTGCAGACCCATCCAAAGTAAATACGGTAGATACGTGGGTGGGAGTAAAGAATCAGTCACGGACAGAGGAAGAAGAAAGCTGCAAAGGTGAGTTGGCGAGAATAATTTCCTGGTGCGACTCAGATCTGCTCACAGACGCGAGATATTCTCAGACTTTGGAAAAAACGCAACGAAGCCAAACACCCATAGCGTCTGTGGAAAGAAAACAAGACGCAAACGCAGCGTCTGCTATTGTCCCCAAACGAGGTCAATGTCAAAAAACTCTACAAAGTTTTTGAAATTTTCCTTTCCAAGACGGACAGCAAGTTTCAGTCTCTAATACTCCCTCCGTTCACAATAACGTCATTTTAGAAACTTTGCACAACTTATTAAGAAAAGTAGGACAATGACGCATGTGCCCCTACTTTTACTTTTACCATTTAGATAATAATTATTTTTATATTGAATAGTAGGGAAAAGTGGAAAGAAGCGTGTCAAAAAGCTAATGACAGATATTTTTGAACAAGAATCACATCCTAAAACGACAGATTTAATAAACGGAGGAGTAAGTAATAACGCCGGTGCGATACGCAGTATTTATGCTTGAAACACGATGATGATAATGTCGATTATGGATATAAGTACTAGTACTACATAAAACTGATCACGCTAGCTGCTTATGAAGGAAGTACTCGAATACCGAATCATGCATCTAGCTTGACAAAACTGGATAAACCTTCACAGATGCTACTTACGTATGGTGGTAAAAAGTGAAACAATTAAACAAGAAGAAGAATAAATAATGAATTTATTCGAAACTCTTTTGTTTAATTTAATCATATTTGTGATAGACGGATATAAAATAAACGAATAAAATGCGGAACTGTTCAATACTATACTAGAAAGTAAAGAAAAAACTTCACTCTTGGAGTACAAACAAGAACAACCGATAATCGAGCTAGGGTTCATGGAAGAAGATAGGTGTGCTGTGTGTAATGCGACGCTAATTCAGAAGTATTTGGAGAGTTTCTTCCACTACAACTACGCTACACATAGACGTACGTACGTACTCAAGTTTCGCCACGTGTTGGGGGGAAGAGTGTTTTGATCTAACCACTTAACTGCTTTATTATCTAGATAAATAATAATAAAAGAAGAGGGAAGGTCGATTGATTGAGAAAAAAGGGCGGTTAGCAAAATTCAAACGACTTTGTTGTACGTAATACCTCCACCTGGTGTTTTAGACAAACAAACGTACGTTGATTACCCATTTTGCTAACTGATTAGGCAATTCAGCGTATTGCTTTTACGGGGTGGAAAAGCAGCAGCAAGCGGCAGATAGAGTCGGCTGAAACGTAACTCAACTAGTTCAGTGCTGGTTAATTGCTGTCCACAAATACATTACTATAATTACGCATTAAATTTTATACCAAATTATATAATATTTTTGAGAAAGAGAGGTTGCCTGATTTTTGTTAATTTTTAATTAGGTATGCGTACAAGTGTGTCACCGATAGACATGGATCATAAAATCTACTGTATGTGTATAATTATTTCTTATCAATTTTAAATATAGTAGCGCGTATAACGTAAGCTATCTGGCCAAATTTTAATCTTTTTACTATAGATGAGAATTGGTTTAAATGAAATTGTGTATTTTTCACACCACCTAATTTACTCATCTCTTTTGAATTTTGATTAATGTTAAACTTCTTCCTATAATATCAAAAAGTAAGAAAAAGATGTTAAGCTTCTTTCCTAAATCCTAATAAGACGTGCGTTGCGTGCCTTTCGTTCTAGCTAGATGAGCTCGGGTGTGTCAGATGTGTACGTACGGTGTGGGTCTCCCTCTGTCCGGACGGATAATTACTAGTATGATTAGTGAGTGAGTGACTGGTGGTGTTGTGTTGTCTTTGGTTATACTTACACGAAAAGACAAATAAACACGTGTTCTAAAACTAAAAGGTAGTCTGGGCATCATCCCCTATTCCAACACGTTGAAACAGAGGAGGAGATTACTTGTTGGGCCGAGACTAGAAATCTCATGTAGTACAATAGTATTTATCACTTATTTTGTCCATATACATACAACGCTCACGTAGTGCCAGGGCACAACACACATTTTGTAGTTTTTATAAAACTATCATGCTAATTTCATTTGTCCTAATTGATGGTAAATCTAGCTATCAAACGCTTGATTCACAGATTAAAATCTTTAGTGCATTTTCTATCAAGCCACATTATTATTATAAACATATTTATAACGTAAAAACACATAATCATTTGGTTAATTTCTATCTTTTTTCCTATTAAAAAAAAAATATAATGGTATAATAAAATAAACTTATTTTGCTAGTTAAATAATGGACAAATACTTAAAAGGTAAAAACTAGCTCTTTGTCTTTAGAAAATGATTTAGAACTTATAAAATTTTAGGAAAAAAACGAATAATAACATTACTAATGAAATCTCATAAGTCATTTGCTGTCTCTGATTACGTCATAAAGAAACAGGACAGATTTCAAACAAAAGCCCGGAACATAATATAGCAACAATAGTTATTTAATTCAGAAAAAAGTAAAAGGTGCCAAGACGCAATTTGAATGCTTACATTAACTTAATTATCTTAACAATAACATTAGTGTAGGCCGCGCGCGAGAGATAGAAATAAAGAGAAAAAACGTGGCACTCAGTTACATTATTAGGTTTGATATAATAAAGTAGGTAAACAGAAACGTGAGAAGCGAAGTAATTAATTAAAAAGCGAGAGATGAGGGCGATAAGTCACGGAAATGGTGCATTGAACTTAGTTACCACCACCTCTGGTACTGGTAGCTAGTAGTAGTATCTTTTAAGAACAAAACATTCAACACGTTACTTAGCTGAATGAACACTATCGTACGTAACCCATGAGGTCATCACATTATTAGTATTATGATATTATGCGTAACGCAAAGCAGTGGCATTAAACAAAACGCTACATTACATATATAAAAAAAATAAACCAGACACATTAATTAATCATCCGTTAGAATATTTCTTTTTAAAAGTAAATAATACTATATTCTAGGGTTATGGCGGCCACAAAAGTATATCCTCATTCCTGACCCGAGTGACCCCACCCCGTTGCTTCTCACTTTCTTTTTCTGAATTCGTTCGTTCAGTCGAGTTTTCACTTCGCTCAGTCGGAAATTTAAAAAATTTTACCATTTTGCTCTTACTCTTAAATTCTCCTATATATACACATTTACCCTCTATTATCTCTCCACAAAATTTCAAAATCTCACTTCGCTCAGTCGGAAATTTAAAAAATTTTACCATTTTGCCCTTACTCTTAAATTCTCCTATATATACACCTTTACCCTCTATTATCTCTCCACAAAATTTCAAAATCTCAAAACTCTCTATCTCTCTAGAATTCTCTCTGACTTCTCTCTAGAAGCGGTAACCGGAGCGGGAGTAGGAGCGGTAGCGGGAGGAAAGCCGGTGCTCAAGTCTTCATTCTGTTAGTACGATCTGCAAAAGTAGCAAAATTAGCAGAAAACAGTAGACGAATTCGGAAACGGGGGAGGAAGAAAAAGCCGGCGCAGGCGCCGGCCACAAGGAGTGCGCGCAGGCGCGCGGGTGGATGGGTTCGCGCTGGCACGCGGGAGGAAGAGTGGGCGCGCGGAGGAAGACTGGGCGCGGGCGCGGCGGAGGAAGGCTGGGCGCGGGCGAGGCGGAGGAAGGCTGGGCGCGGCGCGCGGGGATGCTGGGTGCGCGCGGGCGCGCGCTGTCGGGAACGCTCGGGGCTCGTTTTTTGCTGTTTTGTTATATATTTGGTCGGTTTTTGCTGTTTTGTTATATAATTGATCGTTTTTTACATTGTATACCTCTATTATGCGTGTTTTAATCAGTTCCTGGATTTGTATGAATTTGTTTTTGACGTTGAACTACTGAGATGCATGTATGACCGGTATTGACTAACCTCGACCGATCTTGACTAACTGTAAAAATAGTATGACTAAATTCTACGGTAAACACAGATGACGGGAGGAAAAGGCAAGGGTTTGCTTGGTAGGTTCGGTCTGGGTAAGGGTAAGACGATTTCCGACCGAGGCGAGAGCTCATCACACCCTCGTGTGCTTCTTAAGATCAATGTCAATCTGGGTGGTCTAAATTCTTTGTTGGTCGTTGAGTTGCTAACAACAGTAGTATTAGAACGCATTGTATCTACGATGAATTTGCTTTTATTAGATAAAGTATAATCCACATGTTCGTCTCGTGCTTACGGATAGAATCAGTAACCTTCCTGATGTTGTGAACGAAGGTATACTTGAAAAGTTACCCTTGGTCGACCAAGTAAGGATCAGCATCTTGTCCAGTGGTTAGAAACACAGATGGGCCAAAATTCGATCATTAGTGATGGATGGAATATTCTACAATCTACAACTTTTTTTTGATAAATTAGGTGTCAAATGTGCTTCTTAAGATCAATGTCAATCTGGGTGGTCTAAATTCTTTGTTGGTCGTTGAGTCGCTAACAGCAGTAGTATTAGAACGCATTGTATCTACGATGAATTTGCTTTTATTAGATAAAGTATAACCCACTGTATCAACATGAGACACTTCAATATTCAAAAATTTAAGTGTCCTTCTTCAATACATTCATCTTGCAAAACATTACAAGACTTCTTGAATATATTAATGGCATACAAGAATTCAACAAAATTTTACAAATTCTAATCTTCTATAATCAAGTGTCCTGATTCACAACAATCTGTACCACTCTGCATTGCGCGGTAAGTACGGCTCAATATAAGCTGTAACTGAGGGCTCATGCCAACGTCGCCACATCGGATTCATGATTGGGACTGGACAATTTTCGACTGTTTGGAGTCTAATGAAATGATACTGCTCAGCAACACATGCAATACCGACCTCTGCTGTTGGACGACCTAACCCCGATCATCACGTAGCGGCAGTGCGACCAACCCACTAGCCTTACCATCGTATGCTTTTGAAACTGATAACGCAATGTGGTATACAGTGCACAAGATGACACCAAGATCTAGAATTTCAATCTAGTATTGTGGTGGTGCAAATATGTCTTCAAACCAATTCAGTCGACGGTACTGTCTATCGTACCAAACTTGATCACATTTATTTAACCACCAATCTCTTCTATCCTCCAGCTCATCAAAGCATGCACGTCTAACCTGTTTCCATAGGCCTTCATCGTTGTACACGGCATCAGCAATAGCTCGAAACCCATAGTTTTCCATCACCCACTATCTCCCTGTAACCTATAATATAATTACCTAATTGCGGATCGAGGTCACTCCAATACGGCAAGTATTTCCAGGGGCTCCAGTATGTCGGATATGGTGCATGTTGTTGAGGTGGATTGTGTTGCATTGTCGGTCCTTCTCCAGTTTGACTCATTCGCTCAGATGGCCAACACTGTGATTGACTGTGTTGCATTGACGGCCCACGATCACTTGCACTTTCGGGTGCTGTCGGGCGTCACTAAGACTGCGAACGTCGTACGGCCGGGCCACGGTTTCCAAGACCTAAATGCTCGTGCTCGGACTTGTCCCTAGTGTTTGGCCTCTTCTTTTTTTTGGTAGTGGGCCTACCCTTAGGCACCTTCACCTCTGGTGGCTGTAAACCAGTGTGATCATCCTCGGGCTCCCATATTGGCTTCCACGCGTTGAACGCTTGTTCGATCGTCGTTGGATCATACCGCTGAGACATATCATCATACCATAAACCTACACATGAGATTTGTTCCTCTGTGCTATACGACTCATCGTATGTTTGGCGTTGTGCTTCAAATTCTTGTTGTGCGTCATATCTGAGTGTTCGCCAGAAGATATGCACTTCTTCAACTGGTATATTCAGACCGACTTGAATGTACTGAAACATACGAAACGCGTACGGTAATCCCATGGTCGAAGTAAACACACAAACATTTTCGTACGATGTTGTGTGGTCAATATCGCAACGACCGCTTCTAGCTGATCCTGGAGTATTTCCAAACATTTGAGGCTCACTTGATTGACCAGCAACAAAAATGGGACTTGCTGGTCCTCCGAAACCCTTCTGTCAATGGAGAACTCGAAGTCTTGTTTAATGTGGAAATGTTGCCCTTCGATGAATCTATGTATGTTGTCGAAGCATGTGTCTAGAGATCCAGTGGATGTATGAAGCCAACACTTTAGAGCTGAGTGGGCGCTCTCCGCCCTATAGATTGGAAGTCAATTAGTAGCAGATAAATGAGAAACATACCAATACAAACAGCAGAACATGTTGACAATTGAAGTTAAGCTAACCTGTTGGTAGATGTGTTGCCGAAATGCATGAATCTCCTAACCCATACCTCACAAAATTTCTCACGCTGACATAGCCATGTGTTGTTCAAGTAGGCAACGAAAGGATTGTTGGCGCCGTAAGAGTGTACTAATTTTCCGTACTGTTCATCGTACTTCGCAATAGTTGAGGCGTAAACTAGTCGCTTCCACCGATACATACTACTAATCGACTCTCTCACCTCACGCTCAACATGCATTATCTTGAGCGCATTGGCAGCCACGTTCTTGCATATATGCCAACGACATAGAAGATGTGGTACAGAAGGATATACCACTGAAAGTGCTTTCACTAGCGCCTTTTCATTGTCAGTGACAAACACATTTGGAGGATAGATCAACACCTTCTTCAACTGATTAAGCATCCATGTGTATGCAGACTCATCCTCTCTGACCGCAAAACAGAACGCTATACAGAAGTTCTTGCCGCACGACGTGACTCCGATGAACTCCACTAGAGGCAGCTTGTACATGTTCATCTTGTAAGTGCTATCAATAAGCACTACATAAGGAAACATCTTAACGAGCGTCAGCGAAAAGGGTGCGCAAACAAGACAAGACCCAACCTAGATGCATTCCCTGTAAAATGGACATTTAATTAGAACTAACATTTAAAGTGACTAACATACAAATAAACTGACACTAAACAGATGTGCTGACACTTACTTGCATCTTTCTCGGACCACCAACTGTAATTACGTTCATCTAGCGAGTGCATGAAGGACGCTACATCTGTACGTCCGCGACGATCTTCTTTTCTAAATTTTGAAACTAGGTTATAAATCGATGTCTTGTCTGCAGTACTTTGGGGGTTCTTGTCATGCAAATGGGCCCACATCTGCCTAGGCGCAACACCACTCCTGTACAAACTTTTCATGCTTGCCTTTCGTCGACACTAAAGCGAGGCCGGACGAAGTGAGATTGCGGTTACTAGCTAACTCGTGGTTGTGCGTCGGGACCATCACCAAGATAGACCAGCCCGTAACTTCCCCACCCCTAATGCTTAGGCGGAATGGGCAGTTGCATTTCTTCGTGCCACGCCGTGGCCTTCGACTAGATGATGACGATTCTCCTGTGCTAACCCGTGGCCTATGCTTGCCATACCTCTCACATGTTAGTATTACTTCACCGTCGTCTCTCTTAGTCTGTCTGATAAGATAAATATTATTTTCCTGTCCGGTGCGAAGCGCATAACCTACCCACGCCTCCTCTTTATCACCAAAGATCATGCTACTATTAAATACATGACTTGTGTCTACGTTCGCTTTCTCGAATTCATCATCGTTATCACCCTACGCAGAAAAACGTCGTTCTTCACAAAGTGATACTCGTAAACCCTAATACTACATACTTTAGAGTAAATCACACATAAGGCATGAAAATAAACAACAAACTATATCATCGTAAAGTACACGAAAAGACAAACGCAACGGTGCAAACGGATCGAAAAACGGAGCAATAACGAAGAAGATACAGCGATTTGAAAAACGAGCACCGGCGCAGACGCCGACATAAAGACGCCGGCGTCCGCAGCAAAGGAGGCGCGCAGGCGCGTTGAAACGGATGGGCGCGGGCGCGCGGGAGCCGGGTGGGCGCGGGCACGAGGGAGGATGGGTGCGCGCAGGCGCGCGGGAGAGTGGGTGGGCGCGGGCGCGCCATAGCCGGGGTGGGTGCGGCGTTTTTTTTTTCTTCCTTTTTTCGTTTAGTTTTGTATATATTCTAGCTACTTTTGTACATAAATTGCTAAAATAACAACAGAAAGTACCTCAGAATGAGCTCCTCGTGAGTACTCCTCGCTCCCTAACATCATCTGCATACTCGTCTTGCATTTCTGGAACACCACCTTCAGCATTTCCTCCATCTTTTTTACTTTTCTTACCGAACAGTTTTTTCTTCAAACTTCCGAAAGAAACCATTTTCTCTCTTTATCTCTCTAACTTTAGGATTTCTGAATTTGAATATGATTTTATATCATATTCACCTCCTTTATATAATGAAATTTGGGGTCACCTTGTAATATATCATAAATTATGGGTAAATATAGTAAATTTTGAAAATTATTATACTAGGGGCAAAATAGTCTTTTTCCGACTGAGCGAAGTGAAAACCCGACTGAGCGTAGTGACCCTCGTCTCGCCTGTCCATAAGCCCACTTTCGTTTATGTAATTTACTAAGGCTCGGTTCTCTACCTAGATTAACATAAGTAGATGAAATTTTGTAAAATTTCAAAACGTTGCTCAGAGCAGCGTTCCTATAGAATCTACCCTTAAAAATAAAGTAAGTTGGAGATGAATGGTGTTGATTTAAATGGTAGGTCCCACAATTTTCCTAATAATCTACATCTACCTCTCTTCATCTACCTGGAGAACGGGCCCTAATACTGCCACTAGCGTAGCGTATTATCGACGCAGCGCTTAAACGGGTAGGCACCAGGGTAATTTTAAATTCAAACGTTGTTCAAGTTTTTGTATTGATTGTTATATTGATGTAAAAGTTCCATGTGTTATTGTGAAAATTGTTCAACTTTATATGATGTTTGTTCAAATTAATTATGAAACATGTTCAGGGATGTATATAAACATCATACAACCGGTCGTATGATAGTCGGATTGGGCACCGGGGGCAGGGATGTATATATGGCTACAAGTTGGCTTTTAAAGCCAGGAAAGGGGAGAAACGGCCCAACATAGACAGGATCACAAATATTGTAATATAACTAAATTAAATTTACGCGTTTAATTTGACTTAGAAAAGGTCTATTCTTCTAAACAATACTCCATATCCCAGTACACACACATAACATAACTCAGTCTTCTCTTCTCCTCTCCAAATTTGAAACAGTGAATTAGCTACGACTCCAGGCGGCTGACATTTACCGGTCAACAACCTTACAAATTCATACACTGTTGTTGATTATTTGTTTAAGCAGGAGTCGTAGCTGATGCTTCACTGTACGCGCGTACCCTCCTCCTTATTTAATAGTAGTAATAATATCCAAGATCAAATTAAATTAAATACACTTCTAAGAAAAAAACAACTTGAGGTGGTTGTGGTACTAAAAAATCTTCATAAGTATACTACTACTGTATTACATTAGTTGTTATTTAGATAATTATTACTTACTCTGTGTTTATTTTTAAGTCCTTTTAAATTTTTACATATTCATTATAAAAAATGATATATGTATTTTTATCTAAATAGTAACCTCTTAAAATAAATATTTGGAACAAATATAAAAGTAATATATAAAAAAACAGTTTTTATTTTTAAACAAACTTTAGATGCTAAAAACCACCCAGAATTTAGAGGGAAGGAAGTAGTTGTTAGGTATCTAGGTAGGTTATAAAGACAATTAAATATTAGAATTACGAACTACTTGCAAGTTGTGCTTTTTTTTTTTCTTTCTTCAGAAAAGAAAGCAAGTTTGGGTTAGTGTAGCAGCCGTGCAATAGAAGACCCGGAAAGCCAAAAGAAAAATCAAAGGACGGACAGCGCGCGGCTACGACTACGAATAATAGTTGTTGTATAGTAGTTATAATAGTGCGTAGAAAAAAGGCCACACACACTCTCCACTCCCTCATCGCACACTCAACCAACTAGAATGACAACAGTCAAAAGTGGATAATACATTCATGCATATTGGCATAACAACAAGTGCATGGCGTCAGGTACACACTACACACATATATGTGTGCGTTCAATAATCGTTAGCTAGAATATATATATGCATTGCGACCATTTTGAATGACTTGATATCCATTATTAATTCTATAATAATAAGAATAACTATATTTAAGGAAACTTCTGATTTTACTTTCTGTTTCCATAATTAATTTCGTCGAAGCTGCATCAGATACTACATTTCTAACAAAAAGAACCTTAGCAGAACCCATATACAATCTCTGGTTCCTAAGGAATAAATGGTATTTGATCAGGAGAGTGCTGACTGGAGCAAACTGGCGCTGTCTACAAAGCTTCAGATTTTGTCATGGTGCAGCAAGTGCTCTAATGCTGCGGGAGAAACAAATCGACTACTATTTGTTTCTAATTTGAAGGAACTGGTGTAAAACGTGAAATACTAGTGTCTGTGTGCCGCTGAATTGTATTTTATTTTGCTTTGACTGAGTTGTATCTGTAGCTGTATGTTCTGTTTTTGACCCATGGTGGCACCACACCACCTATGTAGACCAGTTACTGGTTGTACTGCTACTTTGTAGCCCACCGATAAAAAAAAAGAACCTTAGCAGAACCAGGTCTACCCTTATCCTTATTGTTCGCCTTCTCAATGAGCGGATGAACTTGTATTCTTTTCGATCTTCTGACTTGCATTTCTTCCATTCATCTGATGCCACGTTGCCGAATATTCAAAAGTATGAGAAGAAAAAACAAAAACTAACAAACAACCAAGTAGCACCTGCCTTCGATCGGATACAAATTAGTAAGAAAAACAAATCAAAGACGACTGAAGAGGATTCAATGAAACACGTACGTACAGCTAATAAACGAAGTAACGATCGATAAGCAATGACGATTGAATTAATCGCTGGAAATTAACATCGATGGAACCAACAACTTGAACAATTCTTCTTTGCACCAAACGGTGGTATGGTAGGTGATCACCGGTTGGTTTATATACATATATTATAATTGTGTTTCTTAGAATTTTAACAGTGTAGTAGTTCAGAGTCTTCACGCACCATGCATGTACGCCCTTTAAGAATCCACTTTTTTCAGCCGTACGTAGTTGTTTCAAAGAGTTTTATCTATATATATACATTCAAAACTACTACTAATAGTACAAATATATTTAAATTGTATTCTAAATTATATTGTAGTACTATACGAGTTGGTTGCTACATATCTTTTAGCTAGTGAACTAACCAATCATATCACATATCTTTAAACAACCACATGTGAATTGCGCTACCAATCGATACACCTGAATTATATATAAAAAAAAACTGAAAAAAATATACCAGAAATTTATATTTATATGGTACTAGTAATAGTAGTAAAATTGATCGATACATTTAACATTTCTATGTTTCGTTTTCTTTTTTTGAAAAAAGGTGTACATCAGTGTGGTAGGTTAGTCAACAAGCCGGCCGGTTTAATTATTTTAAAGTCAACTCTATCCTAATCGACTATTTTAATTATAGACTACACTAACTCCTTCAACAGTCGACCGGCCTCTTGCTTGCCTGTTCAACTTTATACTCCCTCCGTCCTAATTGACCGTCCTGTTTACTATTTGGACATGTCGTTTGACTTCAATTTTTAACATATAAGATAAATTAATTTTGAAAATTTAAGTTTTGCATATGAATCCTTACATGATAAACTATATGTTACAAATTTAGTTTTATAAAATTATTTTATATTATATGCTTAATATTGAAGTGGAAAAATGTGCCATAAAGCAAACAGACGGTCAATTCAGGACGAGGGAGTACTAGATTGATTAAGAGTACAGCACGGATAAAGCCGCCACGTAACACTATCTATAGGCCCCACGTTTCTAAATCTTTTTATTACTAATAATTCTCCTTTACAACTTTAACCGCTACTTTTCTTTTTCTTTTTTTTTTAGAATCCTCCTTCCTTTTTTGTTGTGTGTTGTTGTGTGTGCCGGCCGGGCTTTACTTTATGACAACGTGCCAATTTATTTTTCTCCGTGGGTTGTTGTTGTTTGTTCTGGAATGAATTAGCTAGATAGCCACCACAAATTGCCGACTTCACTAGATCACCTCTCTGTCTACATCTTATGATGACAAGTGGCTGTAGAATA
This sequence comes from Limonium bicolor, assembly GCA_023374045.1. Classification (NCBI taxonomy): domain Eukaryota; kingdom Viridiplantae; phylum Streptophyta; class Magnoliopsida; order Caryophyllales; family Plumbaginaceae; genus Limonium; species Limonium bicolor. The sequence continues at coordinate 70,599,835 of CM041779.1, read as the reverse complement.
TCACGTACGACGCTTCTGGTGACTGACTTTCTCTAATGTGCGATTGCCACTCGATCGTAGCTTAAAAGATGATCGATTTTGAAGTGTCGACGATTTGTTTAGATAAGTACGTACGATTACTGATACTATAGAGAGAAGCAAAGAAGAATACCAACCGAATAATCTTGAAAACTTTAGAGGATAGGCATATATGATTCTACGGGAAACTTAAAAGAAAAACTAAAACAGAACACGTCTTTGATCTTGTTTTATTATTTTATGAATTTATTATTGACTTTGTTGTCAATTACCTTTGTAAGATTTGTCTGACTTGGTTAATTTATCAAAAGGAAAAGAGTGTTTTTTCATTTTTTTTTTTTGAAATAAAAGGAATGAAGAAGTATCCACTGGAGAGACGTTGTTGCCGCCGCGTGTTTACAGGATCAAGAGTCTTTTGATTTGACCAATCTGTTTTATCTAGATTAATGAACGTCAAGTAAGGAAAATGGTTTGGGTTTTAGGTTAGCAGTAAATTCAACCACTATTGTAGTAAATTCTGACCCCTAATTTTTTCTTGGTACCAGTTCACTTTAATTTCTTGTTTACTTACTATGCCGAAATACATGCATTTGTACTAAAATACATTCATTTTTCTGTAATTAAGCTGGAGGCAGTTGGTTAGTTTTGCCTAATTTTGTTGTTGTTAGGCATGTATATACTTACCTGCTGTATTTGTACACATATATATGATAATCATACTCATCTCTGTATTCTGGTCAATTTATGTATGGTGTCATTGAGATGTGTTCATCTCGTGAATGAGCTAGGGTGAGTGAGTGTTAGCTATACTTACACAAAAGACAAACAAACACGCACACACTCGCACGTGTTGGAAAAGTTGGTCTTCTTCTAACACGTTGAACAGAAATGGAACCCAGGAAAGTGGTATTGATTCATTATTCCACAATGTACGTATGACGACGCATTTATACGGACGGGTTATTTTTCTTCTTGAAAAGGGTATATTATAGTAATATATTCTATAGTAGTTGGAATTTCTGTCTACTTGGTATACTATGTAATTTATCACCCTTTTTATTTTCAGTGTGTACAAAAATCCAATTTGGCTACAACCACATGTATTATATATAGCTACATACATGTACGTTATTGATGTATATGTAAATTACGTTATATATGTACATGTAGAATTGTGACTGTTTTGTACTAAATGTAATACTATTATAAACTGTACATTATGTACTTTACTCACAGTACCATGAAAAATGTAGTCAAAGATAACTACAGGTGAGCTAAGATCATTGGTACAAAATTAGGCGAGAGATAAAAACTGGCAGTTAGATAAGTATTTACCGTCGGTTTGATAAAAGTACAGTAAGTAACAGAAACGTGATAAGGAATCAAAAGCGAGAGATAGGATGATGATGAGTCATGGACGGAACGGGAACAAGTGCATTGAACCAACTCCATCACAAATCTTGATTGATCGGGTATACATACACATAGGTGGAGTAGTAGTAGCATTTTTAGCAGAACAGAAACAGAACTAACCATGAAACTAACATCTAATATCTACTACTCACAACCAAACCTGTATAAACCAACCAAATACTACTAATCTTTGGAATTATAATCTTGACACAAACAAAAAACTTAAGGAAAAAAAATGAATATGCTATGGTGGTGGTGGTGGTTGAGTGGTGACCACACAAATAGTGCCTCCTTTTTTAGTTTTTACTCTCCTCCCCTCCCTTCCCATCTGCTTAATCTTTGCTTTCCTAACCCCACATTTTTTTTTTTCAACACACCGAGATTCAGTGCTCATTCCTCACTACACTATGTACCTATCCAGAACCACCCACAATCTGTTACGTAATTACCTAAATTGCCATATCATCGACGCTTACTTAATCTAGCTACTAGAGTACCATCGCCATACACGGGGGGTAGGGTACCATAGTCATATATACACGTGTGGGTAGGGTAAGGTAGGCTGCTTCCAAGGCAAGGAAGGAAAAGCGGAGAAACAGCCCAACAAGAAATCACAAATATTGGAGTATTAAAGAAATAAATTACGCGTTTAATTTGACTTGGAACTTATCGTTTAATATCTCTAACGAATACTCTGTATACAAGCAAACAAACTGTTCTTTTTCTTCTCCTATGTGTATTTGAAATTGTGTAACAAGTAATGTGTAGATGGTGGTGGTGGTGGTCCTTATTCAACGAATACAAAAAGATATACGCATTCAATTTGAAGAATCAATATAACTGTGTTTAAGTTTGAACCGGATGAATGAATTACTGCGTTTAATTAAGAACAACCAGTTGAAACTTAAGTGTATTTATTAATCTTTAACTGTATTAACAACTGTTTAGCAGTTAGTAGACAGAATAATAAGAAGACTAGACCCTCGGATGCCCCCCACCTCACACTCACACTTGGTATTACTATACTATTTAATTTGATTGTTTCAGTTGGTAGGGAGAGGAGGAGTTTGACCGACCTTGGGCTTGGCCACCAAGTGAGAACAGAGCCGAACACACAACACATCACTCTTAACAGAAAATCAAATTAAAAAATAAAAATAAAGATACTGCTACCACTTCTTCTATTAGTCATATTTATAATTAAATCAATTCTACCTTGATGAAAAAATAAAGAAAAATGAAACGTGACCCACTCTCCCACTACTCTCTCTTCTTCTTCCTTCCTTGCTTGCTTGCTTTTACTAGTAGTACACTCCACCACTCTTCTTCTTCTCTCTTTATCGCTTGTGATTTTTCTGTTTATTTTTTAATTTCAATAAATTATGTGTAATTAATGTGTGAAGAGTAGAGCTAGAGAGAGGCTGAGCTGCTACTACTACTTTCCTACCACTTGTCACGCAACTTCCTTCCTTCCTTCTCCCATCTGCTGACTTCTCTTTTCTTTCCCAATTCTCTTCCTTTATAAATCAATCCTCCTCAACCGCCTCACTCACTCACTCTCATATAACACTTCCCACACCCAAATACCAACCACTTCCATTCAATCAATCTTCCACTCCTCTCTCCACAAATTAATCTCTCTAGAAAGAACTAGCAAACAGCAGAAGAACAAGAGGAAATTGAAAGACTACTCTACTCTCATCAATCATCAATGGCAGTTGAAGCACTCAACTCTCCTACCGGCGCCGGTACAGCCCCAAACTACCCACCCCAATCGGCAACTCACGACGAAGAGGAATCATACTCCCATTCATCTCACTGGATCAAGAAGAAACGTTCTAAACGACCACGTCTTCCGGAAACTTCATCTACTTCAACTCCATCCTCACCACTTCCACCTACTCAAACGGAAGAAGAGTACCTAGCACTCTGTCTCATCATGCTTGCTCAAGGCGGTGTTAAGGAATCCTCCTCCACTTCCTCCTCTGTTCCACCTGATCCTCAACCACAGCAACAGATTAATTATTCAACTACTCCACCACCAACTGTTCCTACCAACGCCACCGCCATCGCCGCTACTTCTTCATCACCAGAACAACAACAACAACCATCTCCTGTTGCTGCTACACCCTCTCCACCACCCACCACCACAACAACAAAAACCTGATGAATCTCAATCAGCAGTCCCCTCCTCCATCATCGACAAACGCCAGATGAATTACAAGTGTACCGTCTGCGGGAAAGCTTTCGGTTCATACCAAGCACTTGGCGGACACAAAGCTAGTCACCGTACAAAACCCACCACCACCACAACAACAACCGTTGATGATGACAACAAATCAGCCTCCACAACAACCACAACCACAACTACTCCCAACAATAATCAGTACCCCACCCCAAACGCACCCGGTAAATTAAAATCCCACGAATGCTCAATCTGTCATAAATGTTTCCCAACAGGTCAAGCACTCGGTGGACACAAACGATGTCACTACGAAGGAACAGTCGGTGGTGGTACAAACAATAAGAACGTCACTGCTGCACCTACCGCGACTGGTGGTGGTAGTGCGATAACTACTTCAGAAGGTGTTGGTTCAACAGTAAGTAATCGTGGGTTTGATTTAAACTTACCAGCTTTCCCTGAATTCACAACAACCACCATCACAGCGACAGGGTGGTGGTGCTGCTACTGCTGTGTTTGATCGAATCGTTGTACCAATTGATGGATTCTCCTCGATGATGATGATGAAGAGAAGTAATAGTGGACAGATGTTTATGGTGATGAAGAAGTTGAGAGTCCACATCCACTTAAGAAACCGAGATTGAGTTTAGGGTTTTAATTACTCATCTCAGTCTGATTCGGTCTTTTGTTAGTTGAAGATAGATGAAAGATTTGTTGATGAATACAGATAGCTAGCAGCAGCACTACTGTGATTGGGAGAAAAAATGAAAAATTAGATGATTATTGATTTATTTTCTTTGGTGTATGGATGGTGATTCGGTAGAATTTGGCGTATGATGATGTGTAGATATATATACAAAACATACTAGTTTCTTTTCTTTGTAGTGACAGAATGAACGACAGAAGATTTGATGTTATTTTCTAATTACAAACACGGTTGTTTTGTTATTATCATCAACAGCTTTGAATGGATCGATCGATCGATTGATTTGTTGTATCAGGGGTTTTCGCTTGGAAACATGAACGAAATTCAATTGATTCTTTCTTGTGAATCCATCTCTGCCTAATACTTCTATGTTGTTTCTTAGTCATGCCGCCCGCCCCCGCCCGTTGATTTTTCTGATTCTGCGCCGCCACCGCGTAGTAGTAGTTTTTTGTTGATGAATAAATTCAGTTACTCTGTTCTGTTTCTACTTTTCTGGGAAGAATAATATTATCAATTTTTTTTAATCAAGAGCATAGTAGTAATAATATGCTTTATTATTATTTTGACGTCAGCGTGACTGGAATATTACACAGTTTCAGTTGAGTTGGGTGGGAATTGCGATGGAGGGAGGGAAGTCGCCTCCTCTTCTCACTTCTCATGTGGGTGGGTGGAGCTGGATTGGTATTCCGGAGTAAGGTAAAGAAAAATGACGGGTGCTGTTTAAGTTTAAGTGCCTTCCTGAGATTCGTTCATAAATTGCCGGCTCAAATCCCGAAGCTGATTCTTGCGTTGTTTTCCGTGTTTTCTTGCTTTGACCTCCAAGAGACTGTACTGAGACGTAGTGTGAACTCAGTCGTCTCGATCCAAACTCGGGAACGAAAGACGGACCGGATCATACGTTTGTCAAACTAACTTAAAAATCGCAAATTTTCGTAAACCAGATTAACCCGATATCCGGATCTGAAGTAGTAAAACATTGAACACAGTAAATTAGAGTAGTAGTCGGTTGACGTGAGCTTGCAAAAGTGAGAACACGCGTAAAACGCCGCTTCTCTGTTTTTCTCCTATTTTTAAGAAAAGTATGCCGTAGTCGGTTACCCATCGACACCCTTTTAAAAACTTATACTAACAACAACAAACACGTGCATTATTAACAACAGGGAAAAAAGATTATACCAAACAATGCCAATTCAATACAAATTAGGTGTTGTTGAAGAATATAACCGACGTGGAAGCTAAACTAGCTGCAACTGCGTAGCAGGATTAGCAGCAACTCGTTTAATTTGCCGTGTATAAGAAAAAGAGAGCTAGATTGATAATATATGGTAGTGTATATTATAAGAAGTGGAAGCAGTCAACATTTGGCCCCACTGTTTGTTATGGATTCGTTTAAAACCAACCAAACTAGGAAGGTGATGATGCAACAAACTAACAACTACTACTAATTTTACTTCACGCACAACGCCTGGCCTGGGTGATACTGTACTGATTCACGAGAGTGAGTTGAGTATATGGTAGCTATGCGGCGTCAAAGATAATGCCATATAAATTAGATCTCGCCTAATTAAGATGAAAATCAAGGGGCGAATGAGTCAGCTGGGTTTACTGTGATGATGGGTATTCTATGGATTGAATGAGTCATCTGTGATGGCCAGCCAGAACCCACTTATGGACCCACCATACAAGTAACAGGTTTGTGTAAAGGCCTAATATTTGCCTTTTATGTAAAGGCTTTGGTTGATATAGATCACGCACTTATGGACCCGGTCGTGAGTCGTGACCGATCCACTAAGTTCATCACTATTACTGTATCAGTTGCCCCATGCCTATCTAGTTGGTGTTCCTATGATCTATCGTGTTGAATCACGAGAAACAAAATTTGTAACGGGAATAAGCTAACAATGAGACAGAAATAAGTTTTCAAAAGTTGTTTGCAATTAATAAATTTAATCCGTAACTCTCGACATGTATCAGATAGCAGGTGCCAGACAGCTAGATGTCGTCTTTTTCATTTTATAAAGGGAAATTTCATGAAATACCACTATTTTTTTGGCTAATTCATGAAATGACACTAAAAAAAAGAAAGTCATAAATGTCACTATATTTTTTGAAAATTCATAAAATGTCATCATAGATGGAAAAAGGATTAAAATACCCCTACTAGTTAAAAAAAATACTATTAAGTTCACAATATGCCCCTAAATGTTAAAAATTAGCGAAATTTCATGAAATGCCACTATATTTTGGCTAATTCATGAAATGCCACTTAAAAAAAAAGAAAGTCATGAAATGCCACTATATTTTTTGAAAAGTTCATGAAATGCCAATGTAGATGAAAAAAAAGACTAAAATGCTCACACTAGTTCACAAAATACTTTTAAAGTTCACAATATGCCCCTAAATGTTAAAAATTAACAAAAATATCAAAAAAAAAAAAAAATAAAATAAAATAAAAATATAAAAAAAAATTAAAAAAAATAAAAAAAGTAAAAAAATTTATAAATTTATAAAATTTTAAAAAATTTTAAAATTTATTTTTTAAAAAATTACTAAATTAAAAATTATAAAAATTAAAAAATACAAACTTTAAAAAAATTAAAAATATTGAAAATATCATTAAAAATAAAATAAATAAATATTTCATTTTTAAAATTTAATCAATACCATAAAAAGAATATTGAGTTCAAAAAAAGAATTATACTAATTTTTCTACCAATTTAGTATTATAATTTTTATCATACATTTTGTAATTATTATTTCCTATCAATTTAGATTATTTATTTCTTCAAAGTAAACAATTTTTTTATATTGGTGATAAATTTTAAAAACTAAAATTTCTAAATATAATAATTTATTGGAAATAGAGAGCTACTAAGAATAATATATATATATATATATATATAACAAAATTAAATAGTAAACTTATTTGAAATGTAGAATAAAATGTTTTCCGAATAATAATATGTAACTTATTACGAGCAAGTAATGATATTCAAAGAAAGAATAAGTTAAATATTATTATTCTGAAAACACACTAGTAGAAAAATGGCCTATTTCGGCGGTTCCAAGAGGCCTATTTCGGCGGTTTAAACAACTGCCGAAATAGGTGGGTGCCCAAATCAAAATCTGACGACCGAGCATGAGACTATCTTGGCGGTTGTGAGCTAAGAACCGCCGAGATAGGCCCTATTTTTGTATCTATTTCGGCGGTTCTAAGCTAAGAATCGCCGAAATAGCCCCCCCCCCCCTTTTTTTTTGTTTTTTCCATCCCAGCATATATATTCACCCCAACACACTAAATGATTCAATGAGACCTGTAATAAAGCTTCATCTACACAGGGAGCTCTAGCACACATTTAAAAAGTTTTAAAGCTCTGAATTAATATCAACGACGCGTGACAATTTGAAAGTAAACCAACTAATGCAATTACACTTAATTACACACTTTCATTACAAAGAAAAAACCACATCACAATTCAAATCTACCATTACACCATCTACAAGTGTACATAATTACAATTACATACTCGAAAAAGTTCACAAATCATCTTCATGATCATCAACAATTCATTAAATTTGTGCAGACGAACTCTGACCATTCCTCAAGAATCTCAACAGTTTGAGCATCTTCATATGGACCACCTTGGAGCACTTCTTCACAAGCCTTGAAAAAATTGAACATTAATCTAAAACGTACAAGTCTAACAACATGTAAAGAGCATAACTGAAACTTTCTGAAATACCCCGAACTTAAATATAAGGATCAAAATTAGGCCTAATGGTACCTAATTAATATTGGTAAGGAAAATAAATCCAAAAGAAATAAAGAAACGCTTAAAAGGCGAAAAACGCTAAATAAGCGTTAAATAACCATAGGAGGTATGAGGCCTCGGTTAGCGTATTATATGGATCCTAAAGGTTTAATAAGACCTAAATAATATATGGGAACAACTCCCGAAGAAAACGGATCCAAATAATGAATTAAAACGCTAATAGAGTTTTAGAGCACGTTTTTCGAGAAAACCCGAAAACGTGACTTTAAGTGGTCAAACGAACCCGTAAAAATTATAAATCATTAAATAATAATTATTAAGCATTTATGGGAGCTTAATAGTTAATAAAAATAATTAAACGAAGAAATTCCGGAAAACGGGCCCGGTAAATGAATAGTACCGAAACCGGGTAAATAACGAGCGTTTTCTGTAAAAGACGAAAAACGCTCCAGCTAGTATACTGTAAGGGGGCCGGTTTTTAAAGAGTCAAATAACTCCCTCACACACACATGTAACTAGCTAATCAAATAGAGAGTCAAAAGCAAAAAGCAATAAAGTAAAAGAATTACTTTATGCCTTTCCTCTCACCACACTCTCATAACTCACTCATCTCTCTCTTTCCTCTCCCCCTCCACCGATTTCTCCCTCCTCTCTCTCTGGTTTGGGTGATTTCATGGAGCTCCACAAGCCTCCCATGGCTTCTCCTCTTTCTCCACATGCTCTAGCTTCATTTGAACTCCAAAAGTAAAAATAACTACATATTTGAACTCCCCTCATCCTCCTCTATCATTCTCTCTTTTCAAAATTCGAAAAGGATGAGTTTCATCTCCATGGGTTTTCCCCATTTGAAGAGAAAAGCGCACCATTATGGAGCTTGGAGTCTCCTCTTTCCAACAAGGTAAAAATCTACATGAAAAACTCATGTTTTCCCCACCTTACTTCATAACCGATTTTTGCCTCTTTGTAATGCCTTGTTTTCTCTCTCTCTTTTGAGCATAATATCAACCTTGCAATGGTGGTGGATTCACCTTCTTGAACCAAGGGCTAAAACCCCTTCTAAAACTCTTCAAAGGTAAACCCTAGAATTTTTATTTTAAACACTTCAATGAACTAGTGTTAATTTAAGGGTTAGTAGTTTAATTACAATTGTTTTTGTGTTTGGATGATGGGAATGGAGTTTGGCAACTCCATTCCCCACATGGCCGATTTGGGCAAGAAAGAAAGAAGAGGAGAAATGGAAAAAGGAATGAAGAAATTATAAGCTCAAGGTAAGAGCTCTTTACTAATGTTAATTTTAATGCATTAGAGTAGTGGGAATGGGTAAACTACTTAAAGAACCCAAAACTTTGTATTAGTATTGAGAATTATGAATTTTGGGTATTTGTGAACTAGTATGTGAATTGTAGGCTTTGGAGCCAAATGTTATGTGTATGTGTATTGGGATTGTGGATGGAGAAAATATTGAGGAATTTGTATTTGTATGTGTGCTGGTAGAAGCCTTGTGGTTTGGCTAGAATAGGTATAATTTGGTGAGAAAATGTGTGTATGGATAAGTTAGAAATGTAGGTGAACCATGGCCAATTTTTGGTAGGAAATGTACATTTAAGGATGACTTGGTGAATGGGAGAACAAGGTATGTATTGGAGGTAGAAGAGATGTTTAATGACCATGGAGTAGTGACTATAGTATGAGAATGAAAGAATGCAAAATCTGTAGCAAAGTGTATCAACATGCATTGGAGAAGTTAGGAAAGATTAGTGTGCAAGAATTGGTAAAAAGAGTGTGGACTTGGGTATAGATGGTGCAATTGCTTGGAAATGAATTGGCATGGTAAGGTAATGTACTTGGAATGCAAGGGATGGCATTGGTTGAGAAAGTAATGGATGGTGGGATGGAGTTTGAAATCTGTAGCATAAGAGGAATGAAAACCATTGTAAGTGTTGTGATGAAGTGAGAAAAATTGTGTATGTGGATATAGGAATGAGTAAGGAATGTGAGGGATGAACTAAGGCAACTTTTAGGGCCTAAGTAGTGATTAAAACATGGGATTACATGTAGAAAGATTGGGGAAGAAATGGGAAAGAGAGAACTGAAAACAGAAATTAAAATGCAAATACTGGGCCGGACCGACCTTAGGACCGAACTTGCAAGGTCGGTCGAGCCCAGATTTACAAAGGACGGAAACCTGCTGGAATGGACCGGCAGACCTTGGGACCGGACATGCAAGGTCGGTCGGCCAGAAGAATTTCCCGTAATGCAACCTACTGGAATGGACCGACCTTGCGACCGGACTTGCAAGGTCGGTCGACTCAAAAATTCGTCCGCCATGTAAGCTACTGGAACGGACCGACCTTGCGAACCGGACTTGGACTTCGGTCGGGCAAAAATTTCACATCAGTAACTTACTGGAATGAACGACCTTGGGACCGGACTTGCAAGGTTGGTCGGCCCTGTAATTTCCAGCGTATTACCCTACTGACTTCGACCGACCTTGGGACCGACCCTAGGTAAGGTCGGTCGAGTCAAAACTTACAAAAAAAAACTATAAGATTATGATAAGTATATATGTATATATATATATATATACGTATACCACATATGTATATATACCACCTATACATATGTACATATATATGTAAGTAAACCATTGTTAAGTAATTAAAAGTAAGTAAATAAAATGTAAGTATAGGAAGTAAAAGACTTAGAAGTAGAGTTGAGAAGCGTAAGGATAAACGAATTAATTAATGATAGTTAGATTATTGTTCGATTGTATGTAAATCATAGGATTTGATCTGTGAACACCGGAGGACGTTGGGATACAAGTACAATGGTGAAAGGTATGATTTCTTCATGCCCTGTATCCTAATTAGTTACCCCGATTTGTGTGCTTATTTGATCACCTAAATAAGATAAATGCATGAATCGGACTATATTGCACTTACCTGTGCTTGACTTATGTTGTTCTTGATATTTATTGTCTTGAACACTAGTTTGTATAATTCATGAAATATATGAATGATGACGAATGGTATTCGAATCTTGTATTGTACTTAAGTATTGTATTGTATTTCGTATGAATGGGTATTGAGCAATGTATTGTGTATGTGGCTTGTATGAATGACTTCTGCTAATTCCTAACTACCTAACTCCTAACTTAAGTGAGTAAATTGGAATGAGTAGAAGTCCGATATAGTTTCGGCCACGCGTGAGGATGAGGAGACACAAGAGGTTGGATCCGATTCCTGGTTCGTAAGCTGGTCCACGGCCCAAATCCCTTAAGTGGGTAGCATCCTGGACTGGTGAACCAAGTAAATCCCGATGGTGGGACGGAGTAGTCCCCGGGCCGGAGGTCCCGACGACTTAACATGAGTAAGAGTAAGAGTAAGTAAGTATGTATGAGTATGAGTATGAGTATGAGTATGAGTATGTATGCGTATGTATGGAGTAACGAGTAAAAGAGTAATCTCCCCCCTTAACCCGGGTGGACCAATGAAGCTAACAAGAACTGTATAAATGTGTATGTAATGAGTAGGCGTATTCCGAAGAAGGTAAGTATGTATATTGGACGTTGATATTGTATTCCTTGTATGTAATGAAGTGTATGCATGTGGTATGTCTTGCGTAATGTATTGTGATATCATGTATAAGAGTATGTATGCATGTAATGTTTGAATGAAATCAACCGCATGTATTCGACCAAGTGGTCGGCGTACCCTCACTAGTACACGGGGTATGCGGTTATCATGCTCAGCGAAAGCTGACCCCTTCGGGGAACGTTTTTTAGTGTGCAGGTACCCGAAGAGGATATGGTCAAGGCACGAGACCGGTGACTACATTTGGATAGTAGTAGTAGACGTAGAGGTGTACTGATTAGCACACCCCTTGTACTTAGGAAGTAAGTAGTTGTGAGGAATGGGTAGTAGATGTAGACTCTTAGCGAGTATGTATGAACTTGGAAGAGATATTATAATGTATAAGGATCCTAGTAGACTCGGTTAAGTATATTGTAATGTATGGATTATGGAGGAGTAAGTATTGAATAGAGCATTGTTGTATTTGATTGATGAATGGAGTATGTATTATAGATGTGTAGTACTCGGGATTCCGGTCCATCAGACCGATGCTGTATGTAGAAGTAGTAGCCTTGTTAGTCACGTGGGTGACTAGCGGCATTGTATCACCCGATGTATGTAAGTATGTATCCGCTGCGTGACTCGGGAAGCACGAGGAGATTGGACGGTAATGACTGTATTAATGGTAGGGGTGTTACACTTTCAAAGATTGTTACCTTGTCTAACGAGTGATCTGGTAACATGGAAGCCGCTCCTACTATGTCATTCATAAATCTCATGACATAGTATCCACATTCTGAACCCCCGGGCTGCACCGGACACTATACAACACACATATTGACAGTTATAAACTAGTTTAAACATTATCACACACAATTTAGCAATTAAGAGTACCTGACAATGTTCCAAGGACGTTATTCTTCAATGGTTTATTCATTGTCATGAATGCAGCTCTCATGGAACTATATACATCAGCAATATAGTTTAAGCATCAGTAGGAAGTTTTGAACAGTTAACGTTAAGTAATAACAATTGTTGTTTAAGATAACAAACTTACCTCACTATTGCGTTGGCGATCTTCGGTCTCTTGACACCCCTACCAAGTGAGTCAATTACAAGACTCGTGGGTGGTTCATCACCAGCACAAGCAATGACCAATGTCGATTGTTCACAAATTACACAATGTGTTGAAATCATTAAACAACTAACACAAACTATACAATTTAGATAATACTAAGAGAAATAGTCAAATACCATACTCTGAATGATATGGCAGCATAATAAATGACTTTTCAGCACATTCAAAGATGGCATTCGTCATATATTGCATAAGGCCTTCCATGTCACTTGTCATCTGCACTTTACAGCAGATAGCAGGACACAGGAATCCAAATCTGTGATCTTCGTAGACATTGATCGCCTTATTATGCACATGTCTGCACCATGAATACAATATCATTAGTTATTAACTTTTTATTCAAACATCTAATTCATCACCAATCAATGCATTCAAAATATAAAAGGTAGAAGTCACTCACATGACGGTTGGCTTGATAATCGACACATTCAACCAATCCCTCGTGAACACTCCTTGAAGTCGGACATATATATCTCAAATCGATGTACATATCCTGCTTGAACTTGATGGTGAAATATCCTCTCGTGATCTTCCATAGTGAGGGAATCACAGTGAGGTGGTAGCAGCAACAACGATGAGTGCAGAATCTTCATATTAGTCGACAAGCCGGGCAATATTCTTTTCTCTACCAAATCAGGTCTAAGCACGAAATTTGTGGATGACTTTGATTGAACAGGTGCAACAATTCTTTTTTCCTTTCCCTTATCAGTCTTTGGTCGGCTCATATCCTATGATATTAACTAATTAAGTATATGGATGCAAGGTGGTACATCAATAGTTTTATAGAAACGCTTAAGAGTAAATACCTGCCCAGGGAGTTTGACCAATCGTACTGGCCACTGCATTGTCGTAGTTTGTGCGGAACGCAAGGTAGGTCATTGTGGGATCAGCACCGGTAAACGGATGTCACCATGCTCTGCAACAAAGTCGTCCAGAAGCACTCGTGCATGGTACTGTCGGAGTGGTTCACCGTGCACAATATCACTTGCAACTGAAGGGAAAAGTTTTCCCCATGCCACCATGACCTCTTCTTCTCCAATTTGTAAAACCAACGTGCACTCAGTGGGTGCCTGAATGTTATGTGGAACTTGTTTAGATAAAAATTGTGAATTCCTTGTTCTATGATGATATTAGTGATCAAGTGAAAAATCTTAATCGTCATGTACTCAATTGAAATGTTGGTCTAACCTTTAGAGATGCATGGGGAAATGGCTCAGCCGACTGGACACTACTTCCCATTACCGGTGCACACTGCTGCTGAATGGGTGACTGATCAATTGGTGGTCAAGAAACCTCTTGGCTGCTATGCATCTGTGTCTGAAACCTTGACATAGCCTGAGCGATCCTCTCGTCAATGCTCTGATTAATCCTCTGCTCCATCTCAGCCATCACTCTCAGGTGCTCCTCGTAGCTAATCGTCCTTCCCTATGCACTTCTGGACCCGGGTACGCCAAATGCCTGGCGGATACCAACGTGTCCACCAAACCCAATGCACGACCTGGATGATCCTTCTTACCAAGAGCGTGTGTAAGAGATCATCATTCCTCTGTGAGGTCCTGGTGCCCTGGGTGAGCTGAGAGCTTAATTCACCTTAATACAACACACAATACAGTTATTAGTTTATCATAAGTTTATATACAAATGAAATGAACAGTTTGACTAAAAATAAAATGATATCACTTACCATTTGAGCAATAACTGCTCTCGAGGCTTCGTCGTATTGATGATTTTCGGGAGAAGAGTTCTTCGGAATGTGGCTTAACTCCTAGACTTTCATTCTTCTGCCACTGGTATCCAATGAGCCATCCGTGGCAGATATCGCTTTTGCTCCCATTCTGATACCCTTTGAGCAATACTTTTTCCACCTAAGTGGTGAGGGTACATATTCTTCTTAGCATTTGCTTGTTGTTGCGCACGGAGAGCCTGCATAATTAATATGATCATGTTTAGTGAAATTAAACATAAAAAGACATAAGAAATTAAGAGTAATTTATGTATGTATGACAATAAAGTGCACCCGGAACTCCGGTGTGTGACGTGACTCAACAAATTGAACCCATTGCTCTTCGGTGATGCCCTCGTAAACCTCCCATGGTGGTCTCTCACCGCCGAGATCATGATCTGGAGCAGCATCTGGATCTTCTAGATCAGGCGTCTTGTAGATGTACTTGTCAGCCAACTTATTCTTGTGGTCCCGGAACTATTCGACATCGATGATAGCACATCCTTTTTAAGTGCGGGATCCACGGAGAACGAGCCTACATACATGATCATTCAGTTAGTAAAGTAAACATAAATATTCTATTATTTTACAAAAGATCATACTAATAATGTAGAGATTTACCTGAAGACGCTCAAACATAGTATCCTTCAACGCTTGAGACACTTGCTTTCAGTTGTGGTTTATGTTACAGTATGTCTTCACCAAATGGCTACCGTAAGCGGTGAAGTCATTCTTCCAATTGCCATGAGGTTAGTTTGTACTCATTGAATTGCATCGGTTTTGTAGGAGGGCCCTTGCTAGCCTTCAGCCCACGTGAGGGACCTCTTCTTTTGCTTCTTGGCCTCTGGTGGGACAACTGACGGCTCTTCGATTTGCTGTGAAGGGCCAGCCTCAGTCTCACGTACAGCTAACTGGTCGTTCTTTTTCTTTCCTCCTCTTGTGACCCCCTTACTTGGTCTCTTCTGCTGTGGCTCAGCTTCTCTAGTCATGAGAAACTGTCCAACGGGGTCATCCATAGGGTGACCATCCACTGCAAAAAAAATAAAGCATTTTCATTTGATAAAGTCATTATAAAATTAACATAAATACTATGACGCATAAACATTAAGAGTTAAGATGATCGTTAACATAAATACTATAAAGCATAACAATAAGAGTTAACATAAATACTAACAACATTACCTGACACGAAAACATAAATCATTTCATATTTTCTACCCAAACACCCTCATCATGGTATGATCGTGCGTAGAACAAATCGTTTTCGGTAACATCAATCGAATCTGGTAATCCAGTAGGAAACAAGGATGTTTCCTCTACCGTTTTCATTGTCATCGTTATCCTCATTTTCATTTTCGATTACAACTGGCCTTCTTCCTGGAAGAACAACAGACCATCTACAGTCTTTCGGATCCTCAACATACCACACTTGTTCGCAATCCTTTCCCAGAACTAATTGATCATCCTTATAACCGACACGTGAAAGATCAACCAAGGTAAGCCCTCCATCATTTTGGTACCCGCGTCGGTTGTCCACCTACTTGCACCGGAACAACAGAAAAAGATCAATGTCGTAGTCTAGTTCCCAGATGTCCTCGATGACACCATAATACCAACTAGAGTTTCTAACTGTTTGAGATCGGTTACCGCCGTGGTACTCAGTGGCAGCAGCTTCAATTTTTTACCCCACTATTCTGGTTTATCGATTTGGCATGTTGGTGTGTAGTGTAGTATGTATACCCACTAATATTATACCCCTCAAATGATGTAATTTTAGTTTCTGGTCCGATTGCTAAACATCTGATCTCTTCACTTACAGCTTCTGGATCTGATGATGCTAATGTCAACACATGATCTTTGAACCATTGGATAAAAACTCGGTTTTGTTCCTTTGTCAGCCAAATGTGGTCTTTCAAAGGATTTTGATACCTTAACTCAACCATATGGGTTTCGAAATAAGGTTCAACAACCTCAAGGTGTTGTAAGACAAACAAATGTGCTTTATGAATAAGATGTCGCGAAACTTACACGATCTTTCTACCAATGACACCTTTACCTTTAAACCTGCCATAGTGTCGTGGTTTTGGGATACCAATTGACTCTGCCTCACTCAAATAATCGGTCACAAATTCCGTGACTTCCTCAGTCACTGTTGCTTCAATAATGCTCCCCTCTGGTCGATACCTATTCTTCATTCTACTTTTCAGAATACCCATGTACCATTCAAAAGGGTACATGTACCGTAAGTATACCGGACCACAAAATTGTATCTCTTGAACGATGTGCACAATTAGATGCACCATTATGTCAAAGAAAAATGGTGGAAAAACATCTCAAGTTGACATAATGTGACAACAATTTCACCTTGTAGATCATCTAGAGAGGTTACGTCAATTGCCTTGGAGCAAACAGCGTTGAAAAAGAAACATAACCGAGTTAAAGCATTTCTGACATCAGATGGCAATATCCCTCGGATTGCGACTGGAAGAAGATGTAACATCAGTACATGATAATCGTGAGATTTCATGCCTAAAAGTTTTAATCCTTCATCGATACAATGTTCTTCCAGTTTGAAGAGTACCCAGACGGTACTTTTACCGAGTGCAGACATTTGCAGAAACTAATCTTTTCGGTCTTTGAGAGCGTGTAGCATGCAGGAGGTAGGTATATTCATATCCCATGCCTAAAATGTACATTTTATTCTACATTTCAAACAAGTTTTACTATTTAATATTGTTTATATATATATATATATTATATTCTTAGTCGCTCTATAATGGTACTTATTAAAACTTTATGATTAATATAATGGTACTTATTTGGTACAAATTATGGTACTTAATTGGTTGAAAAATTGGTATAAATTATTTGTTTTGAAATCATTATTCTTTTTAGGTATTGAATAAATTTTAAAAAATGAAATATTTATACTTTTAATATTTAATGATACTTTCAATTTTTTTGATTTTGTAATTTTTATAATTTTTTTTATTTTTAATTTTTTTTTAATTTTTAGAGTAAATTACTCGGAACCCCCCTGGGGTTTAGGGATAATACTGTTAACCCCCTTGTGTTATCATAATTATTGGTAACCACCTTGAGGTTAAGGTATCTTTGACTACGAGCCCCCGAACTATAACTTTGTTTTTAGGAAGTTAACTACGTGTTGACCTTCTAGCTTAATCACATTAATAATATCAAGCTAGAAACTAAAACTACTTATTCATCATCGTCTAACTATCCCTCATCCCACTTCAGATGCATTTTTGAGGTAGGGTTGATGTTTTTAGGAAAAAAACAGTGTTGATTAAGCAGTGTTTTTTGTCCAGCTTGTCATTATTAATGTGATTAAGATGACGGGTCAGCACGTAGTTAACGTCTTGATAACAGAGCTAAAGTTCGGGGCTCATAGTCAGAGATACGTTAACCTCAAGGTGGTTACCAATAATTATGATAAACACAAGGGGGTTAACTGTATTATCCAAATCCTCAGGGGGCTTCTGAGTAATTTACTCTAATTTTTAAAATTTTTATAATTTTTTTATTTTTTTATTATATTTTGATATTTTTGACAATTTTTAACATTTAGGGAATATTGTGAACTTTAAACCTATTTTTTTAACTAGTAGGGGTATTTTGGTCTTTTTTCCATCTATGGTGGCATTTTATGGACTTTTCAGAAAATATAGTGTCATTTCATGACTTTCTTTTTTTAGTGGCATTTCATGAATTAGCCAAAATATAGTGGCATTTCATGAAATTTCCGTAAAAATTAACAAAATAATCAAAATATAAGAAAACAATTAAAAAATTAAAAACATTTTAAAAAATTTAAAAATACAAAAAATTTATAAAAATAATTTTTATTTATAAAACATATAAAAATTTATCAATTTATAAAAACTTATAAAAAATATTAAATTTAAAAAAATTTAAAAAAATTAATAAAAATTTATTAAATTAATAATATTAAAATATAAATATTTCATTTTTTAAAATTTATTCAATACCTAAAAAGAATAATGATTTCAAAACAAATAATTTATACCAATTTTTCTACAATTAAGTACCATAATTTATACCAAATAAGTACCATTATATTATCATAAATTTTTTTATTATTTTCTATCAATTTAGATTATTTATTTCTTCAAAGTAATTATTTTTTTATATTGTTGATAAATTTAAAAACTACAAATTCTAAATATAAAAATTTATTTGCAATAGAGTGACTGAGAATATAATATATATATATATATATATATATATATATAAACAATATTAAATTGTAAAACTTGTTTGAAATGTAGAATAAAATGTTTGCAAAATAATATATTCAACTTATTCATTCTTTGAATATCATTACTTGATCATAATAAGTTGCATGTTATTATTCTAAGAACATTTTATTCTACATTGCAAATAATTTTTACTATTAAATATTGTACGTTATATATATATATATTCTTCTCAGTAGCTCTATTTCCAATGAATTATTATATTTAGAAATTTTAGTTTTTAAAATTTATCATCAATATAAAAAATTGTTTACTTTGAAGAAATAAATAGTCTAAATTGATAGAAAATAATAATTAAAAAATGTATGATAAAAATTATAGTACTAAATTGGTAGAAAAAGTAGTATAAATTATTTTTTTTGAACTCTCTATTCTTTTTATGGTATTGATTAAATTTTAAAAATGAAATATTTATTTATTTTATGTTTACTGGTATTTTCAATATTTTTAATTTTTTAAAGTTTTTTATTTTTGTAATTTTTATAAATTTTATATTTTTCAATTTTAGTAAATTGTTAAAAAAAAATTTAATATTTTTTTAATATTTTTTTAAATTTATAAAATTTATAAATTTTTTTTTCTTTTTTTTCTTTTTTAATTTTTAATTTTGATATTTTTGGTAATTTTTAACTTTCTTTTTTTAGTGGCATTTCATGAATTAGCCAAAAATTAGTGGCATTTCATGAAATTTCCCTTTTAAACGCGGATTCGAAGGTGGAGGTGGTGCCACCTTACAAGGTGGCACCTATTTTGTCTTTTTTGGTTTATCATTTTGTATAATTTTAAAATATTGTATTTTATTATATATATAAGTCCAAATAACATAAATTTTATATCATTGTTCATCATAATTCGAGCTCTTAAAATAAGACCCAATATGAGTATGTTTTGATAAATTTTATATTTTTATTACTTTTTGTATGTACATTTGTTTTAAGATTCATTGTGAATCTTAAGTTTAAGAAAAGTGAATCAAAGGTTGTTAAAAGTGAATGAGAGAGTTGCTTTAAAGTGAGTAAGAGGTTTAAAAAAGCGAATCTCATAAATAGATATTGTTTAACTAAAATGATTCTGATTGTTTGACTAGTGTGAATCAGATGTAGAAAAGTGATTCAAAGGTTGTCAAATTGAATCACAAGTTATTACAAAGTGAATCAGAGTAATAAAAAGTGAATCTTGTAAGCATATATTGTTTAACTAAAGTGATTAAGAGGTTTAAGAAATGTGAATCAGATATTTTATAAAGTGAATCATGAGTTTAAAAAAAGTGAATCAGAGGTTTAACAAAAGTGATTCTCTAAATAAAGATTGTTTAACTAACGTGAATAATTTAAGAAAAGTGAATCAAAAGTTTTTTAAAGGTGAATCAAAGGTTTAAGAAAAGTTAATATTTTGTTTAATACTAGTAAAAGTTAATCCTACCACAAACTTATGTGAGAAGAGTATGAACCTTTCATTTATTGAAAGTGAATCATTCTTTTAAAAAATGAATCTTATGTTTAAGAAAAGCGAACATTTCATATAAAACAATGTGAATTCTTTGACGTTTTTAGCATTCCTAGGGTGGTTTTAGGGTGTTTGGGGGGGGGGGGGGTAGGGTAATCTATTTGACATTGGTTCTACCCTTTAAATCGTCGTTACAGACTCGACAGGTTTTTAGGGTTTGTGGTTTAGGGTTTAGGGACGTTAGACCCTAAACCCTGCACTACAAACCATAAAAATGCCTTCGACGTTTTAGCTTCCCTATGTGGTGGGTTTTGGGGTGTTGGGTGGGGGGGGGGGGGGGGGGGGGGGGGAGGGTAGGGTAATCTTTTTTGTATTAGTCTACACTTTATATTGTCGTTACTGACTCGACATGTTTTTAGAGTTTGTGGTTTAGGGTTTAGGGTCGTTACAAACCATAAAATGCCTTCGGTTTTTTAAATTTCCTATGGAGGTTTTTAGAGTGTTTGGGGTAAGATTCATTTTGTTAATGAATAATATTCACTTCAAAAATATGTAATATATACTCCTTCTAAAAGCATAAATTTTAA
Source organism: Limonium bicolor (assembly GCA_023374045.1). Lineage (NCBI taxonomy): Eukaryota > Viridiplantae > Streptophyta > Magnoliopsida > Caryophyllales > Plumbaginaceae > Limonium > Limonium bicolor. Next base: position 70,578,979 of record CM041779.1, on the reverse strand, counting down.
GTTTACCAAAACATATCCATGATGCATCTTGTTTTGAAGAGTACGAAAAATGATGAACAATGGTATAATTTTTTTTATTTTTACACTTATATTTTGTGGGTTATAACATTTTGAAAAAAAATTATTTCTCTCTCCTATTAATAAAATCACATTCAATCCCCTCCCCATAACTCTCGTAACTCAACGCGCCTCACTACATTTTTTTCTTTACTTCTTTCCTTTATTTATTTTTCTTTATATATGCCCCAACCACAGTCTGACACTTGTCAATCTCCATATAACACCCTGGCACAAGTGCCAGGGTCTCCATGCCCTTTATAAATATCATTAGCTGAGAATCAGCGAGTGCAATAGTAAGGCTCATCACGAGCCATTCTGGCCGAAAAGTACTTAGAAAAGTGCATAAAATAATAGACAGAGAAACTAAATTTTATAATATGTAATGAATAAGATATTGTCTTAACCAGATTATTATTGAACCAATTATTAAAAGGTGAATTCTTGTTAATATGGTATCCTTCTTATATTAATTTTAAATTATTTTTTAATTCTTCAGTTAACTCTAATTAATTAGAGTAACTCTCTTCCACGTTTTACTAGTAGAAAAAGGCTTATTTTGGCTTGTGAACCGCCGAAATAGGTAGACCTATCTCGACGGTTGTAACAACATACCGCCAAAAAATGCTCACTAAATTACACCTCAATCTCAGATGACTTGATGATCGACACATTTAACCAATCCCTCGTGAATACCTCTGTGAAATCGGACATATATATCTCAAATCGATGTGCATCTCCTACTGTAGCTTCATAGTGAAATATGGTCTGGTCATCCTCCACATTGATCGAATCATTGTGAGGTGACGTCAGCAGCAACACCGAGTGTAGAAGTTTCATATTAGTTGACAAGCCAACCAATATCTTTTGCTCCACCAAATTAGGTCTAACCACGAAATTGGTAGATGTCTTCGATTGAACTAGTGCAGCAATTCTTTTTCCTTTTCCCTTATCAGTTTTTGATTGGCTCATTTCCTAAGATATTAACTTATTAAGTATATGGATGCAAGGTGGTATATGAATAGTTCTAGAGCAATGATTAAGAGTACTTACCTGTCCAGAGAGTTTGAACGATCGGACTAGCCACTGCACTATCGTAGTTTGTGCAGAACGTAGAGTATGTCTCTGTGGATTCTGCTCCGATAAACAGTCATCACCATCCTCTGCAACAAAGTTGTCTAGAATCACCCTTGCATGGTAATGTTGGAGTGGTTCACCATGCACAATATCATTTGGAGTTGAGAGGAAAAGTTTACCCCATGCCACCATGACATCTTGATCTCCAGATTGTAAAAACAACATGCACTCACATGGTGCCTGTATGTTATACGGAATTTGTTTATATGGAAATTGTGAAATCCTAGTTCTACAATGAGATTAGTGATCTAGTGTCAAATCTTGATCCTCAAATTTTTAATTTAAATGCTGGTCTAACCTGTAAAGATGCTTAGGGAAACGGCTTAGCCGATTGGACATTACTTCCACATACTTATGTATTATGCTCCTAATGGGTGACTCAGTTGGTGGTCGAGAAACCTCTTGGCTGCTAGGCCTATCTGATCGATAACTAGACATAGTCTGAGCGATCTGCTCGTCGACATTCTGATGAATCCTCTACTCCATCTCAGATATCACTCTCAGGTGCTCCTCGTAGCTGATCATCCTCCCTTGTGTCCCTTTTCTAGACCCGGGAACGCCAAATGCTTGGCGGGACCAACGTGCCCACGAATACCTATGGCACGACCAGGATGATCCTTCTTTCCAAGAGCGCATGTAAGAGGATAATCATTCCTCTCTGAAGTCCAAGTGCCCTGGGTTAGCTGAGAGCTTAAATCTCCCTAATACAACACACAAATATAGTTATTAATTTTTCATAAGTTATATATACAAACCAAATGACCATTGACTAAAAAGGAACATGATATGACTTTGAATTTAAATACTTACCATTGGAGCAATAACTGCCTCGTGGCGTCATCGTATTGAGGATTTTCAGGAGTCGAGTTTTTGGAATGTGGCTTAACTCCCAGACTTTCATTCTTCTGCCACTGGCATCCAATGACTCATCCGTTGATAGATAACCTTTTTGCTTCCATTCTAGTACACGTTGGGCAACACTTTTACCACCTAAGAAATGAGGGAATATATTTTTCTTAGCATTTGCTTGTAATTTCTCATGAAGAGCCTGCTTAAATAATACTACTATGCTTAGTGAAATTAACCACAAAAAACACATAAGAGAGCATAACAAATACAAATATGACAATAAAATGCACCTGGTACTCCAACGTGTGATGATACTCAACAAACTGCGTCCATTGCTCTTCGGTGACGCCTTCACATTTCTCCCATGGTGGCATCTCACCGCTGACATCATGATTTGTAGCATCTGGATCTTCAGGAGCAGACATCCTATGAATGTACTTGTCGGCTAGCTAATTTTGTGGTCCCGGAACTACTTCAACATCGCAATGATAGCACATCTTTTTTATACTAAGAGAAATAGTAAAATAGCATACCCTTGATGATATGGCAGCATAATAAATTACTTGTTTACACACTGAAATATGATATTTGTCATATATTGCATAAGGCCTTGAATGTCACTTGTCCTGGTGCTTCCACAGCACATAGCAAAACCATGAATCTGAAACTATCATTTTGGTACACTTCGAGCTCCTTTTTATGCACATGCCTGCACCATAAAGACAATAACATCAGTTATTTACTTTGTATACAAACAACTAATTCATCACCAATCAATGCATTCAAATTATAAAAGGTAGTAGTCACTCACATGACAGATGACTTGATGATTGACACATTTAACCCAATCCCTCGTGTCGTGAATACCTCTGTGAAATCAGATATATATCTCAAATCGATGTGCATCTTCTGCTGCAACTTGATAATGAAATATGGCCTGGTCATCCTCCATAATGATCGAATCACTGTGAGTAACGTCAGCAGCAACGCTGAGTGTTGAAGATTCATCAAAGATGGAATTCAACAACAGTTTGTTGAATGAGAATGACCTGAATAAATCTATCCCAATTCCTCATGTTTGACCTAAAGTTACTTGTTTCACCTAAACTCGTCCTTTTGACTCGAACTATCAGTATAATAATAAGGTTTGAACCTGAAAAAAAATATTGGTAATATGTATACTAATTTTTTACTAGCGGATAGGCTAAAAACCTTCTAATACGTTCGACGAAGAACTTGTACTTACTATGATGTTAATAAAGTATTAAAAAACTTTAATGAGATCCCTTCACGTTTCATTGTTTTTTAAATATAACTCAAGTTGTAAAGTAAACATGTTATATATTCAAAATTATATTTTAATTCAGTTTTCAAATTCATGTAGTGCTGATCAATGGGCAGGCTGGGTTTGGAAAGAATGGGCCTAATTGTAATATCGAAGGTTGGATTTTTATTTTTTAGGCAGGGCCGGGCCAGGCCCATTTTTTTATGGCTCTACCGTAATCCGCCCAGTTTGTCATTGCTTTTAATCATTAATAAAAATTGAATAAATAATAAAATTTTAAATAAGTAATAAAATTCTACATAAAATATTAAATAACTAACAAAATTCAAAATAAAAATGTATATAAGTTATATAAAATAATATATATTTATATTATATATACATATATTTTAAATATATATATTTGAATTCAGGCCGAGTCGGGCTTTTTTCCGGGCCTAAAATGTTGTCGAAGTGTGCCCAGTTTTTTGTCCAACCCGTCCGATTTTTTTAAGCGCGATTTTTGGGCATTTTTTTTATGTCGCCGAGTTGGATTTTATCCGCTCTAAATTCATGATAAATAGCAAATAATATAATAATATGGAATATGAAATAGTATAAACAAAACATGACATTATGTAAAAAAAAAGACATGGTGGAGCAAGATTATGTAGTTCTCATTAATTATCACAAAAACTTATAGATTTGATGGAGAAAAAAATCGGACTTTTATATTAAAATATACTTTAAAAATGTAAACTACTTTATATATTATGATTTAAACAAACTTTTTCTTCAATAAAACAAGCCTAATCGGTAGGCCAAACGAACCAATTTAACACACAATTGATAATTTAGGGTAGAACCCTAAACTAATCCTTAAATCTGAGCAACAAGTTTAAGAGTCATAATTACCCAATATCATGTTCATTAAGCTCAAAGACTAAAATAAAATTAAACAAGTTCAAGATCCAACAATGGAGATTAGGGATTTTGGAGCAAAACCCCATCCCCAACTACAAGATTCTACACAAACAAGGAGAAGAAAACTTGAACAAGAGGATAAGATGAGGCCATTAATGGAGCTTGAAGGGAGGTAGCTTTTTTTTTCTCTTTCCTTTCTTCTTCTTCTTCTTTTCTTTTTCCTGTTCTTTCCCTTCTTTTCGCCTCTCTTTTGAGGCTGGAACGTCCCCTGTCTCTGGTTGTGAGAATGAGGTCCCGTTTCCTTATTCTCGGCTTTTTTATTTTGTGTTTCATTGCGTTTCCGGAAACCAGTAATGGGGAAGAATTCGAGCGCGCGGGTTGTTGTCCGGAATTCAAAGTCCGGACACATGTCCGGACATGAAAGAATCAACACACTAACTTCGACCGACCCACACGGTTGCAAAGGTTGAACTTCAAAGTGCTCATATTCTTTGTTACAACTCCGATTTTGGATCCGTTTACCGCCCACTACATCCATCTTTTCGTCTACTTTATTCCTTGCTATGTTATCCTCTTGTTTCAACAATAATTATGTTCAAACACATAAAACACAAAATAAGAGAAAACTAGCTTAGAGTGCAAACGATAATATTTTGGTGTATTAAATACTAAGAAATTATCCGAATTCAATCGTTTAATATACTAATCGCCAGGTTGCAAAAATCCCGGTCGAAATAGTAATAAGTAATTAAAGAAGCGACCGGGTGTCAATCCACGGGACTCGATGAGTAATCTACAGCCTTAGGTATTGTGTTAACCTCGAAAGGGGTTTTTGTTTTTGGTTTTGGGTTGCAAAAATAACAGGAAAGTAAATAGCAGATAAAGTAAGTGATAGTTTGGGAGTGTGAACGGTACTCTAGGTTCAGGGAGTTGTTTCACTAGCTAGTTCTGCATATTCTACTGCTTAAGTGGAGACTGGATCGGCTTGTAATTCTCAATTATCTATTCTGTATTAAGTCATAATTCCAGATAGCTCATCTAGACAGGGCATGTAGTTTCTAGTCTAGACCTAGCAGTATATCTAGATGGTTTTATTGCTCAGAATTACTAGTCTGATTTGGTTCAATCCGACTAAAGCTCCTAGTGACTAAAGTAATCTATCCGATTGCAATTATCACAGGTACAGTTAATAGGACCGTCAATGCTAATCACTTTCTGATCATAACATGATTCGAGGCTTATAATACTTAGCAACGTTATTAAAGCACTTAAAAGCATTAACCTGAACAATCCAAATTGTCTCAACAAGCAGCAAATAATGCAGAGTTTAACTAATTACAACATCCTTCCCCTAGAGTAAATCCTTCTAGCTACAAGCGTTTAAATCATAAATGAGAGAGAGTTAGAGAAATCATCTGTTACGAAGATCTTCTTGCTCGCTCCGTCCTTTGTCCTTGCTCGTGCTAGCTTGAAGGTTGATCGGTGATAATGGAGTGAATTGGGTGAAATGGGCGAAAATGGAAAGTTTGGGCGAATTTGTGAGGTGTCCGCTGTGTAGGGTCGGACACAGACCGGACGGAGATGTCCGGATCTGTCTGGGTCGGACGTGATCCGGACGTGGGTGGAATGAGCCGTCCGGATCCGGACAAGGGTCGGACAAGGCTAAAATGTCGCGAAACTGAAACTGGATATGAGCGGAGGTTGACGAAGGTGTTTGTGAGATAGCAGATGAACTGTGATTGAATCGTGAATGAGTTATGCAGGTTTATGGAGGGGATAGAAGATGATGGAGATGAAGCGTATGGTGAGTGAGAGGATTAGAGAGGAGGGAAGACTGTGAAGTCTGGTGCGAATTGGAATGAGGCAGAAGGGGGTTTATATAGGATTAGGGATTGAAAACAAAATCAGTGGAAGTTTGGTAAAGGGTGTTTGATTGAGGCATTAATTGAGGATGGAGCGTAGTCAATAATCGTTTGCAGTGCGCCGCTCCCGTGTTTCCATGCGACTGTCTGTCGATAATTAGCCGCGTGCATTTTTATTTTTCAATTCTGTGCGACGTCCGGATCGTGTCCGGATCCGGACGTGACACAGAGTTTTAGATCTGAAACGCGAACTCTCGGATCTGGATTTTAGTCATGTCCGGATCGCGTCCGGCCCAATCAGATCCGGACAAGAGAGTTCCGTCTTTGTGTCCGGCCAGACTGATCCGGACAAGACATATTTTTGTCTCTTCTCCTGATTTGTTCCCCGTTTGTTGTGTTGTAATCCTTATGATGTATAATCTTTATTTCCTGGGTTTTTTCTGCATTAACATATAAACACATCAGTTCTTATCAAAGCATCAATCTTTAGGAAAACACATAATAAGTGGGAAACATTGCCTGAATTGTTACAAATTATAAGGTATTTAAACCCTAAAAAGCCTATATGTTTCACACTTATCAACTTCCTCACACTTAAGCTTTTGCTTGTCCTCAAGCAAAATAGGAATAAGAATATCTCTAAAACCGTCAAATAATCTCAAGTTTTAAACAAGTGCAGAGCGAAATCAAACCAAGTGATAAATGAAAGATAATCTCGCTCTCTGAGGTAGGTTTTCACAAACAGTGAAGTAGGAACAATTTTTGTAAAAGCATAGAGAAGCTAGATGTAGAAGACAAGTTAACTTAGCTTGGGACTTTCCACCTTTTCATTTCTCTAACCTTTGGATGACAAGGGTGTGAAGTATGCCTTATTCCGCAATACCTTCACACCCGTACTCATGATCAAAAACAAATTAAACTGCAATGAATTCTTTTCTTTCACATGCAAAAATATTCTTCTTCCAAGAATTATATACAAAACAAACGAAATATTGTGAATTGCAGAGTTTATTCCGTAACCCAGACTTTTCTCTCTATCCATGTAACGGTGTTGGGCCAACTATCCCAGATCACGAGACCTTAGGTAGATAGGTGATAAGGCACCCTTAAGACTTAATAACCGGATAGACGAGGCCTGTATTGTTAGGAAAAATTTGATCAGTGGAGTACCTTGCCTTACCCTTTTCATTCCAAACATTCACTTCATTTCCAAAATCCCAAGCTAAAATAATCTGGTTTCCACAATTAGCCAATCTACCAGATTTTTAGTGAAAGAGAGTATTTTTAAATAAAACTATTTTTATACAAACCTCATCAAACAAAAAGATTCCACGGTTTTCACTTTGGTTTAACAACACTCGTTGTGCACAGGCATTAGAGAAGCAAAAAGCAAGTGTGGCATTAAAGCACAATTAGCATGTTTTCAGGGAAAGGTCTCTCCTTCCTCACACTTGAGATGAGCAATGTCCTCATTGGTCAAAGATGAAAAACAGAGAAAAGAGCTTTCAAAACATGCTATACTCATAATAGATGCATATGCAATAATTAACCCTCAACGCAACAAAGGTGGAACATCAAATAAGTTAAAGGTGGAACTGAGACTCCCCTGGTGTTATGGATTGAGGAAGATGTTCTTCCTCACACTTGAAGTTTGGCAGGGGTCGAGAGATTCCTCATGAGTCACAGACAGTATGCGTTGTTTGCAGATTAAAAGTTGCTAAATTTTCACTGGTAAGTACAACCACAGAATAAGGTGCATTAACTCGAACTACAGAGAATATTGGAATCGAATGAGGTATATTTAGAGAAAGAATACTCCCCATAGTTTAAGCTTAGCAGACATTCGCAAGTAGTGTGGTTCCATTTCCTGTACTTATAGCCGGTTGTTTCGCAGTAGAGATGACATGTAAAGTAATCATTTTAGAACGCTGCACTGCTCAGAGAAACAATAATTTTAGCAATTTAGAATTTAAAATACTGCTGAATATATCTAATACCACTTCACCTGCAATCCCATGTTTCCGTTAGTCTTAACAAACAAAAGTAAAAATAAGTCAAATAAAAAGAAAAGAAAAAAATACAGAAAAACCAACAAAAGAAAAGAAAGCAGTAAAAATAGAGTGGCTGTCACTGAGGCGGTGGTGGTGGTGGTGGTGGCTGTGGTGGTCTCGCTCCCAACTGGGCAACGAGCATCTGCATGAGCTGGTAGTTCTGGGCCTGCTGAGTGGATGCATCTGCCATGTACCTAGCAGCCTCTCTGTGTAAAGCATCACTGCGCTCTAAACGCTCAGCGATGGAGATCTGCTCTGCCTGGAGATGGCCCTGTGTCTGGCGGATCTCATCTATATGTCCCTCCATGCGCACCTGGCGCTGCTGGACCTCCCCAACCTGCTGCTGTACAGAACCGAACTGCTGCTCCATACCCCCGAATCTCTGCTCCATCCTCTGCTGCTGCTGGAGAATGGAGTCCATCAGGTCTGTATCTCAGGTGGGAACTCATCACAGGGACTGTGGGGGGCGCCGTGGTAGCAGTGGCCGGTGTGGAGCTGGAGCTCGCAGATGTACCCGTAGATCCTAGGCCCGAGCTGCCCTTCACCCAGCTGCCGTCGTCAAGGCGCATGAAGCCCCATCTCCTAAAGGTCGTAAGGGAGATGGGTGTCTCACCCTCCCTCACATCTATATCAGTGAAGATCTCCTCGGGGAGGGTAGAGACAAGAAGATGATAGATAGTAATAGGGAAGATGGGGGTAATCTTCTTCTTCTTCGTCCACAGATAAGTGACGACCTTATGCAGCTGCCTAAACATGATGAAAGGGAGGGAGAGCTGATGGGCTGGCTGATGTGGTGAGGCTAGGAGGTAGTCTAGGAGGACACAATCCTCGTCAGAAGCATCATTCCCAGCCTGAGGCCGGATCTGATGACTGAGGATCTCAGCTAGGGTCCTCTGCTGAAGGGATGGGAGAATGGCATATGGTAATACAGTCTTGTTCTCCTCACCTCGTCGGCGAGTAGTACTCCCGACCTCTAGTAACCACCTAGACTTACTCTGCCTAAGTGCATCCTCCGAAAAATCTACATGCCTATCATGGTCGTCTGGGAGGAATAATAGAGCAGAGAAGGTCTCAGGGGTTACCTCCACCTCATAATGCTGGACGTAGGAAGTAATGCTGTGTGTCGTGTCTGACGCCACAGCATTGGCGTAAAATTCGCGAACCAGCTCTGGGGAGAAAACACCCACGCCCATGCGCAGGATACTGCTGGCGCCAATACCCTCGAATATGGCAGAAAGCCCGGTCTCAGCTACTGCCTCGTCTGTAATGCGTCTCTCTATGACGAAGGCGCCACCCCTGTCGTACCAAGCCCTGGTGGTAGCGGATCTGAAACCATCCTCTCGGAGTGGTGACTCGACCGGCTCTGACTCGTCGTCAGGGCGTGGGTTCCTCGAAGAGGAACCTCTACAGGCAGGACCACCTCGAGTGCGAGCCATCTATCAGATAAAACACACGCAATAAGTAAACAGAACTACAGTCACATCAAAACTCGAAACCTAATCGAGCAGCATGTTCTAGTTGAACATATGCTTTCACACAGTTTATTTGCAGAACAAGGCTTTAGAATAGCCAAACATTGCACACTACAACAGTAAACAAGACCACAATCACCTAGAAAACAATTGCACAAATTTTTCAAATTTTTACACATGTCCGGACCTACGTCCGGGTCACCTTAGCCGGACGCAGTCCGGACACACACAGAACCCTAAAAAAAATTCGCGCCTCGAACTGAAATTTCGAAACCGCAACAAATTCAACCCAGAAACTCTAAATTTCGCACACACAGATTCGCAACTCTACTCCCATCATCGAAGTAATCACGTAATCCTATCAAAACTACTTAATCTAATGCAGAATGACAGAGTTTAAATCGAAATCGCAAAATTTAAAGTGCTGAAACCTGTTTCGTTTAGGAGTGGGTTTAGGGATTCGACTGTGGAAGAAATGGAGGGCGATGGCGGTGTGGGCGGCGCAGCGGTGCTGGGCGGCTGTGGTGCCGGCGTCGGAATGGAGGGTGGTGGTGTTTGTGGTTGGAGTTTTGGTGGAGGCGCTAATGGAGGAAGGAGGAAATGGAGTTGGGGTGCTGGGTTTGAATGAGACGGAAGAAGACGACCGCGTAAAAAAAGAGGGAAAAAGAAAAGAGAATTAAAATCGGGGCCGCGCTTTCAGTCTCGTCCGGGTGGAGTCCGGATCCGGACAGAGTAGGGTTTGGGCTTGTCCGGTTCGCGTCCGGCTGGGCTTAGCCGGACGTGTTAAAACTCTTTTTTTTTTATATTAAATTAATTAAAAACACTACTCAAAATACCTCAAGCATATAAATTAAATTAACACAAAGAATAAAATAAAAACAAATCACACGAAATACAGAAAATAGCAAGAGTGTTTAGGACTCCTGATCCTTTGAACTTTGCCATGATTCTTCCTCACACTTGAGTTCAGTTTAGCATTAGAGTGAATACCTGAAAGATTAAATCTGCAAAACCAGAAGAACTCAAGTGGAACCAGATAAAACCATTAGTTATAAAGTAAGAGCCATGGCTCTTTCGATTTGCACAATAGTGATTAACACTCTGCTAAATAAGAAAAAAGAGGAAATTAATTAACTAAACCAAGGAAGAATACAAACCGGTGGGTTGCCTCCCACCAAGCTGCCCGGAGTTAAAGTCTCTGGCTAGACTTTTCAGATAAGGTCAAGAAGGGCCGCCACAGCAGCTAGCAATAGCTTTCTTCAGTTTGAAATACCATTGCTGGCGGGCTTTTTGGATGCTTTGGGAGGTGGTGCTGCAATACAGATAGAAGAGATAGAATTTATGGAATTGGAGCTTTCAGTTAAGGTATACCTGGTGCAGGAGGCTGAGAAAGGTATCGCCTAGGTACTTCTTCAATCGAGCACCATTTACTTTGAATACTTCTCCTGTCTTATTCTCTAGCTCATAAGCACCATAAGTAGTGATCCCTACAACTTTGAATGGACCTGCCCAATGTGATTTCAACTTACCAGGAAAGAGGCGCAGCCTGGAATTATAGAGCAACACTAGATCTCCTACTTTGAATTCTCTCTTATGAATCATCTGATCATGGATTCTCTTTGTGCGCTCCTTATAAATTCTGGAACTGTCATAGGCTTGCTCTCTGAGTTCCTCAAGTTCAGATAGTTGAAATTTTCTCTTTCTCTCCAGCAGTGTGCATATCAAAATTCAGGGCTTTCAATGCCCAGTAAGCTTTGTGCTCTAATTCGACTGGAAGATGGCAAGCTTTTCCATACACAAGTTTAAAAGGAGACATACCTATAGGAGTCTTGAAAGCAGTCCGGTATGCCCACAAAGCATCATCTAATTTAATTGACCAATCCTTCCTTGATGCACTTACCGTCTTCTGTAGGATCCATTTCAGCTCACGATTAGTCACTCTGCAAGACCATTAGTTTGGGGGTGGTAAGGTAGTGCCACCTTGTGAGTCACCCCATATTTAGTCATTAAGGAGTCGAATGCTCGGTTGCAGAAGTGGGAGCCACCATCACTGATAATTGCCCTAGGCACCCCGATGGTGAATATGTGTTTCTTCAGGAATTTCACCACTGTTTGGAATCAGCATTGTGGCATGGAATAGCTTCTACCCACTTGGAGACATAATCTACAGCTACCAGGATGTATTGGTTTCCATGAGATGAAGGAAAAGGGCCTGTGAAATCAATGCCCCAAACATCAAAAAGTTCTACCTCAAGAATACCTTTCTGAGGCATCTCATGCTTTCTGGAGATGTTTCCCATCCTCTGACAGGGTCACAATGGGAACAGAAATGGTGGACATCTTTATGTAGAGTAGGCCAGTAAAATCCACACTCCAATATCTTTGCAGCTGTTCTTGTATAACCATGATGGCCACCTGCCTCTTTAGCATGACAGAATTCGATGACACTCTGGATCTCCTTATCTGGAAGACATCGCCTCATCAAGCCATCAGCACAGATCCTAACAGATATGGATCCTCCCAGATATAATGGCGGGTTTCTGACAAGAATTTCTTCCTCTGATTATAGCTGTAGTCATGAGGAATTAAACCAGTAGCAAGATAATTAACTAAATCAGCATACCATGGTTCATCTACCTTTCCAATTTTGAACACCGTCTCATCAGGGAAGAATTCGTTGATCGGGATTCCATCATCAGGGTATCAAGTCTAGATAGGTGATCAGCAACTCCATTCAGCTTCCCCTTTTTATCCACAACTTCTAAATTGAATTCTTGGAGAAGTAGGATCCACCTCAGAAGTCTTGGTTTCGATTCATTTTCTGAAAAAGGTACTTGAGGGCTGAATGATCTGTATGTACTATTACCTTGCTGCCAAGCAGATATGGTCGAAACTTGTCCAGAGCAAACACCACAGCTAGCAACTCCTTCTCTGTAGTAGTATAATTTTTCTGTGCATCAATTAAGGTCTTGCTAGCATAAGTGATTACCCTCAGCATCTTATCTTTCTTCTGACATAATGCGGCGCCAACAGCATAGTCACTCGCATCCGTCATGATCTCAAATGGTTCAGACCAATCCGGTGGGACCACAAAGGTGCTGAACAGAGCTTCTCTTTGATAGTCTGAAATGCTGTCAAGCACTCCTCTGTAAACTGAAATTGATGTCCTTCTGAAGCAAGTCTGACAGGGGTTTAGCAATTTTTGAAAAGTCCTGTATAAACCTCCTGTAAAACCCTGCATGACCAAGAAAAGATCTTACATCTTTAACTGAATTTGGTGGGGGCAGTTTTTCTATTACCTCTATCTTGGCCTTGTCCACCTGGAGGCCTTCTTTTGACACCTTATGCCCAAGCACAATTCCTTCTTGTACCATGAAGTGGCACTTCTCCCAATTCAGCACAAGGTTAGTGTCCTCACAGCGAGCCAAGATCTGGTCTAATTGCTCCAAACAAACATCAAAGCTTTGTCCATAGACAGAGAAGTCGTCCATGAACACTTCAATACTTTTCTCAATAAATTCATTAAAAATAGCCATCATACATCTCTGAAATGTGGCTGGAGCATTGCAGAGACCAAAGGGCATCCTCCTGTAAGCAAAAGTACCATAAGGACAGGTGAAGGTAGTCTTCTCCTGATCTTCTGGTGCAATGGGAATCTGGAAATAACCGCTGTATACCCATCAAGGAAGCAGTAGAACTCTTTCCCTGCTAACCGCTCCAACATTTGATCAATAAATGGTAGTGGGAAATGGTCCTTCCTTGTGGCCTCATTCAAGCGCCGGTAATCGATGCACATCCTCCAACCTGTGGTTTGCCTCTGGGGTACCAATTCACCTTTCTCATTTGGCACTGCAACTATCCCCCCTTTCTTTGGAACAACCTGGACTGGGATACCCACTGGCTGTCAGAAATAGGGTAGATAATACCTGCATCAAGAAGCTTTAGTACCTCGGCCTTGACCACCTCCTTTAGATTTGGATTCAACCTTCTCTGAGGCTGTCTCACTGCCTTGTAATTTCCTCCATATGAATCCGGTGTGTGCAGAAACCTGGATTAATCCCCTTGATGTCAGCAACTGTCCATCCCATGGCACTCTTATGTTTCTTTAGCACCTCCAGAAGTCTAGATTCCTGCAAAATAGACAAAGATGCAGAGATAATAACAGGCAGGGTGTTACCCTCTGCCAAGAAAACATATTTGAGATGGGAGGGGAGAGATTTAAGTTCCAAGGTAGGAGGCTTCTCTATTGAAGGTATGGGTCTTTGGATGGATCGTTCCAACTTTTCCACAGGAGGAGAGGGGGAACGAAAGTATGATTTCCCGTGATTCAGCTGCTGGACGACCGAGGCCATCTCAAGACTGTCTTTGTCATCCTCAATGGATCGACTTATTACCTGTTCTAAAGTATCAGAAAACTTAAACAAAGAATCAAAAGAATCAATACTCCTATAGGTGTAGTCATCATCAAGATCATAAGAATTATCAAGTAAATCAGCAGAGAAAACAGCTTGAGAAGAAGTGTTTTTCCGCATAATCTTATTTATATCAAAGCTTAATTCTTCATCATGGAATTTCAAGGTAATCTTCCCCTTGTCAACATCAATAACAGTCTTTGCAGTTCTGAGGAAAGGTCTACCTAGAATCAGAGGTACCTCAACATCTTCATCCATGTCAAGGATCACAAAATCAGCGGGGAAGAAAAACTTACCCACACTAACAACTACATTTTCAACCATACCTCTGGGTGTAATCGATGATCTATCAGCCAACTGGAGTCTGAAATGAATGGGAACGAGCTCACCCGCATGAAGCTTTTTAAACATGGTGTATGGCATCAGGTTGATGCTCGCTCCTAGATCGCAGAGACCGTATCCGCAATCCATGTCTCCAATTGAACAGGGGATGATGGGCTGACCAGGATCACCACGCTTTGGAGGCAGCATCTGTCGGAGAGCTGCTGAACAAGTTTCGGTCAGCTGGATGGTGTCCTTCTCTTTATATTTCCTCTTATTCGAAATCAGATCCTTTACAAATTTAGCATAATTCGGCATCTGCTTAATCGCATCAATAAGAGGGATATTAATAGTCAGCTTTCTAAAAACATCTAAAAATCTTCCAAATTGTTCATCGAGCTCTCGCTCTTTGAGTCGGTTTGGAAATGGAAGTTCCTTTGCAGATATTTTCCCCTTTTTATTTTTAACAGCAGTAGAAAGAGAGGAAGAAGGAATAGGAGCCTGGGTCTCCTCAGAAACTACCTCAGGAGGGGCGGGATGCCCTGATGGTGCACCGGCGGTGTTAGAAAGAGGCTCGGTCTCTTCATCAGTACGGCTTCCTGCCACTTGGTCTTTTAATTCCTCCCACTTCTCAGGGTAACTGCTGCTGCTTCAGAATCCTCGCAGTCTTCGTCTGAGACCGACACTGCCTTCAACTGCTCTTTTGGATTGGTTTCTGGTTGGGAAGGCAATGATCCAGAAGGTCTCTGCTGCATGAGGAATTGAGTCAACTGACTCATTGTTCCTTGCATCTCCACCATGGCGTTCTCTAGTTTCTGGTTGATTACCGTTTGCTTTCTTGAGAAGCCATCAGCTTATCCACCATCTCCTTTAGATTTGCATTGTTTGAGCTCAAAGATGGTTGCTGAGCTTGAGGTTGCTGTGGCCGGAATTGATTATATTGAGGCCTTGAAAAACCGGGTGGTCCCCCCTGATTCGTCCTCTGAGGCTGCATTGATGTGAATTAAGTGCATTGTTAGGATTTCCATACCTCAGATTTTGGTGCTGATTCTGCACCCAGGGTTGCCTGTTGTTGAACTGGCCTATTACATTGGCCTCCTCGGTTTGCCTCATCTCGGCTACTTTGGGCAGTCCTCATAGTCGTGTGCATCCCCACATTGAGAGCAGCAAGCTTCGTTTGTAGAGATTTTCTTGGCGGATTGCCTGGTGGTTGGCCCCATGGTGAGCTGTTCGAGCATCTTCGCCATGCTTCCCATCGTGGTCCTCATCTGTGCTTGCTCAGCGGCTAGCTGTTCCATCATTGGGTCTGGAGCTCGGAAGAACTCTGACCTATGAAAATACTCGTCCTCCACTGCTGCTCCATTGACGAAGCTCCTCACAGTAGGACTCCATAGCTGCCATGAACTCCTCCCCACTTTTTGCTAGCAGGTTTCCTCCTATGCGGATCTTATCTCGCCTCTGTGTTCGTCTTTCAACCCCTGGAAGAATCCCTGAGCTAGTGAAGTGATGTCCTGACCATGGTGAGGGCACTGTCGGAGTAGCT
Source organism: Limonium bicolor (assembly GCA_023374045.1). Lineage (NCBI taxonomy): Eukaryota > Viridiplantae > Streptophyta > Magnoliopsida > Caryophyllales > Plumbaginaceae > Limonium > Limonium bicolor. The sequence goes on along the minus strand of CM041779.1, from coordinate 70,563,087 downwards.
CCTTGAATCGGTCCCACGCCTCACAGACTGTCTCATTACCCTTCTGTTTGAATGCCATCAGGTCGGCAATCATTTGTCGTGTCCGGGAGATGGGAATGTACTTCTCGTAGAATTTGTCCATCATCTGCTCCCAGGTGGTAATGATGCCTGGCGGTAGTCTGTGGAACCATTTCGAGGCTTCTCCTGACAAGCTGTGCTGGAACAGGCTCAATCTGGCGTACTCCTCCAATCCTTGAGATAAACCAAGAGAGTCCAAGTGTACAAGAAAGCGATGTACATGGTCCAATGTATCTGATGGGTCTGCACCTGAAAAAGTACCTGCAGGGTGATTTCTAACCGCATTGGATTGGTGAGAAGGTTTTACCTTTTGCCAATCGGCTATGAGTTCTGCAGTTAGATTGGGTAGAACCACTGGCCCTCGTCTTGGTGTGGCTGGTGGTCTGTTTATCCTTCCCATTGTGTACTGAGTCACTGCACCTCCTCCAATTTGGTCATGATTTGCCGCCATGTTGAAGTCAAGCTGCCTTCTTGCTCTCAGAGCTTGGAGGTAGACTCTTTCGATTTCAGGATCGAAGTTGTGTCTGGGGGACCAGTTGAGCGCTTCTGCATCCACTAGGTGCTTATAATCAGCCCGAGAAAAGGAACAAAATGAGTGAGTTTTAAAGTAATGAAAATGGCACACAAAATAAATTAAAATATATTACAAAACAAACGATTATAAACAGTGTGTTGTGATAGAGTAACAAATTAACCAAGGCTAGGGACTAGACAAAAGTCAAGTCCCCGGCAACGGCGCCATTTTGCAAACGATTATTTGGTGTATTAAATACTAAGAAATTATCCTAGAATTCAATAGTTTAATATCGTCAGGTTGCAAAAATCCCGGTCGAAATAGTATAGTAATTAAAGAAGCGACCGGGGTGTCAATCCACGGGACTCGATGAGTAAGTCTAGCCTTAGGTATTGGTTAACTCGAAAGGGGGTTTTTGTTTTGGTTTTGGGTTGCAAATAAATAACAGGAAAGTAAATAGCAGATAAAGTAAAGTGATAGTTTTGGGAGTGTGAACGGTACTCTAGGTTCAGGGAGTTGTTTCACTAGCTAGGTTCTGCATATTCTACTGCTTAAGTGGAGACTTGGATCGGCTTGTAATTCTCAATTATCTATTCTGTATTAAGTCATAATTCCAGATAGCTCATCTAGACAGGGCATGTAGTTCTAGTCTAGACCTAGCAAGTATATCTAGATGGTTTTAATGCACAGAATTACTAGTCTGGTTGGTTCAATCCGGACTAAAGCTCCTAGTGACTAAAGTAATCTATCCGATTGCAATTATCACAGGTAACAGGTTAATAGGACCGTCAATGCTAATCACCTTATCTGATCATAACATGATTCGAGGGCTTATAATAACTTAGCAACGTTTATTAAAAGCACTTAAAAGCATTAACCTGAACAATCCAAATTGTCTCAACAAGCAGCAAAATAATGCAGAGTTTAACTAATTACAACATCCCTTCCCCTAGAGTAAATCCTTTTAGCTAGACATAGCAGTTATAATCATAAATGAGAGAGAGTTAGAAGAAATCATCTGTTACGAAGATCTTCTTGCTCGCTCCGTCCTTTGTCCTTGCTCCGTGCTAGCTTGAAGGTTGATCTCGGTGATAATGGAGTGAATTGGGTGAAATGGGGCGAAAATGGAAAGTTTGGGAATTTGTGAGGTGTCCGGCTGTGTAGGGTCGGACACAGAGCGGACGTGAGATGTCCGGATCTGTCTGGGTCGGACGTGATCCGGACGTGGGTGGAATGAGCCTGTCCGGATCCGGACAAGGGTCGGACAAGGCTAAAATGTCGCGAAATGAACTGGATATGAGCGGAGGTTGACGAAGGTGTTTGTGAGATAGCAGATGAATGTGATGAATCGTGAATGGTTATGCAGGTTTATGGAGGGATAGAAGAATGAATGGAGATGAGCGTATGGTGAGTGAGAGGATTAGAGAGGAGGGAAGACTGTGAAGTCTGGTACGAATTGAATGAAGGAGAAGGGGGTTTATATAGGGTTAGGGAAAACAAATCAGTGGAAGTTTGGTAAAGGGTTTGATTGAGGCATTATTGAGGATGGAGCGTAGTCAATAATCTTGCAGTGCGCCGCTCCCCTGTTTCCATGCCGACTGTCTGTTCGATAATTAGCCCGTGCATTTTTATTTTTCAATTCTGTGTGACGTCCGGATCGTGTCCGGATTGTGTCCGGATCCGGACGTGACACAGAGTTTCAGATCTGAACGACTCTCGGATCTGGAATTTTAGTCATGTCCGGATTGCGTCCGGCCCAATCAGATCCGGACAAGAGATGTCCGGCTTTGTGTCCGGCCAAACTGATCCGGACAAGACCAATTTTTGTCTCTTCTCCTGATTTGTTCCCCGTTTGTTGTGTTGTAATCCTTATGATGTATAATCTTTATTTCCTGGGTTTTTCCTGCATTTAACATATATAACACATCAGTTCTTATCAAAGCATCAATCTTTAGGAAAACACATAATAAGTGGGAAACATTGCCTGAATTGTTACAAATTATAAGGTATTTAAACCCTAAAAAGCCTATATGTTTCACACTTATCATAGAGTGAAGAAATTAGCATGAAAGGTATTGATAAAACATATGAACTACACATGTAAAACATGCTCATTTGGACACTCATCACACCCCCACACATACCTTTTTGCTTGTCCTCAAGCAAAACAAGCACCCAAGCAAGTGGGAATGCTCAAGACTAACAAATACTAACATGAATTGTAGGATAAGAGAAGAAGCTAAAAGTGATTAAAACCTTTGATGAGTGTGAACCATCTCTTAGTGGTGGCATCGGTGTGCTCAGGGCAAAATAAAAACTAGAGTTTCGGGGTATGATCCAGAGTGCTTCAAAGTTCTAAATATTAGGTTACTTGGAGAGCTTTTACCATGGCCAACTTCTCTCAATTATGGGCATTGAGAAGAAAATAAAAGGAAAAGTATATTTATGCAGTTGTTTCACATTTGCATAAGAGATGAGGAGATAAAATTTTGGAATTAAGCCTTTGCAATTAAGAACACTCAACTATCATTGTTGGTTGCCAATGGTGTCTCACAAGTCCCTTAAAGGATTTTTACAAAGAAGCACCCCTTAGCAATCCCTAAGACAGAAGACAGAAAGAATCCCTAAGCAATAAAAATCCAACCATTCAAGATCAATTGGTCACACCGCATGTAAAATGATCCTCAAAAGCAATCAAAAAGAAATTTTTGAGCATTCATCCCACAATTTATACCAGTATTTGTTCTTAAGGAGAATAATTCACATCACAAGGGTCCAAGTTTTTTGATTTTGGACAAACACGAGATAAGCAGAGGGATTAAACATTTAAGCACATAATTCACTGAAAAAGTCACTCCCCCACACTTAATTTAAACAATGTCTCATTGGTCACTCAACAAACCAGGGAAGGTTTTAGAAGAACTTTTCGGGAAGCAGACAAAAAGAGAAAACACAATGGACACAAATAAGCATTATAGCAGAGAAGCGATGCCCACTGATAAAATCAAGCAAAGTCATAATGAAAGAAGAGAAATGAGAGTATCTAAATGAAATAAACTAGTACTCCCGTGAGATTGTTGTTGCGTGTATTGAAGGGACTCCCCCACACTTGACTTTTAGCCTCAATTAGTGTAGCTTAGTTGCGGTGTGGACTTTAACTTGAACCTGCAAGAAACACTAGAAGTAACCACTGCATACGGGGTTAAGAGTTAACAAAACAAAATCAAAGTAGGACTTTAAAATTTAAAATAAATGAAAATGAAATCCGGGTTGCCTCCCGAAAAGTTGCCCATCTTTAAGGTCTTTAGCTAGACCACACCACCTTGAAGTCATTCGAGATCGAATATAAAAGTTGAAGTTGGCTTCAACGGTAGGTGGGGCGGGCATCATGAATCATTGAAAAATGACCCGGATCAAAAAGAAATATTATATCAACACTTAGAATGTAGAAGTGCAAGCTACACCGATCTTTCTTCAGGTGGAAGTGTTGAGGTTGTTGATCCTTGGTGTGAGGATCAAATTTTGGTGGAGCCTCCTATTCGAAATTAAAAACATCTTTATCTTCAATGAGCGGTGCAGGGAGAACTCCGGGGTGGACTTTGACTTTTATCTCTGGTCTGGGATCAAAGGGGAAAGTGGCCTTCACACTTAGCGGGTGAACTTTGAGTTTTCACTCTACTTCATTGGTGCATAGGTGGGGACGGCCTTGATCCTCCAGGTGAAGCTCATGGGAAGAGCCTTGATGAAAATCAACTTCAGAGGGAGGTGGCTCCTTGAAGTTGATTATAACACTCTCCTCTGACAGCACGGATGGAGGCGGCATCTCCTCCTCCTCCTCCTCCTCAAGGTTGAGGATGTATCCATTTTCATCTTCTGGGTAGAGCACAGAGAAAGAGGGGAAATAACGGTAGTTGACTTTAGAGGGAGGAGACTCCATAAAGTCAAGGTGGAAGATGTCCTCTGATGGTTTGTCTTCAAGCTCAGGCAGATGGTTGAATGGCTTTTGCCCAGGTTTAAACGGGGGAGGAAATACAGGGCAACCCAAGTCCTCAGAAGGATGATCTACCATTGCTGTGATCATAGAATAGTGACCACTCTCGTGATCTCCTCCACTCTTTTGGTACCCGATCCATCGGTTGATGTCTTGTTGAGTGAGGTTTGGATCAAAAAATAAGAACCGGTCCTCAATGAAAGTCTATGATCTAGGGATTAGATCCTCACAAGGGGGCACATATGGAAGGATCTGCACCCTTGACAATCAATGTACTGGTCGTAGGTTACTCCAGAGGTGTAGCCGTGACAACCTTTGGCTTGATTATCATGGCCATCTATTAGAGTGTAACGCCCCTATTTAACATATTTATACCGGAAATAAAATACTAAAGGCGTACAGACCATCGGGTTCCGAACACCCGACACCAAACCTCACCAAATACAACTTAAAGGAGCTGTGGTCAAGGCGTCCTTCAGCGCCTGAAAGGAGACCTCACAAGCCTCTGTCCATACAAATGGGATGTCCTTCTTCATCAAGGAGGTCAAGGGCTTGGCTAGCCTGGAGAAGTCCTTCACAAAGCGTCTATAGTAGCCAGCCAACCCAAGGAAACTCCTCACCTCTGTCACAGTGCGAGGTCTATGCCAGCTCTTCATTGCCTCAATCTTAGCTGGGTCTACTGAAACTCCCTCAACTGATATCACATGTCCAAGAAATAACACCTTGTCCAGCCAAAATTCACACTTGCTGAACTTGGCATATAACTTCTTCTCTCTCAGAGTCTCCAAGGCTGTCCTCAAATGCTGCTCGTGTTCCTCCCGACTCTTGGAGAATACCAAGATGTCGTCTATGAACACGACTACTGACTTATCTAACTGGGCTTGGAAGACTCTCTGCATCAGATCCATGAATCTCGCGGGTGCATTGGTCAGTCCAAACGGCATCACTGTGAACTCGTAGTGGCCGTATCTGGTCCGGAAAGCTGTCTTCTTTATATCTGACTCAGCTACAACTATCTGATGAGATCCGGAACGCAGATCTATCTTGGAGAACACCTTAGCTCCCCTCAGCTGGTCGAACAAGTCATCGATCCTAGGCAGTGGTACTTGTTCTTGATCGTGACATTGTTCAGCTCCCTATAGTCGATGCAAAGTCTCAAACTCCCGTCCTTCTTCTTGACGAATAGCACTGGAGCACCCCAAGGTGAGACACTGGGTCTGATGAAACTCTTATCTAGTAGCTCCTGCAGCTGCTTCTTCAACTCAACCATCTCTGCAGGGCCCATCCGGTAGAGAGCCTTAGCAATCGGTCCCGTGCCAGGTATGAGGTCGATATTGAATTCAACCTCTCTCAGTGGTGGTAATCCTGGTAACTCCTCTGGAAAGACGTCGGGGTACTCCGACACAATGGGAACATCACTCTGAAACTTCGGATCCGTCCTCAGATCCTGGGCATAACAGTAGTAGGCGGTAGCGCCCTTGGACACCTCCTTCATCAGGGATAAAGCCGATACAACCTTCACAGTCGGCTGTTTGGGTTACATTCGGTATGACACGGTGATCCCTGTAGCTGACTTTAGGAGGAGACGATGCTCTGCACAGTGTAGTCTGCCTCGGTACCGCTGTAGCATGTCCATGCCCACAATTATGTCGAACCCCATGCCAGGAAAGACTATGGCATCAAGCAAGAAGTCTGCTCCCTTGATGTGTATGCTCAAATTCTTGCACTGCTTACTACACTTGATCCGCTCTCTGGAAGGCAGCAAGACTGAGCAGTCGTGGATATCCTCTGTGGAAGCATTGATCTTAGCATGGAACGCTTGTGATACGAAGGAGTGGGAGGCACCAGAATCAAACAGGACTGTGGCCTCCACTCCATTAACTAGGAACGTGCCTGTGATTATAGGATAAATTTTTAAGATTCTGGGTAAACATTCCAAGGTAATTACTCAGGGTTAATGTTTATACCTGTGATGACCATTCCATTGCTCTTCGCTTGAGCCTGGTTCAACACATTTAACCTGATCCCTGAGTTTCCAACCCCTACAATGAAGCAATAAAATTCTTAGAATTTCCATTCTTATTGAAAGCTTCTTGAGCAACTTAAAATTTACAATGCTAAAACTGTAAAGTACAAGGCTAGGTCTGTCTAAAGGTTAGGTTCAGACGGCCCGGTTTCATATGGGTCTGGTTAATAATGGGTGTGGGGGCTGTGTTGGGCTTGATTCTCTTCACCCCATGGTAGATGATTCTAGCTGCCCCACCAAAGATCAGTACATCACCCGACTTCAGGAGGCTTGGTAGCAAGGTCCATCCTCCTTTGATCACCAAAGAGGAACTCCGCGTCGTCTCCAAGTGATATGGACACTACTGGAACTCCTTTAGTGACGGACTCTGGGGATTCGTCCTTGTCTTGGTGTATCCCTAGCTTACCCTCCTTTCCATAGAAGTTGATGATGCACACGTCGGAGGTTAGGTCTGGGACGGGCTCATCCTCCAATTCTTGGGCTACCTTAACTGCAGCTCTAATGATGGTCCGCAGTTCCTCCGGGATTGGTGGCACCTCCACCTCTTCATAGCTCTTGGTGGTGTGGTTCCACTTCTTACCTAGGCACATGATCTTCACCTTCATGGTTGAACCATTCTTGAAGGTAGGGGTATAAAAATTTCCTTCCTTCACATCTAACTCCCTGATCTTGAGGATCAATGCATACTGGACTGCTGGGGTCAGGTACTCTCGTAGTAAAATCATCCCGGGTCTCAAGACCTCACACTTCTCTGGTGGGTGTGGTTTGGCTTCAAAAGGGATGTTGGGTGTGGTATATGGCAAAATAGGAAAGCAAATATCGAAAGCTGAACAACAATTGCCATTAAATAAATAAGTCAAGGTTCACAACTGGAAATGAAAGGTTCGAAACGAAACAAAATGAAGGGTTTATAGTTCATCCCTTTTACATTGACAAAGAAAAACTAGGCAACTGAATGTAAAGAAAGTAAGGGTCTAAGCCTCTTCATGAGGAAAATAGTCCTCACCAGGTGAACTCGGGTCATCACTCGCTGCCTCGACGCGGTCCACCATATTAAGGACCGGTGCCTTGCCCGGCCTCTGGGGTAGTTCTGTCCCGACCTCTGTGGATGGCTCTGGGCAGGGCGGCTGGTAGATGGTCCCGCACCTCCTGTGCCACCTCGACCTCCTCTATAGTAGTAGCAACTGGGGCTCTAGCAGGTGTGGAGGGTGATTTTTTCAGTATGAGGGGGTCTATCTAAATATGGTCTAACTAAGAAGTCTAGATCCTAAATATTTGCCATTCTGTGGAGGGTGAAAACCCGTTATTCTTGGCATCCCTCAAATACCTACTGAGTCGTCCGTCTTTCCCAGAAAGCATAATGGGGAATGTAAGTGTGCACATCACCACCTCTCTCAATGGGCTCCACGCGGACTTATGCCCTAAGGGCGGAAATTGACTAGAGTCGCCACCTAGTTTGACCTATGATAACTAGGAAGGAAGATCGGGTTCTAGGAACCGTTGGTTGACTCTGAAATTGTTTGCTTATGGATAGGACTTATCTGGTCATTTGCAGAGATTCTATTGTGGGTTCGCACTGGGTTACACCCCTTAGAAGTGGGCAACGACCACGACTTCGGATTGGTGCCCGAGGAAACCTCGGTCTCCAATTGTCGGGATTATCTTCTTTCAAAACCTTATTAGGGAGATTCATTAAAGCCAAAGGATAGGATTTGAGTGTGAACGAGGAGTAGACGATTCTAAGAGATTTGAAAAAGGCTGGTCTTGAAGAAGTTTGTTTTGAGTGTTTGGAGGTTGTTTCTAGCTGTTTTGTGAGGTAAAGGGGTATTCGGGTCACTTGGTTGATTTGAGGATTTCTGGGACATTTTTGTGAAGTGGGAGTGTATTCGAGTCGTTTTGATAGAGTTGAAGGGTGTTCGGGTTACTCTGAAGGTTTTCCTGGTTTGTGAAGTTAGAATCTTGGAGTGGTCAATTTGAGATGTTTTAAGAAGTTGAGGGTATTGAAGAGGAATTCAGGTTTTTCAAGCACTTGAGTATGGGAGAGGATATTCGATATACGGGTGTTCGGGTTTTGAAGATGTTTCGGGTTTTAAAAGACTAAGGTTGTGGGAGGGGATTCGAGAATTGAAGGTCCCAGTGACTTGGAGTTTGTTCAGAGGAGGGTTGAGAAGTGTTTATGGGTCCTAGAGCTCCAATGGAAATGTTGGATTGGTTTATTCAGAATTGTCTCTCTTAAAGTTTTTTTTTTAAAACCAGAAAATCATTTTTTTGTAAAGGGCGGATAATCCTGAGGGATTACCCCTGTACCCCCTCGAACACGACACTTAATTAATGGTAAGTGCCGAGGCTCGAAAGATGGGGGCATGAATTTATTCGAAAAATAGGATTTAGAGAGAAGTATCATGAACGGATACTCTCGTCACCCTAATACGTCTCTAACTCCCGAGTTTAAAACATTAAAAACCGAAACATTGAAGATCGAAGGAGTTAGATGATTCTAAAATCCCGGCTGCAACTAGAAAGGTTGTTACTTCCTAGCACCCCGCCTGTAAAAATCCAGGCTGCATCAGGGGGGTTTGTCACCCTAATGCCCCGCCTAAGGAGATCCAGACTGCGACAAGGGAAGGTTATGACTCCAGTGCCCCGCCTCGGATTTTTTATTTTAGGAAGGAAGACAAGTGATGTTCTAACCCTGGAGGAAATGTTTTGAAGGGGTTAGACATTTCTTGCTCCCGAAAACTAAGTTAGAAAGTTTTGAAAGTGTTCGAATTCTCGATGAAGAAACACTGATTTTGAGAGAGGTTTTAGGAGAAAACTTTCTGTATATGTGAGAAAAACTTTCTGCAATAGAGAAGAGTTTTCTGTGATGTGAGAAGAGTTTTTTCCTTTTTAAATTCCACAAAATGGTTTCTTGAAAACTTTGATGAGACTTTAAGTAAATGATTGTCTTGAAATTCTTTTTGGGTTTTAGGAAAGGAATTTACAAGTTGAAAGTGAATGAAAGGAACGGGTTTGAAACATGTGTGGAATTGATTTGGTTTGACTTGTATTGGAAGATGAACCAGGTCAATGTTTCGGGTTTGGTCAATGATTGGGTCAAGGTTTGGTCAAGGTCAAAGTTTTCTGGTCATTTGGTCAACTTTCAGGTCAAAGGTCAACTTTGGTTCAAGGTTGGATTCTTGTGGACTTAACTTGATTTTTATGGTCTTAGGCTTGCCTGATTTTGTGGACTTAGACTTTGTGGACTTGGGCCTTATTTGAGACATGGGTCTTTATGGTTTGGGGCTTTCTTTTGAGTTGGGTGAGTTTTTTGATTTGGGGCTAGATTGGGCTTTTTATTCATGGGCCCGATTTGGGCCTTGGGGGGTTGGTTGTGGACTTCGGGTTCGGTCATGGGCTTCGGTTTTGGGCCATGGGCTATAGGCCACGAGTTTGTGGCCGAATGTGAGTTTTGGGCCAAGATGGATTTGGGCTTGGATTTGGACGGTGGACCGTTTGGGCTTTGGGCCGGTGGTGGGCCGTTTGGGCCTTGGGCCATGGACTTGGGCTTTGGGCTGAGACGTGTTTGGGCCGAACGTGGGTTTTGGGCCAAGATGGATTGGGCCGAGATGGTCTCGAGCCGAGCCATGTAAATCGGGCCAGGTCATGTGGTATTGGGCCTTAGATTGGATGAGAAAATTTTGGAGAATCAGATTGGGGATGAGTTTATTAAAAAAAAGTCAGAATTTGTATTTACACAAAATGGTTATGGAAATGAGAGACAATTCTGGATTTGAGGATGGAGAATTTTGAATTAAAGAGCTGGAGGTCTGAAGCGGAAGTGAGATTTAATTACATATATACATGTATTAGGTCATTTTAGGGCTTAGAATGTTACCACATGAGATAGGCCATGTCTATCAGGCCAGGGGAACACTCCACTATCCTAAGGGGATTATTGTTTGCTTATACATAATGTGTGTTTTAAGGTTTAGGATGTCATCACCATGAGATAGGCCAATGGTCTATCAGCCATGGGGACCCCACTATCCTAATGGCCAGGACCTAAAGGGATATAACTAGGGCTTAGATAAAGACATATGAAACACACACACATACACTGGGAGGTCGAATTTAAAAACTGATGGTTTTAACAGTGATAAAATATACAAGGATTAGACAACATAATCTATGAAAACGAAGTAACTGGAAATGTGATCTTTGAATGCAAAATCCTTGACGTTCTTCATTTAAAAACTAATTGCGACGCTATAATCAATCACCTACATGACAAGCTTAAGTGTGATTTCTTTTGGAAAGCTATTTAAACAAACCTGACCTCATGGTTAGACAAACAACTTAGCATTTACAGATTAAATACTCCCAACGCAACTATCCAGAAATCGAGGACACCAGTACCATATGCGTTACACAAATCATCAGGACATTCCACAGCATTTTAGATAGTTGGGGCAGAGCAAATCTGGCCAAAGTCCACACGCTTGCAAGCCTGATCCACGCCTGCGAGCTTGATCAAACCCGTTCAAAGACCCAGCGGGAGGTACCTCAGCCACATATAGACACGGCATTAGTGAAATAAAACCAGAAGTGAACACAAGAGCAGCAAATGACCTCAAGTCTGCTTCGGTCAAGACCAACGAGCATCGAGGAACGAAATTCAGGTGAAGATAACAAATCAATCGGAACTTAGAACCGATCTGGTACGGACAGACTCAAACGAGTCTACATGATCAACCAAACAAACCAGTTAACAACCGGACAGATCCAACCCAGTGGTGTAAATCGAATCAAACAGTTCAAGATTATATTCATATTGACCGGCTCGAAGCGGGTGATTAAACAAAACGAAGAATACTCTTATACCTACAAATAAACGCATATTCATTCGCCAACTTCCACAAAGCGTTTAACGAGAAGACCAAAACAGATAACTAAGCTTTCAAAATCAATCACCATATTACACAAGAAATGTCGGTCCAACACTTCAAAAACGTTAACAATGGCATGTACAGAAGATTGAAACGCAAAACGAACACGTATGGATTATTAGACTGAAACCAACCACACACAAACCGTCGATCAGGCGCGCACAGCAGGGATGAAATCGACATTGTTAAACCAGTCGATAACGAAGGAAGTTAGAAGACAGTAAATCGACTCAGCGAAATCTAGCCAGACATCCAAACATCCATCACCTTCAAGCTCAGGTCGGAATGAAGCAGAAGGAAGGAGAAAAGTACCTTTCAAGATGGAGTTTCACGTGCCGGTTTTATTTCGAGTTTGCTCCTTCTACTCCCGGTGTTTGTTCGTATAAACCAAGAAGCTTCAACCGATAGGAGCGGCGTCGGTGATGATATTTCATGGTGGTGTGAGACAATAGTCAACAACGGTGAAGCTTGGATAAACCGACTAAGGAGAGTTCGAACGGGGAGACGAGAAAGCATGGAAAGGGTTACGGGTAATTTGCGAAACGAAGGAGGAAATTAGGCTGGAGTTTGGCTTTGATGACGGGTGCGATTCCATGGGTTAGGAGATTCGAAGGAAGGAGGCGATGCTCCCTATTCGCCAGTTGGATTGCCAAATTACAGAGGGAGGAGGAGAAGTGATGATTATTGTTTTCTGAGTAGTTTACGGTTTTTCAGAGCGTTCTGTTTTCTGGGTTTGAAATCGAGGAAGACCAGAGAATGAAGAGTTCAGGCCACAAAAAAAAAAAAACGTCGGATCTCTCTCTTTTTCTTTGTGTCTGTCGAAGATGGACCGTGAAGAAGATAGAGGAATAGTGCGGCTGACCCTCTTCTTTGAAAACAAAACGATGGAGGAAATGAAATTTCTGGGAAAACTTATGGCCATTGTTTGTTGAAGAAGAAAGACTGGGAGTGTGAGTGTGACGATTGTGTTGGCGGTGATTTTCGAACCAGGCCTACACTCTGGTTTTTGCCTCTTTAATCTCAGAATCGTAGAAGAACGTAAGAGAAATGAGAGAGTTGTCGGCTACTGTTTTTTTGGCTACTGTAGGGTTTTGGGAATTTATGTTGTTTTCATCGAGGGACCGTGAGATCAATAGGTCGTGGCCGACTTAAAGAATGGGCTAGGGTTTTATTCTTGTTTCTAGCTCTGGGCTGGGGAACTGATAAAGTGGTGGGCCTTATTTGGAGCTGGAACCGGAAATGGGAACGGGCTGCGACTGCCTGATCGAGGTCAATGGGCCTAGTTCGACAAAACTTTAATATTAGGATGTGAGACATGATCCTAAAACTCTAACTCGAATTGAGATCTCTCTTTAAAAAAGCTAGTGTTCTAGATGAAGTTATACAGCAAAAAAAGAGTTTAATCTAACAAAATGAACTATTTATTTCTGAAATGCTTTGAGAAAATGATTTAAGAATTTTGTCATAAAATGACGGTTTCGTTTTGGCATGCACATTGATACGTTTTGAGAAAGAAAGGCGACGACCCCTCTTATTTTATTTATCATTTCGGAATTTGCTTTATGGGGTGAGAATTTTTGGTGTCTACAGATGGCTCCCTTGATTCAATTCTGCAAAACCTTTGCATAATTGGATCAAGGTTGACGGGGCGCCAAAAATTCTCACAACGGTTTATGGTGCATTGGGATGCGGCCGTGAGTGTATGAAGACGATTGAAAGTACGAGGACTTATGACGAGCCTCAGTTAGACCTCCTGATATCTAACCCTAGGACATATGATGAGCCTAGGATACTAACAAACCGACTTGGTTTTAGGGTGCACGAGGGCTTAGGAGTGCCTCAACTGGACCTCTTGATATCCAGTTCTAGGGCTTATGACGGGCCTAGAATGCGATTGAAAGTACGAGGACTTAGGAGTGCCTCAACTAGACTCTTGATTTCTAGCTATAGGACTTATGACGAGCCTATAATACCAACAACCCGATTTGATTTAAGGTGCACGAGGGCTTAGGAGTGCCTCAACTGGACCTCTTGATATCCAGTCCTAGGGCTTATGACGGGCCTAGAATGCGATTGAAAGTACGAGGACTTAGGAGTGCCTCAACTAGACCTCTTGATTTCTAGCTATAGGACTTATGACGAGCCTATAATACCAACAACCCGATTTGATTTAAGGTGCACGAGGGCTAGGAGTGCCTCAACTGGACCTCTTGATATCCAGTCCTAGGGCTTATGACGGGCCTAGAATGCGATTGAAAGTACGAGGACTTAGGATGCCTCAACTAGACCTCTTGATTTCTAGCTATAGGACTTATGACGAGCCTAATACCAACAACCCGATTTGATTTAAGGTGCACGAGGGCTTAGGAGTGCCTCAACTGGACCTCTTGATATCCAGTCCTAGGGCTTATGACGGGCCTAGAATGCGATTGAAAGTACGAGGACTTAGGAGTGCCTCAACTAGACCTCTTGATTTCTAGCTATAGGACTTATGACGAGCCTATAATACCAACAACCCGATTTGATTTAAGGTGCACGAGGGCTTAGGAGTGCCTCAACTGGACCTCTTGATATCCAGTCCTAGGGCTTATGACGGGCCTAGAATGCGATTGAAAGTACGAGGACTTAGGAGTGCCTCAACTAGACCTCTTGATATCTAGCTATAGGACTTATGATGAGCCTATAATACTTTGAAAGAGTACCATACTAGTAGCGTAATAGCTGCCTAGCAGGTGGATGTGAAACGATCTTGCGCTAGTAACGTAATAGCTGCCTAGTGAAGGAAAAACGGCGGGACCACACTAGTAGCGTAATAGCTGCCTAGAGGTTATGAAATGAACGATCTCGCACTAGTAGCGTAATAGCTGCCTAGTGGAGGAAAAACGGCGGGACCACACTAGTAGCGTAATAGCTGCCTAGCGGGTTATGAAGTGAACGATCTCGCACTAGTAGCGATAGCTGCCTAGTGGAGGAAAAAACGGCGGGACCGCACTAGTAGCGTAATAGCTGCCTAGTTATGAAATGAACGATCTCGCACTAGTAGCGTAATAGCTGCCTAGTGGAGGAAAAACGGCGGGACCGCACTAGTAGCGTAATAGCTGCCTAGTATGAAATGAACGATCTCGCACTAGTAGCGTAATAGCTGCCTAGTGGAGGAAAAACGGGGGACCACACTAGTAGCGTAATAGCTGCCTAGCGGGTTATGAAGTGAACGATCTCGCACTAGTAGCGTAATAGCTGCCTAGTGGAGGAAAAACGGCGGGACCGCACTAGTAGCGTAATAGCTGCCTAGGTTATGAAATGAACGATCTCGCACTAGTAGCGTAATAGCTGCCTAGTGGAGGAAAAACGGCGGGACCACACTATAGCGTAATAGCCTAGCGGTTATGAAGTGAACGATCTCGCACTAGTAGCGTAATAGCTGCCTAGTGGAGGAAAAACGGCGGGACCCCACACTAGTAGCGTAATAGCTGCCTAGTGGTTATGAAATGAACGATCTCGCACTAGTAGCGTAATAGCTGCCTAGTGGAGGAAAAACGGCGGGACCACACTAGTAGCGTAATAGCTGCCTAGCGGGTTATGAAGTGAACGATCTCGCACTAGTAGCGTAATAGCTGCCTAGTGGAGGAAAAACGGCGGGACCGCACTAGTAGCGTAATAGCTGCCTAGCGGGTTATGAAGTGAACGATCTCGCACTAGTAGCGTAATAGCTGCCTAGTGGAGGAAAAACGGCGGGACCGCACTAGTAGCGTAATAGCTGCCTAGTAGGTTATGAATGAACGATCTCGCACTAGTAGCGTAATAGCTGCCTAGTGGAGGAAAAACGGCGGGACCACACTAGTAGCGTAATAGCTGCCTAGCGGGTTATGAAGTGAACGATCTCGCACTAGTAGCGTAATAGCTGCCTAGTGGAGGAAAAACGGCGGGACCGCACTAGTAGCGTAATAGCTGCCTAGTGGGTTATGAAATGAACGATCTCGCACTAGTAGCGTAATAGCTGCCTAGTGGAGGAAAAACGGTGGGACCACACTAGTAGCGTAATAGCTGCCTAGTGGGTGTAAAGAAGCGTCAGATAGTGAGAAAATTTTGTGGGTATATGCAGATGATATGTGATATGTGGTGATTAACCAATGTATTAATGAATTAAACTCCCTGTTTGTGGATGTTGGTTTTGTGTGAGCAGATGGCTTTATAGTAACATCAAAACCTCGGGATGGCTCCGGTATGGCTCCGGCATGGCTTCATGGATTTGAGATGGCTCCAGCATGCGTTGATGGCTCCAGTATGCTCTGATGGCTCTGGTAGGCACTGATGGCTCCGGTGTGACCAAAGGTCTCGGGGTGGTTGGTGGGTTTGACATGGTTGGTGATTTTGTGGCAGTTGTAGGCTTTCATTTGCCTTGAGATTTTTTTCAGGGTGGTTTGATGGCTCCGATGATGGATTTATTGTTTGACGGGATTTGTTGTCGACTTTGTGGTGAGTGAATGGTTTTTCACGAGTGAATGATGAAACACAGTTGCATGACTTTGTTGGAGTCCTATCATGGTTCCAGGATTTCCATGGATGGCTCCGGGATGACCTTGTGCTGATTGAGCATGAAGATGCTTTGGTTGGTTCACTTTAATGACACCGAGGGGAAAAGGGAAGTTTTCGCCTCTGATGTGGTCGCACCCTGGGCGGGCTGCCTACGTACTCAATTCCATATTGAGATCAGACCATACGTAGTTCGATGTTTTGTGGGCGAGGCCCTGGGTGACGAAATGACTCTGATATGGATTTGAGGTGGCTCCCTTATTGTTCTCATACTTGTTGGGATGACCCTGTGTAGTTCCAAGGATGGTCTCAATGTTTGAGCATGGCTCCCGGATGGCTTCGATTGGCTTTAGAAGCGGTATCGATAGGGATTGAGTATGGTAATCGATGGCTCCGGGATGGTCTTCGTATGCCTCCGGATAGCTTTTGAATTGTTCGATGTAGCTCGGTGACAGCCCGGGATAGCTCCAAGATGGTTCGATGTAGCTTGATAATGGCCTCGGAATGGCTCCAGTTGACATCTTTTGATCAAAAGTTATGCTTCAACAACTAAACTGAAACTGACTTTTAGCGAGACTGGGTGGAGTTCTTACTAGTCGGATGTTGAAAATGAAGTGGTTATGATGCATGCAAATATTAAATGCTAGATACGATGTAAAATGTGTATGCAGTTTTTGGAGAGAAGGTACGGCCCTATCCCTATTAATATGAGGTTTACGAATATAAGACGTCTTCGGTTCGATCTTGAGTGGTTGTTGAACTGGAATGTGAATTACTTTCCTCTCATGGAGGGATGTGGGTCAATCTCTCGTGAGTATGGCCGTGTGTGCTAATGTCGTGATGATACTCTTGATGCTCAGAGCAGTATTTTCCTAGGAATTTCTTTTCGAGGTTATGAACTTTCCGTTCCTCACAAATTCCTCACCTGCAATGGGGTAGGCTGATTATGATTTGGTAGTTTAATCGGAGAGTCACTCGCACTCTAAAGACCATGTGAGATTAGGTCACACTCATTCGCTAACGGTCCCTTTGGTATGACGGGACATGCTGATAACAAGTACGAAACTTATGATTCATGTTTCAGATCCGATACTTTCGGTTAACACTCATCAACTAACGAGTCAGAGGTCTTTTATTGGGTTATAACGGGGATGAGGGGTATGATGTATGTCACATGGGACTGGAGGATCAATTTGGGAGTCGTGGAGCTTTTTTTTTTTTTTTTTGCAATAGAGGATATGTTTCGCCTTTGCCATGGGTGGGATGATTAGACTGGTTTTGATAACCCTTTATTGGTTTCGATGGGACATCATTGGTCCTTTTGCTTTGGATTTCTCCTTCTTCTTTGTGTGTGTGACTTTCGCTTTCCTACTTCCTACTTTTGGGGTCACATGGGCTCGTCGACCTTCTTGGGCATTTCTGCTTACTTCTTTGGCTTTCAGTTTTGCTTTCAGCTTTTCTTTCAGCTTTGGAGTTTTTATTAACTCGCTAGTCTTCTCAAACATTTCAGTGTTCTTTTTTTTGGTGCCTGGCTCTGGAGTTGCATTGACTCATTGGTTTCTTTGAACATTTCATTTGTTCTTTTTTGTGAAAGATGGGGGAGGGGCCATGGCTCCGACTCCTTCGAGATCCTCTATTGCAGGAGTAAGTGTGTATATGTGAGTTGGCATGTTGTGGAGTTTACAGAAAAGGTTTATCATGAAAGGATCATCGGGGCTCACTAAGGAGTTATGTGCAGGGCAGTCAAAAGCTTTTTGGCTTTGTGGAGATTTGATTCCTAAGTGCCTCGTCGTTCTCATTAGTCAATGATTGTTTTCTTACTATTCTTGGATCTTTGCATGAATCACAGTTCGTGTTTTGCTATCGACATTGATCTCACTCTAAATTATGCCTCTCCATGTGCTGAAGGAAAGCACAAGTCGCTCATGGTTTTACCTCGATTGACTCTCTCTACCTTCCCTCGTCGCTTAGTGGATTGTCCAAAAACGCTCACTTGAAATTCAAGAGAAAATACCGCTCTTTGCACACTACTCACTTGATTGTGGTGCTGATTTTGATTAGACCCTTATGTTCATCGACGGGTCGAGAGTTTAGTGGTTCACACACTCTGTTCAATCAATCTCTCAAGATTTTTCCCAAAGATGTTGTTTCGATACGGGAGTATGAAGATGCAACTATCTACAATGCATTATGTTGTGGTAATATGGAATTACTACGTATATATGATGCATGAAGTATTGACAATGAAAATGACTGATTTTTGGATTTTGATTGAAAAATTTTTTTTATGCAATGCATGAGCGGTAAGCTACACCTAGTCTCGCTTGAGTCGAATTCAGCTCATGGTTCACGAGGCTCATCTCAGTACAGTTGCCCTTGAAGGTGGTCTAGTTGCTGGGCTCGCTGTCGGGGAAGTAATTCTCAAGTGAGGTCGGGTTGGTGATTGGCTCCTGGATTTTGAATTCTTTAGGGAGTGACAACTCCCGCATGGTGGCCCCACGACTTGGAAACGACTGCACTTCTTCTTTTTTTTTCTTTTCTCTCGTTCTGGTCACTGGTGCCCATGGTGATTCTGGATTTGGAAAAGGCTCAAACCCTCCTGTGTTCTCCACTATCCCACTGAAGATTAGTTTGGAGGTTGAGATATTGGGATGAAGGCTGGTGTGGCAAGTGACGATGAAACACGTGAGTGCGTGATGCTCGGAGTGTGGACGAGATTCATGTAAGGCTGATGATTTGAACTGGCTGTAAGTGCATGTGACCCTTTCGACATGAATGCAATGCATGTTTTCTTTCTTTTTTTTTACACTGGTTGCATTTGTTGGCGTTGTTTACTTAGAGGATGCCTCCCGTAGATACCGTGAATTTTCACCCCATAAAGCAAAGTTGATGAATGATGTATAGATGTGAGGGGTCGTCCCTTATTCGTTCTTTTTATTATACGTGCATGCCAAAGAAACCAAGTTTTAGAAAACAATTTTGAAAACGCGTGTTTTCAAAGTGGTGAATTTTCTCAATATAAGTTTTGACGCTCGGTCGTTCGCAAATAAATAGGGAGTGGGGAACCCTATACACATTGATCTAAATAAATTCGAAGGGAATGTATACACCTATACATGTACTCTATTTAGAAATGGACAAGAGAGAAAAGAAATCATAGGGGAAAACCTATACATTATCAATTATAAAAAAGTCATTAAAATGGGAGTTTTAAGCTAAACTTCTTCTGAACTCTTCCGGTCCATCTTCGGGCTTTTGAAAGACTGCTAACGCTCGGCCTCCTGGTTGGCTGCTCCTCGCTTTGGGTTCTTGACCGGCTGCTCGCTCATTCTTCGGGCTCTTGACCGACTGCTCGCTCATTCTTCGGGCTTTTGCAGCGAAGCAAAACGGTGATCAAACAAAACGGGTTGGTGTTGTTCTGATTTTCAACAATTTGAACTCGAACCGGTGTCGCTAGTCTTATGTCACTTGACTCGGGTTGGTGCAACTCTGATTCTATATTTGAACGGTTGGTGTTGGCCTTCCTGTTGCTCGGCTAGCTCCACGGGATGGTGCGCCTCTGATTTCTGGCTTGATCCGCGTAGTTGGTCTTCATGCTGCTTCATTTGCTTTGACGAGGGGAATGAAGGATATTTTTGAGAAAGGAAAGTGAACGATCGAGCACAAAATCATATGTGAAAATCCCCACTGTTGTGAAAACACAAAATGATTAGTACGCTCCACAGTAATGACCGCTGCTCTTGAAGGTGGACAGAACTTCAAAAATAACGGGTCACAACATGGGGACTAAATCATTTATTTTGAAATACGTTTGTGAAACTCAACTTTGAAAACTGTTTTCAAAAAACTATTTCAAAATACTGTTGGTGAAGGATGTTTGAAATTCGTTTGTGGAAAGTAGGTTTCTCAAAATCTATTTTTTTTGAAAATTGTTTTGGAAATAACATTTTTTGTGAAATGAAGTTTTTTTTTTTTAAGATGAAGTGGCCGGTTTTAAAACCCCAAAGTTTTTGAGTTAAATATAAGTGGGATTCTAGATTAGACGAGCTCGAAAACAGCTTTAAGAGACATGCAAAAGAGAATTCCGAACATTTTGCAAAATTTAAAACAATCTGGTTCGAAGAAAGTGGTTTGCACACATGTATAGCAAGAAGTAAAATCGTGGCTAGTTTTTATGTGGAGCTGAGTGCGAATGATTGGGATAATCACCTTCCAGGTCAATCAATGTTTCCATACACCGGGGGAACCGTCGTCCCTTCACTGTTCATCTCTCGGGATTTATCTCTGTTATGCCTTGTGGGGCACGTCATTAAGAGAGTCCGGAGTGCTTAAGTTCGAAAGGTCAGGATACCCGAAGTGGTGCAGTCACACGAGCCACGGCCGGGGATTATCACAACATACTCACTATTGGAAAACTTGGGGAAGTACTGCATGGGAACGGGTCTCTCGTCGTCTGCACGGTCAGGTGTGTCTAAAGTCCAAATTATTCACCAACTACGTTGTGCCATGTATGGGTATCCGGTAAATACGGGATCCTCTATGGACGTGTAGCGTGACATCGGGCTTTAGAGACACCCGTGGTGCAGAGGAACAATGGAGAACTGAGCCCATGCAATCTTCGGGGTAAGGCAGAAGGGTGGTCAGACAGGCGGCATACAAGGGGGTGACTACCCATAAAACCCGTCCTAGACACCGGATTAGGCAGCTGGACACTGAAGGCTCATGGTTCACTATATGCTGGTTTTGACTCAGATATGGAGGATAATTTTGGATCATGAGTCTTCAGGGCGTAGGTCAGTGACCGTCTCGCCTCGCGGGCTTAACCACTCAATGAGTGACCCGACTCATGGGAAATCAATCGTGGACCGATTGGGATGCCGTGACTCGTGGAAATATGGGTGACACAGAGGAATGCATGTCCTAAGCTACCCATGCACTCACAACTTGTAAATGTAAAAGCGGTAATGGTGTAGGTCAATGACCGTCTCACCCGCAACAAACAACAATAATATGAATGCGGTAAATAAAACAGA
The DNA here is from genome assembly GCA_023374045.1 of Limonium bicolor. Taxonomy (NCBI): domain Eukaryota; kingdom Viridiplantae; phylum Streptophyta; class Magnoliopsida; order Caryophyllales; family Plumbaginaceae; genus Limonium; species Limonium bicolor. The sequence continues at coordinate 70,542,005 of CM041779.1, read as the reverse complement.
GAAGAACAACAACCCTATTTACTAACTATTTTGTCTTGAGGGCAGTAATTCCAATTGGTTGTTTATTAACCTAAAGGGAAGTTAGCTTCATTCAATCCTAAGTGTCTCTTTCTAATCGTGAGCTAATCATTAACCCAATTGTTGCAATGTTTGTTGAGGATCTAACAAATCCTAGCTGTCCTCATCAGCTACACACTCTAAGTGTGGAGTAGAAGAATCCTAGAGGCTTGGAATGAATCTCTTGAAGGTTTTGAAAGAAGTGGGGAAATCTCGACAATTTTGAATGGAGTTCAGTCTTCCTTGAGTTTGAGAAAAACTTACTCAAGTTTTCCCCAGCAGAGTCGCCATTCTGTGGAGGGGATTTTTCAGTATGAGGGGGGTCTATCTAAATATGGTCTAACTAAGAAGTCTAGATCCTAAATATTTGCCATTCTGTGGAGGGTGAAAACCCGTTATTCTTGGCATCCCTCAAATACCTACTGAGTCGTCCGTCTTTCCCAGAAAGCATAATGGGGAATGCAAGTGTGCACATCACCTGCTCTCAATGGGCTCCACGCGGACTTATGCCCTAAGGGCGGAAATTGACTAGAGTCGCCACCTAGTTTGACCTATGATAACTAGGAAGGAAGATCGGGTTCTAGGAACCGTTGGTTGACTCTGAAATTGTTGCTTATGGATAGGACTTATCTGGTCATTTGCAGAGATTCTATTGTGGGTTCGCACTGGGTTACACCCCTTAGAAGTGGCAACGACCACGACTTCGGATTGGTGCCCGAGGAAACCTCGGTCTCCAATTGTCGGGATTATCTTCTTTCAAAACCTTATTAGGGAGATTCAGTTAAAGCCAAAGGATAGGATTTGAGTGTGGAACGAGGAGTAGACGATTCTGAAGAGATTTGAAAAAGGCTGGTCTTGAAGAAGTTTATTTGAGTGTTTGGGAGGTGTTCTAGCTGTTTTGTGAGGTAAAGGGGTATTCGGGTCACTTGGTTGATTTGAGGAGTTTCTGGGACATTTTTGTGAAGTGGGAGTGTATTCGAGTCGTTTTGATAGAGTTGAAGGGTGTTCGGGTTACTCTGAAGGGTTTTCCTGGTTTGTGAAGTTAGAATCTTGGAGTGGTCAAATTTGAGATGTTTTAAGAAGTTGAGGGTATTGAAGAGGAATTCAGGTTTTCAAGCAATTGAGTATGGGAGAGGATATTCGATATACGGGTGTTCGGGTTTTGAAGATGTTTCGGGTTTTAAAAGACTAAGGTTGTGCGGGAGGGGATTCGAGAATTGAAGGTCCCATGTGACTTGGAGTTTGTTCAGAGGAGGGTTGAGAAGTGTTTATGGGTCCTAGAGCTCCAATGGAAATGTTGGATTGGTTTATTCAGAATTGTCTCTCTTAAAGTTTTTTTTTTTTAAAACCAGAAAAATCATTTTTTTTGTAAAAGGGCGGATAATCCTGAGGGATTACCCTATGTACCCCCTCGAACACGACACTTAATTAATGGTAAGTGCCGAGGCTCGAAAGATGGGGCAATGAATTATGTCGAAAAAATAGGATTTAGAGAGAAGTATCATGAACGGGATACTCTCGGTCAAACCCTAATAACGTCTCTAACTCCCGAGTTTAAAACTTAAAAACCGAAAACATTGAAATCGAGCGGAAGGGAGTTAGATGATTCTAAAATCCCGGCTGCAACTAGAAAGGTTGTTACTTCCCTAGCACCCCGCCTTGTAAAAATCCAGGCTGCAATCAGGGGAGGTTTGTCACCCTAATGCCCCGCCTAAGGAGATCCAGACTGCGACAAGGGAAGGTTATGACTCCAGTGCCCCGCCTCGGATTTTTATTTTAGGAAGGAAGACAAGTGATGTTCTAACCCTGGAGGAAATGTTTGAAGGGGTTAGACATTTCTTGCTCCCCGAAAACTAAGTTAGAAAGTTTTGAAAGTTGTTCGGAATTCTCGATGAAGAAACACTGATTTTGAGAGAGGTTTTTAGGAGAAAACTTTCTGTATATGTGAGAAAAAAACTTTCTGCAATAGAGAAGAGTTTTCTGTGATGTGAGAAGAGTTTTTCCTTTTTAAATCCACAAAATGGTTTCTTTGAAAACTTTGATGAGACTTTAAGTAAAAGATTGTCTTGAAATTCTTTTTGGGTTTTTAGGAAAGGAATTTACAAGTTGAAAGTGAAATGAAAGGAAACGGGTTTGAAACATGTGTTGGAATTGATTTGGTTTGACTTGTATTGGAAGATGAACCAGGTCAATGTTCGGGTTTGGTCAATGATTGGGTCAAGGTTTTGGTCAAGGTCAAAGTTTTCTGGTCATTTGGTCAACTTTCAGGTCAAAGGTCAACTTTGGTTCAAGGTTGGATTCTTGTGGACTTAACTTGATTTTTATGGTCTTAGGCTTGCCTGATTTTGTGGACTTAGACTTGTGGACTTGGGCCTTATTTGAGACATGGGTCTTTTATGGTTTTGGGCTTTCTTGGTTTGAGTTGGTGTGAGTTTTTTGATTTGGGGCTAGATTGGGCTTTGATTCATGGGCCCGATTTGGGCCTTGGGGGGTTGGGTTGTGGACTTCGGGTTCGGGTCATGGGCTTCGGGTTTGGGCCATGGGCTATAGGCCACGAGTTTGGGGCCGAATGTGAGTTTTGGGCCAAGATGGATTTGGGTCTTGGATTTGGACGGTGGACCGTTTGGGCTTTGGGCCGGTGGTGGGCCGTTTGGGCCTTGGGCCATGGACTTGGGCTTTGGGCTGAGACGTGTTTGGGCCGAACGTGGGTTTTGGGCCAAGATGGATATGGGCCGAGATGGTCTCGAGCCGAGCCATGTAGAATCGGGCCAGGTCATGTGGTATTGGGCCTTAGATTGGATGAGAAAATTTTGGAGAATCAGATTGGGGATGAGTTTATTAAAAAAAAGTCAGAATTTGTATTTACAAAATGGTTATGGAAATGAGAGACAATTTCTGGATTTGAGGATGGAGAATTTTGAATTAAAGAGCTGGAGGTCTGAAGCGGAAGTGAGATTTAATTACATATATATACATGTATTAGGTACATTTTAGGGCTTAGAATGTTACCACTGAGATAGGCCAATGGTCTATCAGGCCAGGGGAACATCACTATCCTAAGGGGATTATTGTTTGCTTATACATAAATGTGTGTTTTAAGGTTTAGGATGTCATCACCATGAGATAGGCCAATGGTCTATCAGGCCAGGGGGACCCCACTATCCTAATGGCCAGGACCTAAAGGGATATATAACTAGGGCTTAGATAAAGACAATATGAAACAACACACATACACATGGGAGGTCGAATTTAAAACTGATGGTTTACACGTGATAAAATATACAAGGATTAGACAACATAGATCTATGAAAACAGAAGTAACTGGAAATGGATACTTTGAATGCAAAATCCTTGACGTTCTTCATTTAAAAACTAATTGCGACGCTATAATCAAATCACCTACATGACAAGCTTAAGTGTGATTTCTTTTGGAAAGCTATTTAAAAAACCTGACCTCATGGTTAGACAAACAACTTAAGCATTTACAGATTAAATACTCCCAACGCAACTATCCAGAAATCGAGGACACCAGTACCATATGCGTTACACAAATCATCAGGACATTCCAGCATTTTATGATAGTTGGGGCAGAGCAAAAATCTGGCCAAAAGTCCACACGCTTGCAAGCCTGATCCACGCCTGCGAGCTTGATCAAACCCGTTCAAAGACCCCAGCGGGAGGTACCTCAGCCAACATATAGACACGGCATTAGTGAAATAAAACCAGAAGTGAACACAAGAGCAGCAAATGACCTCAAGTCTGCTTCGGTCAAGACCAACGAGCATCGAGGAACGAAATTCAGGTGAAAGATAACAAATCAATCGGAACTTAGAACCGATCCTGGTACGGACAGACTCAAACGAGTCTACATGATCAGAACCAAACAAACCAGTTAACAACCGGACAGATCCAACCCAGTGGTAGTAAATCGAATCAAACAAGTTCAAGATTATATTCAGATTGACCGGCTCGAAGCGGGTGATTAAACAAAACGAAGAATAATCTTATACCTACAAATAAAACGCATATTCATTCGCCAACTTCCACAAAGCGTTTAACGAGAAGACCAAAACAGATAACTAAGCTTTCAAAATCAATCACCATATTACACAAGAAATGTCGGTCCAACACTTCAAAAACGTTAACAATGGCATGTACAGAAGATTGAAACGCAAAACGAACACGTATGGATTATTAGACTGAAACCAACCACACACAAACCGTCGATCAGGCGCGCACAGCAGGGATGAAATCGACATTGTTAAACCAGTCGATAACGAAGGAAGTTAGAAGACAGTAAATCGACTCAGCGAAATCTAGCCAGACATCCAAACATCCATCACCTTCAAGCTCAGGTCGGAATGAAGCAGAAGGAAGGAGAAAAGTACCTTTCAAGATGGAGTTTCACGTGCCGGTTTTATTTCGAGTTTGCTCCTTCTACTCCCGGTGTTTGTTCGTATAAACCAAGAAGCTTCAACCGATAGGAGCGGCGTCGGTGATGATATTTCATGGTGGTGTGAGACAATAGTCAACGGTGAAGCTTGGATAAACCGACTAAGGAGAGTTCGAACGGGGAGACGAGAAAGCATGGAAAGGGTTACGGGTAATTTGCGAAACGAAGGAGGAAATTAGGCTGGAGTTTGGCTTTGATGACGGGTGCGATTCCATGGGTTAGGAGATTCGAAGGAAGGAGGCGATGCTCCCTATTCGCCAGTTGGATTGCCAAATTACAGAGGGAGGAGGAGAAGTGATGATTATTGTTTTCTGAGTAGTTTACGGTTTTTCAGAGCGTTCTGTTTTCTGGGTTTGAAATCGAGGAAGACCAGAGAATGAAGAGTTCAGGCCACAAAAAAAAAAAACGTCGGATCTCTCTCTTTTTCTTTGTGTCTGTCGAAGATGGACCGTGAAGAAGATAGAGGAATAGTGCGGCTGACCCTCTTTCTTTGAAAACAAAACGATGGAGGAAATGAAATTTCTGGGAAAACTTATGGCCATTGTTTGTTGAAGAAGAAAGACTGGGAGTGTGAGTGTGACGATTGTGTTGGCGGTGATTTTCGAACCAGGCCTACACTCTGGTTTTTGCCTCTTTAATCTCAGAATCGTAGAAGAACGTAAGAGAAATGAGAGAGTTGTCGGCTACTGTTTTTTTGGCTACTGTAGGGTTTTGGGAATTGATGTTGTTTTTATAGAGGGACCGTGAGATCAATAGGTCGTGGCCGACTTAAAGAATGGGCTAGGGTTTTATTCTTGTTTCTAGCTCTGGGCTGGTGAACTGATAAAGTGGTGGGCCTTATTTGGAGCTGGAACCGGAAATGGGAACGGGCTGCGACTGCCTGATCGAGGTCAATGGGCCTAGTTCGACAAAACTTTAATATTAGGATGTGAGACATGATCCTAAAACTCTAACTCGAATTGAGATCTCTCTTTAAAAAAGCTAGTGTTCTAGATGAAGTTATACAGCAAAATAAAAGAGTTTAATCTAACAAAATGAACTATTTATTTCTGAAATGCTTTGAGAAAATGATTTAAGAATTTTGTCATAAAATGACGGTTTCGTTTTGGCATGCACATTGATACGTTTTGAGAAAGAAAGGCGACGACCCCTCTTATTTTATTTATTATTTCGGAATTTGCTTTATGGGGTGAGAATTTTTGGTGTCTACAGATGGCTCCCCTTGATTCAATTCTGCAAAACCTTTGCATAATTGGATCAAGGTTGACGGGGCGCCAAAAATTCTCACAACGGTTTATGGTGCATTGGGATGCGGCCGTGAGTGTATGAAGACGATTGAAAGTACGAGGACTTATGACAGCCTCAGTTAGACCTCCTGATATCTAACCCTAGGACATGATGAGCCTAGGATACTAACAAACCGACTTGGTTTTAGGGTGCACGAGGGCTTAGGAGTGCCTCAACTGGACCTCTTGATATCCAGTTCTAGGGCTTATGACGGGCCTAGAATGCGATTGAAAGTACGAGGACTTAGGAGTGCCTCAACTAGACCTCTTGATTTCTAGCTATAGGACTTATGACGAGCCTATAATACCAACAACCCGATTTGATTTAAGGTGCACGAGGGCTTAGGAGTGCCTCAACTGGACCTCTTGATATCCAGTCCTAGGGCTTATGACGGGCCTAGAATGCGATTGAAAGTACGAGGACTTAGGAGTGCCTCAACTAGACCTCTTGATTTCTAGCTATAGGACTTATGACGAGCCTATAATACCAACAACCCGATTTGATTTAAGGTGCACGAGGGCTTAGGAGTGCCTCAACTGGACCTCTTGATATCCAGTCCTAGGGCTTATGACGGGCCTAGAATGCGATTGAAAGTACGAGGACTTAGGAGTGCCTCAACTAGACCTCTTGATTTCTAGCTATAGGACTTATGACGAGCCTATAATACCAACAACCCGATTTGATTTAAGGTGCACGAGGGCTTAGGAGTGCCTCAACTGGACCTCTTGATATCCAGTCCTAGGGCTTATGACGGCCTAGAATGCGATTGAAAGTACGAGGACTTAGGAGTGCCTCAACTAGACCTCTTGATATCTAGCTATAGGACTTATGATGAGCCTATAATACTTTGAAAGAGTACCATACTAGTAGCGTAATAGCTGCCTAGCAGGGGATGTGAAACGATCTTGCGCTAGTAACGTAATAGCTGCCTAGTGAAGGAAAAACGGCGGGACCACACTAGTAGCGTAATAGCTGCCTAGTAGGTTATGAAATGAACGATCTCGCACTAGTAGCGTAATAGCTGCCTAGTGGAGGAAAAACGGCGGGACCCACTAGTAGCGTAATAGCTGCCTAGCGGGTTATGAAGTGAACGATCTCGCACTAGTAGCGTAATAGCTGCCTAGTGGGGAAAAACGGCGGGACCACACTAGTAGCGTAATAGCTGCCTAGTTATGAAATGAACGATCTCGCACTAGTAGCGTAATAGCTGCCTAGTGGAGGAAAAACGGCGGGACCGCACTAGTAGCGTAATAGCTGTAGGTTATGAAATGAACGATCTCGCACTAGTAGCGTAATAGCTGCCTAGTGGAGGAAAAACGGCGGGACCACACTAGTAGCGTAATAGCTGCCTAGCGGGTTATGAAGTGAACGATCTCGCACTAGTAGCGTAATAGCTGCCTAGTGGAGGAAAAACGGCGGGACCGCACTAGTAGCGTAATAGCTGCCTAGTGGGTTATGAAATGAACGATCTCGCACTAGTGCGTAATAGCTGCCTAGTGGAGGAAAAACGGTGGGACCACACTAGTAGCGTAATATCTGCCTAGTGGGTGTAAAGAAGCGTCAGATAGTGAGAAAATTTTGTGGGTATATGCAGATGATATGTGATGTGTGGTGATTAACCAATGTATTAATTGAATTAAACTCCCTGTTTGTGGATGTTGGTTTTTGTGTGAGCAGATGGCTTTATAGTAACATCAAAACCTCGGGATGGCTCCGGTATGGCTCCGGCATGGCTTCATGGATTTGAGATGGCTCCAGCATGCGTTGATGGCTCCAGTATGCTCTGATGGCTCTGGTAGGCACTGATGGCTCCGGTGTGACCAATGGTCTCGGGGTGGTTGGTGGGTTTGACATGGTTGGTGATTTTGTGGCAGTTTGTAGGCTTTCATTTGCCTTGAGATTTTTTTTTTCAGGGTGGTTTGATGGCTCCGATGATGGATTTATTGTTGTTTGACGGGATTTGTTGTCGACTTTGTAGTGAGTGAATGGTTTTTCACGAGTGAATGATGAAACACAGTTGCATGACTTTGTTGGGAGTTCCTATCATGGTTCCAGGATTTCCATGGATGGCTCCGGGATGACCTTGTGCTGATTGAGCATGAAGATGCTTTGGTTGGTTCACTTTAATGACACCGAGGGGAAAAGGGAAGTTTTCGCCTCTGATGTGGTCGCACCCTGGGCGGGCTGCCTACGTACTCAATTCCATATTGAGATCAGACCATACGTAGTTCGATGTTTTGTGGGCGAGGCCCTGGTGACGAAATGACTCTGATATGGATTTGAGGTGGCTCCCTTATTGTTCTCATACTTGTTGGGATGACCCGTGTAGTTCCAAGGATGGTCTCAATGTTTGAGCATGGCTCCCGGATGGCTTCGGATTGGCTTTAGAAGCGGTATCGATAGGGATTGAGTATGGTAATCGATGGCTCCGGGATGGTCTTCGTATGCCTCCGGATAGCTTTTGAATTGTTCGATGTAGCTCGGTGACAGCCCGGGATAGCTCCAAGATGGTTCGATGTAGCTTGATAATGGCCTCGGAATGGCTCCAGTTGACATCTTTTGATCAAAAGTTATGCTTCAACAACTGCAACTGAAACTGACTTTTAGCGAGACTGGGTGGAGTTCTTACTAGTCGGATGTTGAAAATGAAGTGGTTATGATGCATGCAAATATTAAATGCTAGATACGATGCAAAATGTGTATGCAATTTTTGGAGAGAAGGTACGGCCCTATCCCTATTAATATGAGGTTTACGAATATAAGACGTCTTCGGTTCGATCTTGAGTGGTTGTTGAACTGGAATGTGTGAATCACTTTCCTCTCATAGAGGGATGTGGGTCAATCTCTCGTGAGTATGGCCGTGTGTGCTAATGTCGTGATGATACTCTTGATGCTCAGAGCAGTATTTTCCTAGGAATTTCTTTTCGAGGTTATGAACTTTCCGTTCCTCACAAATTCCTCACCTGCAATGGGGTAGGCTGATTATGATTTTAGTTTAATCGGAGAGTCACTCGCACTCTAAATACCATGTGAGATTAGGTCACACTCATTCGCTAACGGTCCCTTTGGTATGACGGGACATGCTGATAACAAGTATGAAACTTATGATTCATGTTTCAGATCCGATACTTTCGGTTAACACTCATCACTAACGAGTCAGAGGTCTTTTATTGGGTTATAACGGGGATGAGGGGTATGATGTATGTCACATGGGACTGGAGGATCAATTTGGGAGTCGTGGAGCTTTTTTTTTTTTTGCAATAGAGGATATGTTTCGCCTTTGCCATGGGTGGGATGATTAGACTGGTTTTGATAACCCTTTATTGGTTTCGATGGGACATCATTGGTCCTTTGGATTTGTTTTCTCCTTCTTCTTTGGTATGTGACTTTCGCTTTCCTACTTCCTACTCTTGGGGTCACATGGGCTCGTCGACCTTCTTGGGCATTTTCTGCTTACTTCTTTGGCTTTCAGTTTTGCTTTCAGCTTTTCTTTCAACTTTGGAGTTTTTATTGACTCGCTGGTCTTCTCAAACATTTCAGTGTTCTTTTTTGGTGCATGGCTCTGGAGTTGCATTGACTCATTGGTTTCTTTGAACATTTCATTTGTTCTTTTTTGTGAAAGATGGTGGGGAGGGGCCATGGCTCCGGCTCCTTCGAGATCCTCTATTGTAGGAGTAAGTGTGTATATGTGAGTTGGCATGTTGTGGAGTTTGCAGAAAAGGTTTATCATGAAAGGCTCATCGGGGCTCACTAAGGAGTTATGTGCAGGGCAGTCAAAAGCTTTTTGGCTTTGTGGAAATTTTTGTTCCTAAGTGCCTCGTCATTTTCGTTAGTCAATGATTGTTTTCTTACTACTTCTCGGATCTTTGCATGAATCACAGTTCGTGTTTTGCTATCGACATTGATCTCACTCTAAATTATGCCTCTCCATGTGCTGAAGGAAAGCACAAGTCGCTCATGGTTTTACCTCGATTGGCTCTCTCTACCTTCCCTCGTCGCTTAGTGGATTGTCCAAAACGCTCACTTGAAATTCAAGAGAAAATACCGCTCTTTGCACACTACTCACTTGATTGTGGTGCTGATTTTGATTAGACCCTTATGTTCATCGACGGGTCGAGAGTTTAGTGGTTCACACACTCTGTTCAATCAATCTCTCAAGATTTTTGCCAAAGATGTTTTTCGATACGGGAGTATGAAGATGCAACTATCTACAATGCATTATGTTGTGGTAATATGGAATTACTACGTATATATGATGCATGAAGTATTGACAATGAAAATGACTGATTTTTGGATTTTGATTGAAAAATTTTTTTTATGCAATGCATGAGGTAAGGCTACACTAGTCTCGCTTGAGTCGAATTCAGCTCATGGTTCACGAGGCTCATCTCAGTACAGTTGCCCTTGAAGGTGGTCTAGTTGCTGGGCTCGCTGTCGGGGAAGTAATTCTCAAGTGAGGTCGGGTTGGTGATTGGCTCCTGGATTTTGAATCTTTAGGGAGTGACAACTCCCGCATGGTGGCCCCACGACTTGGAAACGACTGCACTTCTTCTTTTTTTTTTTTCTTTCTCTCGTTCTGGTCACTGGTGCCCATGGTGATTCTGGATTTGGAAAAGGCTCAAACCCTCCTGTTCTCCACTATCCCACTGAAGATTAGTTTGGAGGTTGAGATATTGGGATGAAGGCTGGTGTGTGGCAAGTGACGATGAAACACGTGAGTGCGTGATGCTCGTGAGTGTGGACGAGATTCATGTAAGGCTGATGATTTGAACTGGCTGTAAGTGCATGTGACCCTTTCGACATGAATGCAATGCATGTTTTCTTTCTTTTTTTTACACTGGGTTGCATTTGTTGGCGTTGTTTACTTAGAGGATGCCTCCCGTAGATACCGTGAATTTTCACCCCATAAAGCAAAGTTGATGAATGATGTATAGATGTGAGGGGTCGTCCCTTATTCGTTCTTTTTATTATACGTGCATGCCAAAAGAAACCAAGTTTTAGAAAACAATTTTGAAAACGCGTGTTTTCAAAGTGGTGAATTTTCTCAATATAAGTTTTGACGCTCGGTCGTTCGCAAATAAAATAGGGAGTGGGGAACCCTATACACATTGATCTAAATAAATTCGAAGGGAATGTATACACCTATACATGTACTCTATTTAGAAATGGACAGAGAGAAAAGAAATCATAGGGGAAAACCTATACATTATCAATTATAAAAAAGTCATTAAAATGGGAGTTTTAAGCTAAACTTCTTCTGAACTCTTCCGGTCCATCTTCGGGCTTTTGAAAGACTGCTAACGCTCGGCCTCCTGGTTGGCTGCTCACTCGCCTTTGGGTTCTTGACCGGCTGCTCGCTCATTCTTCGGGCTCTTGACCGACTGCTCTCGCTCATTCTTCGGGCTTTTGCAGCGAAGCAAAACGGTGATCAAACAAACGGGTTGGTGTTGTTCTGATTTTCAACAATTTGAACTCGAACCGGTGTCGCTAGTCTTTATGTCACTTGACTCGGGTTGGTGCAACTCTGATTCTATATTTGAACGGTTGGTGTTGGCCTTCCTGTTGCTCGGCTAGCTCCACGGGATGGTGCGCCTCTGATTTCTGGCTTGATCCGCGTAGTTGGTCTTCATGCTGCTTCATTTGCTTTGACGAGGGGAATGAAGGATATTTTTGAGAAAGGAAAAGTGAACGATCGAGCACAAAATCATATGTGAAAATCCACCACTGTTGTGAAAACACAAAATGATTAGTACGCTCCACAGTAATGACCGCTGCTCTTGAAGGTGGACAGAACTTCAAAAATAACGGGTCACAACATGGGGACTAAATCATTTATTTTGAAATACGTTTGTGAAACTCAACTTTGAAAACTGTTTTCAAAAAACTATTTCAAAATACTGTTGGTGAAGGATGTTTGAAATTCGTTTGTGGAAAGTAGGTTTCTCAAAATCTATTTTTTTGAAAATTGTTTTGGAAATAACATTTTTTGTGAAATGAAGTTTTTTTTTTTTAAGATGAAGTGGCCGGTTTTAAACCCCAAAAGTTTTTGAGTTAAATATAAGTGGGATTCTAGATTAGACGAGCTCGTAAAACAGCTTTAAGAGACATGCAAAGAGAATTCCGAACATTTTGCAAAATTTAAAAAATCTGTTCGAAGAAAGTGGTTTGCACACATGTATAGCAAGAAGTAAATCGTGGCTAGTTTTTATGTGGAGCTGAGTGCGAATGATTGGGATAATCACCTTCCAGGTCAATCAATGTTTCCATACCACCGGGGGAACCGTCGTCCCTTCACTGTTCATCTCTCGGGATTTATCTCTGTTATGCCTTGTGGGGCACGTCATTAAGAGAGTCCGGAGTGCTTAAGTTCGAAAGGTCAGGATACCCGAAGTGGTGCAGTCACACGAGCCACGGCCGGGGATTATCACAACATACTCACTATTGGAAAACTTGGGGAAGTACTGCATGGGAACGGGTCTCTCGTCGTCTGCACGGTCAGGTGTGTCTAAAGTCCAAATTATTCACCAACTACGTTGTGCCATGTATGGGTATCCGGTAAATACGGGATCCTCTATGGACGTGTAGCGTGACATTGGGCTTTAGAGACACCCGTGGTGCAGAGGAACAATGGAGAACTGAGCCCATGCAATCTTCGGGGTAAGGCAGAAGGGTGGTCAGACAGGCGGCATACAAGGGGGTGACTACCCATAAAACCCGTCCTAGACACCGGATTAGGCAGCTGGACACTGAAGGCTCATGGTTCACTATATGCTGGTTTTGACTCAGATATGGAGGATAATTTTGGATCATGAGTCTTCAGGCGTAGGTCAGTGACCGTCTCGCCTCGCGGGCTTAACCACTCAATGAGTGACCCGACTCATGGGAAATCAATCGTGGACCGATTGGGATGCCGTGACTCGTGGAAATATGGGTGACACAGAGGAATGCATGTCCTAAGCTACCCATGCACTCACAACTTGTAAATGTAAAAGCGGTAATGGTGTAGGTCAATGACCGTCTCACCCCGCAACAAACAACAATAATATGAATGCGGTAAATAAAACAGAGAAGAACAAACAACCCTATTTACTAACTATTTTCTTGAGGGCAGTAATTCCAATTGGTTGTTTATTAACCTAAAGGGAAGTTAGCTTCATTCAATCCTAAGTGTCTCTTTCTAATCGTGAGCTAATCATTAACCCAATTGTTGCAATGTTTGTTGAGGATCTAACAAATCCTAGCTGTCCTCATCAGCTACACACTCTAAGTGTGGAGTAGAAGAATCCTAGAGGCTTGGAATGAATCTCTTGAAGGTTTTGAAAGAAGTGGGGAAATCTCGACAATTTTGAATGGAGTTCAGTCTTCCTTGAGTTTGAGAAAAACTTACTCAAGTTTTCCCAGCAGAGTCGCCATTCTGTGGAGGGTGATTTTTCAGTATGAGGGGGGTCTATCTAAATATGGTCTAACTAAGAAGTCTAGATCCTAAATATTTGCCATTCTGTGGAGGGTGAAAACCCGTTATTCTTGGCATCCCTCAAATACCTACTGAGTCGTCCGTCTTTCCCAGAAAGCATAATGGGGAATGCAAGTGTGCACATCACCTGCTCTCAATGGGCTCCACGCGGACTTATGCCCTAAGGGCGGAAATTGACTAGAGTCGCCACCTAGTTTGACCTATGATAACTAGGAAGGAAGATCGGGTTCTAGGAACCGTTGGTTGACTCTGAAATTGTTGCTTATGGATAGGACTTATCTGGTCATTTGCAGAGATTCTATTGTGGGTTCGCACTGGGTTACACCCCTTAGAAGTGGCAACGACCACGACTTCGGATTGGTGCCCGAGGAAACCTCGGTCTCCAATTGTCGGGATTATCTTCTTTTAAAACCTTATTAGGGAGATTCAGTTAAAGCCAAAGGATAGGATTTGAGTGTGGAACGAGGAGTAGACAATTCTGAAGAGATTTGAAAAAGGCTGGTCTTGAAGAAGTTTGTTGGAGTGTTTGGGAGGTGTTCTAGTTGTTTTGTGAGGTTAAGGGGTATTCGGGTCACTTGGTTGATTTGAGGAGCTTCTGGGACATTTTTGTGAAGTTGGAGTGTATTCGAGTCGTTTTGATAGAGTTGAAGGGTGTTCGGGTTACTCTGAAGGGTTTTCCTGGTTTGTGAAGTTAGAATCTTGGAGTGGTCAAATTTGAGATGTTTTAAGAAGTTGAGGGTATTGAAGAGGAATTCAGGTTTTCAGGCAATTGAGTATGGGAGAGGATATTCGATATACGGGTGTTCGGGTTTTGAAGATGTTTCGGGTTTCAAATGACTAAGGTTTGCGGGAGGGGATTCGAGAATTGAAGGTCCCATGTGACTTGGAGTTTGTTCAGAGGAGGGTTGAGAAGTGTTTATGGGTCCTAGAGCTCCAATGGAAATGTTGGATTGGTTTATTCAGAATTGTCTCTCTTAAAGTTTTTTTTTTTTAAAACCAGAAAAATCATTTTTTTGTAAAAGGGCGGATAATCCTGAGGGATTACCCTATGTACCCCCTCGAACACGACACTTAATTAATGGTAAGTGCCGAGGCTCGAAAGATGGGGCAATGAATTTATGTCGAAAAATAGGATTTAGAGAGAAGTATCATGAACGGGATACTCTCGGTCAAACCCTAATAACGTCTCTAACTCCCGAGTTTAAAACATTAAAAACCGAAAACATTGAAATCGAGCGGAAGGGAGTTAGATGATTCTAAAATCCCGGCTGCAACTAGAAAGGTTGTTACTTCCCTAGCACCCCGCCTTGTAAAAATCCAGGCTGCAATCAGGGGAGGTTTGTCACCCTAATGCCCCGCCTAAGGAGATCCAGACTGCGACAAGGGAAGGTTATGACTCCAGTGCCCCGCCTCGGATTTTTATTTTAGGAAGGAAGACAAGTGATGTTCTAACCCTGGAGGAAATGTTTGAAGGGGTTAGACATTTCTTGCTCCCCGAAAACTAAGTTAGAAAGTTTTGAAAGTTGTTCGGAATTCTCGATGAAGAAACACTGATTTTGAGAGAGGTTTTTAGGAGAAAACTTTCTGTATATGTGAGAAAAAACTTTCTGCAATAGAGAAGAGTTTTCTGTGATGTGAGAAGAGTTTTTCCTTTTTAAATTCCACAAAATGGTTTCTTTGAAAACTTTGATGAGACTTTAAGTAAAGATTGTCTTGAAATTCTTTTTGGGTTTTAGGAAAGGAATTTACAAGTTGAAAGTGAAATGAAAGGAAACGGGTTTGAAACATGTGTTGGAATTGATTTGGTTTGACTTGTATTGGAAGATGAACCAGGTCAATGTTCGGGTTTGGTCAATGATTGGGTCAAGGTTTTGGTCAAGGTCAAAGTTTTCTGGTCATTTGGTCAACTTTCAGGTCAAAGGTCAACTTTGGTTCAAGGTTGGATTCTTGTGGACTTAACTTGATTTTTATGGTCTTAGGCTTGCCTGATTTTGTGGACTTAGACTTTGTGGACTTGGGCCTTATTTGAGACATGGGTCTTTTATGGTTTTGGGCTTTCTTGGTTTGAGTTGGTGTGAGTTTTTGATTTGGGGCTAGATTGGGCTTTTGATTCATGGGCCCGATTTGGGCCTTGGGGGGTTGGGTTGTGGACTTCGGGTTCGGGTCATGGGCTTCGGGTTTGGGCCATGGGCTATAGGCCACGAGTTTGGGCCGAATGTGAGTTTTGGGCCAAGATGGATTTGGGTCTTGGATTTGGACGGTGGACCGTTTGGGCTTTGGGCCGGTGGTGGGCCGTTTGGGCCTTGGGCCATGGACTTGGGCTTTGGGCTGAGACGTGTTTGGGCCGAACGTGGGTTTTGGGCCAAGATGGATATGGGCCGAGATGGTCTCGAGCCGAGCCATGTAGAATCGGGCCAGGTCATGTGGTATTGGGCCTTAGATTGGATGAGAAAATTTTGGAGAATCAGATTGGGGATGAGTTTATTAAAAAAAAGTCAGAATTTGTATTTACAAAATGGTTATGGAAATGAGAGACAATTTCTGGATTTGAGGATGGAGAATTTTGAATTAAAGAGCTGGAGGTCTGAAGCGGAAGTGAGATTTAATTACATATATATACATGTATTAGGTACATTTTAGGGCTTAGAATGTTACCACATGAGATAGGCCAATGGTCTATCAGGCCAGGGGAACACTCACTATCCTAAGGGGATTATTGTTTGCTTATACATAAATGTGTGTTTTAAGGTTTAGGATGTCATCACCATGAGATAGGCCAATGGTCTATCAGGCCAGGGGGACCCCACTATCCTAATGGCCAGGACCTAAAGGGATATAACTAGGGCTTAGATAAAGACAATATGAAACAACACACATACACATGGGAGGTCGAATTTAAAACTGATGGTTTACACGTGATAAAATATACAAGGATTAGACAACATAGATCTATGAAAACAGAAGTAACTGGAAATGTGATAC
Source organism: Limonium bicolor (assembly GCA_023374045.1). Taxonomy (NCBI): domain Eukaryota; kingdom Viridiplantae; phylum Streptophyta; class Magnoliopsida; order Caryophyllales; family Plumbaginaceae; genus Limonium; species Limonium bicolor. Next base: position 70,525,752 of record CM041779.1, on the reverse strand, counting down.
TTTGAATGCAAAATCCTTGACGTTCTTCATTTAAAAACTAATTGCGACGCTATAATCAAATCACCTACATGACAAGCTTAAGTGTGATTTCTTTTGGAAAGCTATTTAAACAAACCTGACCTCATGGTTAGACAAACAACTTAAGCATTTACAGATTAAATACTCCCAACGCAACTATCCAGAAATCGAGGACACCAGTACCATATGCGTTACACAAATCATCAGGACATTCCAGCATTTTATGATAGTTGGGGCAGAGCAAAATCTGGCCAAAAGTCCACACGCTTGCAAGCCTGATCCACGCCTGCGAGCTTGATCAAACCCGTTCAAAGACCCCAGCGGGAGGTACCTCAGCCAACATATAGACACGGCATTAGTGAAATAAAACCAGAAGTGAACACAAGAGCAGCAAATGACCTCAAGTCCGCTTCGGTCAAGACCAACGAGCATCGAGGAACGAAATTCAGGTGAAAGATAACAAATCAATCGGAACTTAGAACCGATCCTGGTACGGACAGACTCAAACGAGTCTACATGATCAGAACCAAACAAACCAGTTAACAACCGGACAGATCCAACCCAGTGGTAGTAAATCGAATCAAACAAGTTCAAGATTATATTCAGATTGACCGGCTCGAAGCGGGTGATTAAACAAAACGAAGAATAATCTTATACCTACAAATAAACGCATATTCATTCGCCAACTTCCACAAAGCGTTTAACGAGAAGACCAAAACAGATAACTAAGCTTTCAAAATCAATCACCATATTACACAAGAAATGTCGGTCCAACACTTCAAAAACGTTAACAATGGCATACAGAAGATTGAAACGCAAAACGAACACGTATGGATTATTAGACTGAAACCAACCACACACAAACCGTCGATCAGGCGCGCACAGCAGGGATGAAATCGACATTGTTAAACCAGTCGATAACGAAGGAAGTTAGAAGACAGTAAATCGACTCAGCGAAATCTAGCCAGACATCCAAACATCCATCACCTTCAAGCTCAGGTCGGAATGAAGCAGAAGGAAGGAGAAAAGTACCTTTCAAGATGGAGTTTCACGTGCCGGTTTTATTTCGAGTTTGCTCCTTCTACTCCCGGTGTTTGTTCGTATAAACCAAGAAGCTTCAACCGATAGGAGCGGCGTCGGTGATGATATTTCATGGTGGTGTGAGACAATAGTCAACGGTGAAGCTTGGATAAACCGACTAAGGAGAGTTCGAACGGGGAGACGAGAAAGCATGGAAAGGGTTACGGGTAATTTGCGAAACGAAGGAGGAAATTAGGCTGGAGTTTGGCTTTGATGACGGGTGCGATTCCATGGGTTAGGAGATTCGAAGGAAGGAGGCGATGCTCCCTATTCGCCAGTTGGATTGCCAAATTACAGAGGGAGGAGGAGAAGTGATGATTATTGTTTTCTGAGTAGTTTACGGTTTTTCAGAGCGTTCTGTTTTCTGGGTTTGAAATCGAGGAAGACCAGAGAATGAAGAGTTCAGGCCACAAAAAAAAAAAAACGTCGGATCTCTCTCTTTTTCTTTGTGTCTGTCGAAGATGGACCGTGAAGAAGATAGAGGAATAGTGCGGCTGACCCTCTTTCTTTGAAAACAAAACGATGGAGGAAATGAAATTTCTGGGAAAACTTATGGCCATTGTTTGTTGAAGAAGAAAGACTGGGAGTGTGAGTGTGACGATTGTGTTGGCGGTGATTTTCGAACCAGGCCTACACTCTGGTTTTTGCCTCTTTAATCTCAGAATCGTAGAAGAACGTAAGAGAAATGAGAGAGTTGTCGGCTACTGTTTTTTTTGGCTACTGTAGGTTTTGGGAATTTATGTTGTTTTCATCGAGGGACCGTGAGATCAATAGGTCGTGGCCGACTTAAAGAATGGGCTAGGGTTTTATTCTTGTTTCTAGCTCTGGGCTGGGGAACTGATAAAGTGGTGGGCCTTATTTGGAGCTGGAACCGGAAATGGGAACGGGCTGCGACTGCCTGATCGAGGTCAATGGGCCTAGTTCGACAAAACTTTAATATTAGGATGTGAGACATGATCCTAAAACTCTAACTCGAATTGAGATCTCTCTTTAAAAAAGCTAGTGTTCTAGATGAAGTTATACAGCAAAATAAAAGAGTTTAATCTAACAAAATGAACTATTTATTTCTGAAATGCTTTGAGAAAATGATTTAAGAATTTTGTCATAAAATGACGGTTTCGTTTTGGCATGCACATTGATACGTTTTGAGAAAGAAAGGCGCGACCCCCTTATTTTATTTATATTTCGGAATTTGCTTTATGGGGTGAGAATTTTTTGTGTCTACAGGGTTTATTCCCACTCATGGCCTCACAACAAGGAGAGGTATCCCCACCTTAAAAGGCATGGTTCGTTCTCCACCCCTGCCAATGTACTATCTCATTATCCTCATTGGTGCCTTCCTGGCAATATTCTCCCAATCTAAGTTATAGCTTGGTAACCGTTCATATCTACGAATTATAGTTCCTTTGTGGCTTAAATAAGCTCTCTTACAACTTACTCTGCCCTCGGGCTCTGATGTGGTTAACATCTTTGGCTCGTAGGCTCTTAGTGCTTAATGCCTCAGTCCATTACTTGTACTCTTATTCATCTGTAGGTCATCCTTGTAGGTTTTTGTTTTCTTTGGACAATTATCCACCGTTAGGTTTACATATTGAATGTAGTATCGGGTTTCATGGTAAGTTGCTGCATCCTGCTTCCTGCTATGGAAGTTTATTCAGGTGATCAGAGTTTACTTAGTGTCTTTGACAATACTGTCGTTTTACTAGACTTATGTCTTTTAGCAAATAAGGCTAAGTTCGTATTAGGCGTTTGCCTTATGGTGTCCAAGTCGGATATCATCCTGTCATCCTATGCTTCCATCTCAACGCTTCGTTCAACTTCCGTTGACTACGCCACCCGTTGATGATTGTTCACACTTGGGTGTTAATGAGTTAGGCAAATAGTATTAGCTGTCATTCATCAGTTTGTTCGGCTCGACTATGCCCGCTCTTGTGGGGTAGTCCTCTGAGCTTTCCTCTGTGGGAATCGTATGTCCTTAACCCTTGGTAGGTTAAACTTAAGTTAGTCCCTCTGTCCTTGTTTTCTGGGCTTTCCAACATCTTCATTGAAGTAGCTTATTACTGTATTCTCAGTGATCAATCTGGGAGTCTTATCCCATTCTTGTTGAATGTTTTTATGTCGGTGGTCTCCATTGTATTCCGTAATGCATTCCTTGTACGTTATCACCTACGTAGTGTTTTGCTCGCATTACTGAGCAATCTCTTATGTTTTCCTCTCGGGGTTTGGGATTGATGTTCTTACCGCACTGTCAGTTATTGTTTAAGTAGGTTGTACCGTTGTTAATATTTATATCATTTACTATTTTGTTGAAGTTCAATTCCCTGCTTGGTGTATCCACTCATCTCATCATGGTCAGGCCGTCGGGCCTTTCCAGGTCTTACTCTTCTGTTCTTATGGATTTACAATCCGGTATTAGTGTGTACTACAACTGTAGTGTTCTGTTATCTTGCCATGATGGGTTTCGTGTAGCTTAACCGTAGTAGCACTTGCTATGGCAAGTGCGCCATGCAATGGGCTACCGGTACTGCGTGCGTCGGTAGTGGTACTTCCACCTGATCTTTTTATATCTTTGGTAGTCCTCGGGACTCCTTCGATGTTCTTCTGTTTGGATAACTAGCCATCCGGCAGTTTCCTGTTGTTTTGACTGTATTGTTTGCCAGGGCGTTCCTCTTGTTTTGAGGGAACCCCTCGTTACTTACTTATGTCTTAATCCTCGCTCCATCTCCACGTATTTTGTCGTGATTACTAAGTAATGGTTCTCCCTTAGGCACTACATCGTAGTCCTATTCCGGTATACAGTAGTACCCGTGTTATCGTCGCCTGCGCTATGTCGGCCAGAATTTATAACCTTCCTCGTTGTATGGGGTTTGGAGTTCCCGTTTCTAACTAGTCCTTCCAGTAATCTTAACTCTTATGCTTGGTATTATCCCACTGTTATGCTCATTCGGACCACTGTCCGGTACCCATGTCAATTCCCTTTTCCTATCCATTGCACTCGTAGTGTTTTTCTTATCATTGGTATTGCGGGTTATTTCGACTGCGTAGCATGTCGACCCATGTTGCCAATAATTTCCATTCTCTTACTGATAGAATTCCATTGGTAGCGCCTGTTTCACTGATGTGCTCCATTAGAATGTTCAAGTTCTCATAAACTATTGTTCAACAAATGTTTCTCGTATTGCTTACTGTTAACTAACTACCAGATCGGTTTTCCGAGTAAGAGAAGGCTTTCTTCTCTCTGGCATTTGTTCCCCATAATTCAAGCAAGGGATGGGAGGGCGGTCTAGGTACTATGGATATCCGGTAACACCGGGAAGTCCTGACTAACGCACCTCTCACTCTATCTCTCAACCCTTAACCCATAACTCAATCTCAACCTCAGTATTCTCCTAAGTTCGGTAATTCTTGTCTTCAGAGCGTAACTACGCTCTGATACCACTTTTTGTAACACCCCATCTCGATCCAATCAGGGTTATCACAAACTTATCGCCGTATATACAAACTCTGCAGCGGATTCAAATCATTCCAGGACCTTGCCACGGTCTGACTACAGAATATACCGAACATTAGTACTTACGTCTTAACCAAATACATATCCTTCTTACAATCCCCTCACATCCTATACATCTTACTAACGCAAATTGCCATACGAGTGTACATGCACAACTCATAGGCCACACTTAACCCGTAACGCTTGTACCCTATCTTACTCTTGCGACGGCCGCCTCCTGACGTTCACCTGTGTAGTAAAAACAGCCCCCAAAGGGGGTCAGCACGAATGCTGGTACGATCCTCTCATGGCCCCCAAGCTAATGTGGCTACGACGACTATTGTCGATAGCATGGAGGTTGATTAGATGCACAACATAATAGAAGGTGCATAAACAACAAACCAATTATGAACAATCAAAGTTCAATCACAATGAACGACTTAAATGCGTTCCCTTAATTAGTAGTCAATTATTTCACTCCTTAAGTTACGTTTCCTCTTAATCTTAGTCCATCCTTATCTTACCTTAATCTTAGTCTTATCTTACTCTTAGAAAACAAACCACTCCTTAAATAGAAATGATTGTATCTTATCTCAATGTTTATTTTTGTCGGGTCAAAAGCGACCCTAGCCAATGAGCTATTAACTCCACTGGTTGAATAAACAACTTATCTTATAATTTAGGATTTAGGTGATCCTACCGCACCATCTTAATGCCACCTACCTTGGACTGTATGTCCAATGTAGCTGAGCCGGCAACCGACCCTAGGCAACAAGTCCGTAGACAAGTCCTTAATCGGAAGTTGGATCTGCTATAGATACCGACCCCCTTTTCCTTAGCATGCATGACCGGAGTCAGTCCCGGGTTCCTCACTCCCCCCATAAGTTCCAGTTAGTAGAAGTCTCAAGACAACGTTTGTTGGTTAACCTCTTTCGGTTTATAACAAACTAATATTAGGGAGTGTTCCTTAGTCTCACTGAATTCCTTACTAAACGTTGGTTAGTAAGTTCTCACGGTAAGTTGTGTTAGTTTTCAAACATCACACAACAATACAATAAACATAATGTTCCGGTTGCATGCTTTATCTGGTTTAGTGAGCACACAAAAACAAATAGCACACAAGCTGAGGGACACCTCATTAGAAAGCAGGTCACAAGAAGAACTGTACCATTCACCGTTGGTCGTTCGGTTGCTTACTCTCCTCTGGAGTCCAAATTCTCAAACCCTAAAACATTCATTCATTTTAGGTTGTTAATTACTTATCCAATAAAGCTAACTTACTTAACTCACTTAGTCACTAATGATCCCCATCTAACACCACTTAAGTTCTTATAAACTTAATCTTAAGTGAATCACTTCTCCTCTCACCTTATACTTATTCACCCACTTAATTATCATTGTTACCCACCAAACATGTCTTAAACAACCTTATATTATCATTACATATCAATCCCCACCATTAGATATCATTCCCTAACCTTAAACAAAGTTTTTGGTCAAAACAGCACCTTGTCCGAACTTGCGTCCGGACTTCCCATGTTCGGACACTGTTCGAGGCTAAACACGAAAATAGAGATAGGTGTGTCCGAACTTCCAAATTCGGACGGTAGTTCGGACACTGGTCGAAGCTCAGGAGACTTATGCGCAACAGGGCATGTCCGAACGTCCATGTTCGGACGGTAGTTCGGACGTGCCCAAAACTTCATTTTCTATACCTTTAAACACTTACTCCTTTCTTGCAAAAATTCCCAACTCTTCCACAAGTGTCCCATTATGTTTTAATACTATATAGGCACTTAAACTCACCTTAGAACATCCTCTAAAACCTCCTTAACCATTTTCCAACATGTAATTTTTTTGTCTAAAACTCTAACTATTCAAGGTGTTTCCTTCCCAATCATTATAATTTCTCCCTAAGCATTATTGCATCCCCTCTTTGCTTGCTAAATCTTCCAAGGTTATCTTGCATGTCCATGCACAATTCCTTTCTTTTTCCTTTTGCTCATCAACCTAAACTCATGAACTTACCTATGCATTTCTCCCCATCTTCTTAGCACCTTAACCTTGTTCTTCTTTACCTTAACTATCCTACACCCTCCTTGGACATTTCCATCTCCTTTTACTCAACTTACTCCCCATTCTCATGATCATTCGCTCTTTTACATTCCTAGTCATTTTCCTTGACATTTGACAACATTCTCCCACACCTTTCTCTTCCTTCACCTAAGTCCACTCATTACCATCTAAACTAAACCTCATTAGTCCACTACCAGCATCATCACACTTACACAAGCTTCTCAAAACTCTCATTGTTATATTTCCTAATTCATACCTAAATTATCTTGAAGGATTATACACCTTCTCCTCCAAATTTGCACAAGTCTTACCGTTCCTCTTACCATGACTTTGGTGTGTTCAATACACCCGTCTAAACTCTAATTCCTCCTAGACAACTCTAGGTCATCCTAAAGCTCAAGACCTACTTAGTTAACTCATTTCCACTCAAATTCCTATTCATGCTCCCTAGTAAACCCTAGGGCACATTAACTCACCACCGCCACTTAAACCCTTTGTTTTCTATTCAAATTTCGCCATAGCTTCTCTAGTATTTTATCATGCCCAAATGCATTGTTTTCCTCATTCAACCAACTCACACACACCAAGTCCTTTCTCATCTTATTTTCTCACCCAGATCAACTTATTCACAACAAACTCAATATAGTGCAATAACCTTAAATTGCATAGCACTAAGGCTCCTAAATGACTTGGTTCTTAGGCCCTTAAATGACATGGATTTAAACACTAAATTTCCCACATATAAAGCTTTCAACCTGCAAATACACCCATCAATCTCATAGTAGTTATAATGCTCTTAGAATCCATCCTAAACTTATCTTATCAACTCATTCCCATCGGTCCTTAATCACACGTTCATAAGCTTGTTTAAATTCTTTTTACTAGGTTATATAACCCATTACACAATGTAAGCTCTAAGCCACACTAGTACTTATTTAAATACCATCCCTTAAAACTTAAACCACCCTTAGGTAAGCATTTTACCTTGTTTTCCCTAAGCTTATCTTAACTTCCTCCTTAGACCTCCTTCATGGATGAATCTCGGCCACCATTGAATTTCCTTTGCCAATGTTCTAATCAATATTCAACGACTCCAATGAGTACTAAACAACACACTAACCTTAAGGAATAAAACCTAGGTTAAAAATGTGTTCTAAGGTATAAAAGTGAAAGATTACCTTTGAAGTCTCAAAGTAGACTTGGGCATTGAATGAAAGAGGACCTCCACTAGTCCTTGGTGAATAAAACGAGCTAGAATCAAGGCATAAAAACAAGGTGTCTTAAGAGGCAATTTTCGGCCATGTAGAAAAAATGAAGGGAAGTTGATTTTTCTTCCACTTTCATTATCTTGGATGAATGGAGAACCAAAAGAGCTCTTCAAACTTGACTTTCCTCCATCAATGGAGTTTTCTCTTGGCACTGAAATGGAGCTTTGAAGGATTTGAAAAGATAGAAAGGAGGGCCTTGACTTAACTAAGACAAATATGCAATTTGTTTTGGATTTAGAGCTTGGAGTTGCATTTGGCAAGTGAATGAATGTGAGGAGCCATGGATGGAGCTTCACGTTTTCCTTGGAAGAGAAGAGGAAGAAGAAACCGATGGAAAGAAGAGAATAAAGAGAGAGAAGAAGAAAAGTAGCTTATAAGGAGATATTTGTTTTATAAAGCAAATAGTAACTTTACTTATTTCCCTCTTTTTTTCTTAAGTTGGATGACTCATGTGGTGACTCACCACTCTCAAAAATTGGCCCCCTTGTTAAAAAGGGCATTTTTGGCCTTTGTTGACCAATTAACTAAACTAAGTTGACTAAAGACTAAACTTGGCACTATTCACAAATTAGTGCACATAATTGTGAAATTTTTTATTTCCCATTGATTTAGACTTCCTAATGTGATACTAAGTAGTACACATGTTAATTAAAGAGTAATGATGGACATTTAGCCACTCAAAACCCATTTACAAGACAATTTTTTCAAAAATGTGCTTTAAGACTTCTTAAAGCACATTTTGTGTTTTAACTTATTTTCAAGCTTGGTTTTCTTTGGTAATTGGTTTAAAAAGACCATTAGAATATTAATAACGTCTTAGCATGATTTTTGGGTACTCACCCAAGTCTCTCCAAGCTTAGAGCACATTTTTGCCCTAATTGCCCTTAAGGCATTTTCTTGTGTTTTCCTTGGTTTAAATTGTCTACCAATCATTCTTAGGCATATTTTTAGCCTTACTACATCATAATTTGATGTTTACTTAGCATACTTAGGTTTGGGGTATTTCATTTTTGGTCAGTTATTCTTCTACTTTAGTTTCTTACTAAAAAAAATGTTTTTGCACTTTTTCCTTCGTGTTTTGAACACTGGGGACAGTGTTCCTGCCAAGTGTAGGGCAGGGATCGCCCTTAAAAAATAACAAGTTTTTATTTATAATATGCATAAGTTGTGAGTTTATTCAATGTTTTACTAAACTTTTTGCATATTTTTGATTGAGATAAGATTAGGAATGACTAAATGCTTATTCTCTCAAGAGGTAAGCTTTCTAATGACTTGTAGATTCTTGTTTTTAACTTCTTGATTCTTTTTATTTAACATAAGTACATGATCTTTCTCCTGATTCGTTCCTTTATGTACTTCTGGGTATTTGTTTCTTTTCTTTTCAAATTGTGAAAAATCTTTTGGGTGAAAATCTTAAAAAGGGTTTTTGTGAAAAAATAAAGAAGAAGAAAAAAAACATACAAAAAAAAGAAAAAAATATATCTTCTTCCAAAGGAAAATCATCATATTCCTTGAGGTTGAAAAAGTGCCTCAGAATAAAAGCAAGAAACGAGAGTTTTCCTTTTGTTTTTCTCCTAAATTCCCCGTTCTTCAATGCAAAAAAACATGGTTGATTCAGAAACCCTTGCAAAATAGGGCTGAACATAAAAACCAATGATGAGAGTCTTGGCCACATTCAGAAACTCTTGAAAAATATAGCTGAATGATGGAAACCGGAAAAAGGAGAGTTTACAAATCCCTTATGTAAAATAGCCCAAAAGTTATTGATCAGTTTTGAAATTCTTTATTTTATACCCATTAGTATGTTTCTGATGGATAAGGATGATTAAGTGATACTTGTGAAATAGAGTCATAGACTTGAGAATATTTATCTAATTGTCATTCTAAAGTCTATCTATTTTGTGCATAAGTAATTATTCCTTTCTAATCTAATTTTGTTCGAGGACTAGCAAAAGGTAAGTGTAGAGCCTTGATAAGCCGCAGACTTATCATATTTTATGTGCTAGATTTAGTATTATATTTATCTAAATAAGGTTTAATATATGTATTTATATTATATTTATGTATTAAAGTGTATTATTAGTTCAGTCTTATGTGTGTATGTGTTTTGTGTACAAGGAATGATTTTCTAGGCAAAAGTTCAAGTGATGCTGGACTCCATGCCGGGTTAATCCTGCATGGCACGAGCATAGATCAGAAAAGAGGCTTTACCAGATACGATGCCGGGTAGATCCCATCCGGCATAAGTGAAGAGTCACCACGGTTGACCAAACGATGGCAGTTATTGACCGTTGGTGATTAGGCTGGTGCCGGGTATGATGCCGGGTATCTCCTACCCGGCATATACACTGTTTCGCGCGGAATTAGCAGTTTTGAGCGTTAACAGTTGGGCACATTTTCCACATGTGCCGGCTACTGACGATTCGGCACGATGCCCGGCAAGAGGCATATTGAAGCCCTATAAATAGGTCGAGAGTCTACATCATTTGACACACTTCAACATCACATTATACTCTATTCACACACCAATTTCCACCCACATTCCACTGTTGGTGTCTAAGGCATTTCTACGGATCCATCCACGAAGAAGAAGAGAAGCTTTCCTTTTCGGGTTAAGGCTTTGATCAATCTCCTTCTCCCTTATGTATTTCTTCCTTATTTGGAGTGGATGGTGAAGTAGAGATCCTTGTTAAGGTTTGGTTAGGGATGAGTTCTTCCTTGTAAACACTTTGATCATTCAATATATATATATTTCCAAGTTTTACTAAGATTCAGATCTTTATATAAGGCGGAATAAGATCGCAATTTGATCTCCTTTCTTCTAAATTCTACTAGAGGTTCAAAAGACAAAGGTATTTTGGTTAAGGAATCTTAGTGGTCTGTCACCGTTGTTAGATGTAGAGGTGTAGATGACAACACCGAAAGAGTTGAATAACCTTATCCATTTTCATTATTTTAGTCGAATACTGACGAGAGATTGTTGGGTTCGAATTTGGATAGTGAGTCCTTGTTTTCGGGGTTCGAAACTGGGATAGAAATTCACATTATGTTCTTACCGGGTCTAATGCCGGGTTGGTTATGTCCGGCATATTCAACGTCTTTGAATATCTCGTGCATAAAATATCCGGCAGGATATCAGGCACGTTCATTTGTTCGGGTGATTTCAGAAACTTGTTATGTATTAAATGTTCATAGTGGCACGTAGGGTTGATCTAGTCTCGAATCATACATTTAGATAGATTTTATTTAGTTTCCTTAGTTAGAATCCATATTTAATTTTCCCCCCTTGTTATAGAATAGGTAATTACCGGGATTATGACTAGTTTTCTATAAGTCCCTTGGGTTCGATACTCTCGGTCGTAATATATGTACACTATACTCCGACCGGGTTTTATTTGCTACCCGTAGTAGAGTTGTAGGATTAGTTTATTATTTTATTGTTTTTGTATATAGTTTTCCCTATAATTTTCCTTTTAGCACACAACGGAAATATTCTACAAGTCGGTGTTATCGCCATTAGTCACCCACGTGACTAACAGGCATACGAAATCCCCTAGTTTCTAGCTACGGCCTGATAGACCCGAATATACCGAACATAAGTATTTACAAAGCGTTAGCCAAAATATAACGAGTCTCAAGTATCTCGTACCACTAACATAGTTTACTACAACTTCTGCTATCTACAGACGTGTGTACATGCACATCTCGTATGATAAAAAGAAAACCCCCAAGGTGCGTCTAACCGCTCCTACTCTCAGGATGAGTCGTTTTACCTCTTACCTGAAAAATTAATATGAATGCCCCTAGGGGCTCAGCACCTTCGCTGGTATGATTAACGTGCAGCCCACAAGCTAACGGGGCTACACATGACTATTTTGTCATATACATGGAGTTGATTTATCATACAAACAATAATTAGAAGTACGATAAAACACAACGCAATCATATGAAATAACCATAGATCAAACACATTGAATGACGTAATGGACGTTCCTTAAGTAAGTGAGTTAGATTTTTAGCTCGTTAAGTTTGAGAATTATTTAATTCTCATATTCAACCTCATCTCAAATATGTCAACCGTTCTTTAATTATATTGGTTGTTCCTCATTCCATTGTTTATTTTGGTCGGGTCAAAGTAGCCCTAGCCAATGAGCTATTAACTCCATTGGGTTAAATAAACAATAATTCTTAAATTGGGATTTAGGAGATCCACACACACCATCTTAAATCTGGCCTCCCACTTTGAACTATAATCCAAAGTGGTCGAGTCTGTTTGTCAACTCTAGGCGACAAGTCAAAAGATGAGTCTCAAATGGAAGACGGATCTGATACAGATATCGACCTCCTTCCTTAACATGCAAGACCGGAGTCAGTCCCGGATTCCCACCCCCAAGTTCCTGTTAGTAGAAGTCTCAAGACAAGATTGTTAGTTAAACCTCTTTTGGGTATTAACCAATCAATATTAGGGAGGGTCTCATATTTGAAACAATTGTTTACTAAGCATTGTTAGTAAGTAAGCTCAAAGGTAAGCCGTGTTACTATAATACGAACACGCAAACAAGTACCGTAAACCGGTTTCATGCTTTATCTTGTTTAGTCTTAAAACATAAACACACAACACATAAACCAAGGGACACCTCGTTAGCAAGCAAACTACAAGAAAGCCATACCGTTCACCGTTGTCGTCGGTTGTCTACTCTCCTCCGGAGTCCAATTATTCAAACCCTATAACATTCATTGAATCGGGTGGTTAATTCCTTTTTATTAACCTAGTTTATTTCACCACTAATGGTTCCCAATTAATAACTACAAAGTCATTGTAGTTCAACCTTAATCACATAAGTAATTTAATTCTCATTATATCTATACTTGTTCACACCCGTAATGACCATTACATGTCACCAAACAAGTCCTAACATCATCTAATACCCATACCATTCAATTCCCTTTTCTAATTATTTACAAACTCACGGCTTCAAATTTAAGTGGTTCGGGACCTGGTCCTGCCCTTAAGTCCTAGACAAACTAATTTCAGAAATCTTCAGGTGTTTTTTTACTATGGTCCGGGACTTAATACAGGGACAAGGTCCCGGACCAATGTAGAAACTTAATTTTGGCAAGTTTTAAGTGCTGGTCCGGGACTTATTACAAGATCTTGGTCCCGGACCAACCTAAACATGGATTTTCGGCAGTTTTTCTTTTGTGGTCCGGGTCTTTATCCAAGGACTAAGTCCCGGACCATACATAAATCTGTAACATTTTACAGTTTTGATCTCTATTCTAAACTTGTTTCTTTGCCCATTTCTATTATAACCTTTCCACATGTATCCTAACATGTTCTAACACCATTGTAACACATTAAACCTTCCTAAACCATTGCCGAAACTCATCACTTAATCTCTGGTCATATACACAAATTCTCACTCTTATTTCCTAACACTTGCAACTTAGTTTCCTAGGTTTCTAAAATGTCCATTTGTTCACAAGCTTTACTAACCCAATTGTTTCACTTACAACCATTTATACTTCATCATTCTTACTCACCTTGGTCATACTAACCCATTCTAACTTATTTCCCTTCCTTTACATTATATTCCTCATATTCAAGGCTTGCATATATTAATGCATTTTCTAGCCATCCTCACAACACCTTGCATCTTACCATCAACCATTTGACCATTCTAAATGTTTCTAGGACATTCTCACCTCCATTACTCAAATAACTCATCATGCTCAAGGTTATACCTACTAGTTCATCTCTAAGCAATATAAGAGTCTCCTACATTATTTTTCCAACAGATGTTTGCACAACTCCATACACACCTTATACCATAATTTTTTTGTGTTTAATGCACCCATTTAATCTCTAATTCCTCCTAATCCATCATAGGTAATGGTAACTCATTAGAACACCTTAGTTAACTCATTTCTACCCAAATTTCACCATAATTCCCTTACTACACTAGGACATCCAAATTTCATTGTTTTTCTCACCTAAACCAAAATATTCACAATCAACACAATATGGTGCAATAATCTTAAATTGTATAGCACTAAAGCTGTTAAATGACATGGCTCTTAGGCCCTTAAATGACATGAATAAAACATATAATCAATATAACCACCTGCACACAACAATAGTCCCATGGCAATTGATAAAAGCTCTTATACTTCACTTGTGTTTTTTTTTCTTACTCATAAGTCATTAGCTCCTTAGTCACAAGTTCATAAGTTTGTTTATATCAACATAAACACAATTCCTTAACGAATTAAACTACATTAAGGTAGATAGTTTACCTTAAGACTTTCAAGCCCTTTTTCTCTCTTCTTTTCTTGGTTTTCTTGATTAGAAATCTGCCAAGGAAGTTTGATCACTTGTTAAACTTCTAACCAAGGTTCAAATTAAGATAATTAGTGCCAGGTAAAACCCTTAGACTCATTAAATCGACTCTTAAATATTAAGAGACTGCTTAGTGCACTAAATTGGATGATTACCTTAGGAATCTTGGAATGTGGTTGGTAAGGAATCAAAGCAAGGCTTCCTATAAGCTCTTGGAGATTGAATTAATGCTAATACAAGGAATGAAAAAAGGCACTTGAAAGGTCAATTTCGGCCATGTATAGAAATGAAAGGAAAGATAAGTTTTTTTGAAGTTTTTCTTACCATAAACCAAAGAGAGTATTGTCTAGCTTCAGAAAATGTAATTTCCTCTTCAAATAGAGCTCCTTCAATGGAGTCCAACTTCAGCTTTGGAGATTTTAAAGAGAACAAAAGAAATCCCTTGACTCAACTAGCACTAATATGCAATTTGTTTTAGATTTGGAGCTTGGAGTTGACTTAGACAAGCAAAGGAAGATCAAGGAGAATGGAGTTCCAGCTTTTTAATGTAGAGGAGAAGGATAGGATGAAGGTGGCCAGTTGGGAGGGAAGGAAATAAGATGAGAGGAGAGAGGTAGCTAAAGAGATATTTGTTTAATTAAGTAAAGAATAAGTGAATAGTCAATTTCCTTTCCTTCTTCTATTTCAACTAATACTGGCAGCTAAGGGTGGTGAGTTACCATTAAAAACCTGCCCCACTTAGATATTTTAGGGAGGTCATTTGACCATTGACTAATCAAGGAAGACTTAATGCTTAATTTTAGCACTATTTGGGTACTAATCTTAATTAGTGCCTAATTTGTGATTTTTTTGTAAATTCTTTGAATTAGGCTTCCTAATGTGATAATAAGTAGTGCACATGTTGATTAAGGTGTATACTTGGTCTTTTAGCCATTCAAAACTCATTTCTAAGACAATGTTTCAAAAATGTGCTTTAAGAAGTCTTAAAGCACAATTTGTGTTTTAACGTGTTTCTGAGCTTGGTTTAATTTGGAAATTGTTTTAACATGTTATTTAGTATGTTAATGAGGTCTAGGAATTCCCTTTGGGTCCTAAACAAGGTTACACAAAGTCTTGAGCAAGTATTTGCATAAATTGTCTTTATGGTGCGTTCTTGTGTTTTCTATGGTTTAACTTGTCTACCATTGTTTCTAAGGCATGCTTTATCCTTATTACATCATAATTTAATGTTTAATTACCATAGATAGGTTTGGGGTATTTCAATCTACCCCCCTTAAAAGAACTTTTTCCCCAATGTTTACTTGTATCTTATATCATTTAGAATACACAGATAACTTAATACCATAGGTTATATTCACATACATAAACCTTCAGACTCATATGGTCTGCTACAAAGTACAATGCACACAGTATCATACACATCTCACACATAAAACCAAGCAAACGAAACAACATATGTGATTGTCCGTTTACTACATCAAAAGCAAGAAGGATCTACCCCCTTAAAAAGGGGTACGCCCCGTACCCTATACAAGACAATCTAGTCGGTAATAAGTGAAGGGTACTTTGCCCTCATCTTATCCTCTAACTCCCAAGTAGCCTCCACGATGTCCTGGTTAAACTAGGGAACCTTCACCAGTCGCATTGACTTGAGGCGAGTGTCCCTAGTCTTAGTATCCAAGATCCTCTGAGGGGTCTCTACTGATTGCATCGTCAGCTCTAGAGATAATATTTCCGGCTGCAAAACATGAGAGGGATGGTGCATGTACTTCTTAAGCTGTGAAACATGGAAGACATCATGCACTTTACCCAGCTAAGTAGGTAAATTCAGCCTGTAAGCAACTGGGCCCACCCGCTCTGTAATCGTATAAGGACCAACAAATTTCGGGCTCAGTTTTCCCTTCTGCTCAAATCTAAATACACGCTTCATCGGTGAAACTCGCAGAAACACCTCGTCGTCCATAGAGAACTCCAAGTCACGTCGTCGAACATTAGTATACGACTTCTGCCTATCCTTGGCAGCCTTCATATTCTCCCTAATCTGCTGAACCTCAGCCTGAACTTGCTCTAAATACTCTGGTCCTACAATGACCACTTCACTTGACTTATCCTAGCAGAGTGGTGTACGACATGGTCTGCTGTACAACGCTTGGAAAGGTGCCATCTTGATCGTAGCACGATAGCTATTCTTGTATAAAAACTCGATTAGATGCAATTTCTCAATCCAACTACTCTGGAAGTCCAAGGTATTAAGACAAGATCCTTTAGTTTTGATGATAGCAAACCTTGTATTGTCTATCTAATGTGTTTGTCCAGATTCATGATTCAGATAGACATGTGAATAAGTGGCTTAGCACACAAGGTTGCAAGCGCACTTAGGTCATGAGTGGCTTAGCATGCAAGGATGCAAGCGCGCTCAATCCACGACATGTGCCCAACCAGTCGGGCGCCTGTCTGCGAGAGCTCCGTAGAACTTCTAGCACAGACAACCAGTCAGACACCGCGCGAAGATATCTCTCATGCTTAAAGATGAAAATCAAAGACAGAAGACTGCAAGGGATCGACACATTCAGATAAAGCACATACATCTACTTAGGCAACTTGTTCACGACAAGCTCCCAACAAAAGGAGAAGTTCATTAATGCACAAGATAACAAAGCTATAAATGAACATCATTACATAGCTGTAATAAATTCAGAAGAGGGAATTTATGAGCATTTAATGAACCAGACAGAATCAGGCAAGTGGGGCACACAAGTGGTGATCGACCTATCAAGGAGGCTGCCGCCAACTTGACCAACCATTAGGCGACACGTGGTTCAAGCCACCAGATCAAGTTGAAGAATCTCTGTAAATCTAGTGTGGTTGCTATGTGAATAATCGAAGTTGTAGTCGACTCCTAGAAGTCTAAGGATTAATAGGACGGTAGTTACATCTTAACAATTGTGTATATATACTTGCATTTATTCCATTTGTAAGCAAGCCTGTACGAGAGAAAAAGAGAGATAATCTGGGCAAGTGTGGATCAGACTTAGGAGTGTGTGTAAGTGCTAGAGAGTTGGTGAGATAAATAGGACTGGGTTAGAGTATCAATGCATTAGGTATTTGATAGAATGACAGGTCGGGGAACGGTCGGTGAGGCAAGTGAGGTTGAGTGAATTTCGTGTGTGTAAATTCTCAATCGAAATGTGTTTTCCAGTTTAAGTTTATCTCGCGTCCATTCCTAAACTATCAAGCTTTATTAGAGTCCACGACACGTCGGGGACGCATCAGGAGCGCTTACTGGTTTCACAAGGCACATGCTCGCAGCGTGTCCTCAAGTGTGTGAATCATATACGCTCAGTCTGACCATCTGTCTGAGGGTGGAACGCGGTACTCAGCTTCAGCTCGGTACCCAGCGCTTCACATGTAGCTCTCCAGTACCTCGGAAAGAATCTGGTGTCTCTGTCAGATACTATGGTCTTTGGAACTCCGTGGTGTCTCATGATCTCCTTATCAAACAGCTATGCAAGTCTAGGTACCTTCCAGGTGTCCTTTATCGGAATGAATTAGGCCACCTTGGTCAGGCGATCAACCACTACCCATATCATGTTCAGACCTCCCCTGGTAGGTGGGAGTCCAACCACGAAATCCATGGAGATTTCATGAAACTACCACTTTGGAATTGTCGTCGGTGCTCAAACTTCACCTTCTGGCAAGGGAGACACCTCAATACAAACTCGGTAACATTTGCCTTCATCCCTGACCACCAGAAGTAACGCTTCATGTCTTTGTACATTTTCGAAGCTCCCAGATGGATATAAACAGAAGAACAGTGTGACTTTCGTAGTATGCGCTCCTTCAGCTCAGCGCTGCTTTGTGGAATGCATAAACGACCCTTAAGCCTGATATCAAATCATCATCATGTAGTCTGAAGTCGTATTTCTGACTCTCAAACGTGCCCTCTGTCAGCTTCTGTCTGACCTCTCTCATGTAAGCATCACTCCTCTGAGCCTCTCGCACCTCATCAACCAAGCTAGAAGAAGCAAGTAGCGAATTAGTGTGCTCGACGACTCAGGGCGTCAGCTACAACATTAGCCTTTCCTTCTTTGTACTGGTGGTCAATATCATAGTCTTTTAGGAACTCTAACCATCTTCTCTGACGCATATTCAACTCTTTCTGAGTGAATATGTACTTTAAGCTCTTATGGTCGATGTAAACCGTCAAACTAACCCCGTATAAGTTGTGGAGCCATATCTTCAAGGCAAAGACTACAGCACCCAATTCCAGATCATGCGTGGTGTAGTTCTCCTCATGTTTCTTCAGTTGTTGAGAGGCATAGGCATCCACCTTGCCATGCTGCATGAGTACACAACCCAATCCCCTACCGGATGCATCACAATATACCTCAAATCCCTCCGTACCGTCTGGGATAGTCAGAACTGGTGCAGAAGTCAATGATCCTTCAAGCTCTGGAATGAACTCTCACAGTCATCCGTCCATACGAACGGTGCATCTTTCTTCTTCATTAATGTGGTCATCAGCTTTGCAACCTTGGAGAAGTTCTTCCCAAATCTTCGGTAGTAACCTGCCAAACTGAGGAAGCTCTTGATATCGGTAACTGACTTTGGTCTAGGCCAGGTGCGCACATCATCTATCTTTTCTGGATCAACAGAGATCCCAGCATCCGAGATGACATGACCAAGGAAGGAGACCTGGTCAAGCCAAAACTGGCACTTGGAGAACTTAACATATAGCTCGTTCTCCCTCAGTATCTCCAAAACTCTCCTCAGGTGGCTTTCACGCTCACCTCTCGACTTCGAATATATCAATATATCATCGATGAAGACTACAACCGACTTGTCCAGATGCTCCCTGAACAAACGGTTCATCAGATCCATAAACTTCACCGGTGCGTTCGACAAACCGAACAACATCACTATAAACTTGTAGTGGCCGTATCTTGTCCGGAATGCCGTCTTCTCAATGTCCTCCTAGCTAATGGAAATCTGATGGTACCCCGATCTGAGATCAATCTTGGAGAATACAGACGCTCCCTTCAACTGATCAAACAAATTGTCTATGCGTGGTAGCGGGTACTTGTTCTTCACTATTACTACATTCAACTCTCTATAGTCGATGCAGAGGTGGAGGCTGCCATTCTTCTTCTTCACGAAGAGTAATGACGCTCCCCATGGTGAAACACTAGGTCACACAAACCCTTTGTCAAGCAGGTCTCTCAACTGTTCTTTTAATTCATTCATTTCAGCCGGAGCCATGCGGTAAGGCACCTTAGCTATCGGTCCAGTTCCTAGTAGCAGCTCGATGGTGAACTCTACCTCCCGTGCTGGTGGCATTCTAGGTAGTTCCCTAGGAAAGAGGTCGGGGAACTCTGACACCACTGGTATGTTGGGGTCGAACTCGGGGTCCGTCTCTATGTCCTGAACAAAGCAAAGGTATACTTTCTTCTTCTTTCTCAGCTCTTTGAACATAGCCATAGCGGAGATGATTTTAGTCGAAGGTGAAATACCCCGAACTTAAATATGGTGATTAAATTATTCTATAATGGTATTTAAGGGCCTAATAGTGCCTAAGTAATTTTGGTAAGGAAAATAAATCCAAAAGAAGTGAGGAAACACTTAAAAAGCGAAAACCACTAAAATAAGCGTTATATAACCATAGGAGGCACAAGACCTCGGTTACAGTATTATGTGTATTCCTAAGGCTTATTCATGCCTAATTAATGTACGGGAAAGATTCCCGAAGAAAACGGATCCAAATAATGTGTTAAAATGCTAATAAAGCTTTAGCGCATGTTTTTCAAGAAAACCCGAAAACATGAATTTAAGTGGTCAAACAGACCCGTAAAAATTATGGTTGACTATATAACTATAATTAAACATTAATGGAAGCCTAAGAACCATTAAAATTAAAGAAACGAGAAAATTCCGGAAAACGGGTTCCGGTTAGTGAATAGTGCAAAAACTAGAACTTGTGGGGTGTTAAGTGTAATAAAACCAAACTAACTTCCCCCTTTGTAAATAAAAACCAGAAAATAAGTGTGTGTGTGTGTGGTGTGGGACAGATGACTAGTTCCACCCCCCCCCCCCCTCCTTTATTTCCTTCCTATCACACTAGAGGACAAATAAATAAAGTACAAAAGTGAAAACGGTAGTCTCTCTCCTCCACCCTCTTGCTCTCTCTCTCATTTTTCCCTTCCCATCAGAACTCCCCTTCTTCCTCCAGCCAAACATGGCGATTCCATGAGCCCCTTCACCAAGCTGATTCTCCTCCATTGTTGAAAGCTTAAATCTTGTCCAAATGCTATAAAAACTGCACCATTGGAATCCTCTCTCCTTGGGCAACACTTCTATCTTTTCAAAATCAGAAAAACTCACACTTCATCTCCATGGGTGTGGCTCCTCTTGAAGCTTGAAGACCACCATTGGAAGCACCTTCATCTTCTTACTATTCTAAGGTAAAGAGGAACTCAAAAATTCCTCTTTTCTAGCTGTCTTCTTCAACTTGGAAATTTTCCAGATTTTTGAACTCTTGTTACTCTCTTTGCTCCAGCCGATTTTAGCCCTTCAAGTGGTGCTGGAGCTTGTTGTTTAACTACTCAAAAACTCTATCTAAGGGTTTCAAGGTAATACCTCATTTAAGCATAAACATGTGTTAAACCCTAGATTAAATAAGAGCTAGTTCTAAGTGGGAATTGTTGTGTATTGGTGGGCTGTAGCATTACAGTTTTTGTGAGCCAAGAACAAGAACCAAGAAGAGAAGAAGAGAATTTAAAAGAGGATTGGAATATTCAAGGTAAGAAAATCTACCTTAACTACTACCTTAATATTTATGTATATTTTATATGTAGTAGTATTTGGGACGGGTAATGAAAAGAATGAACCCAAATAATGGTACTAGAAATGTGTGGTAGCTATTAGAGAGAATTGTGATTGAATGGTGATTTAAGGGCCTAAGAGCCATGCATTTTATGATTATGCATTATGTTGTGCTTGGAGGATTATTGATGAATTTTGAATGGTTAATGTGTGTTGGTAGGACCCTCTTTGGGTGTGGCTAGTTGTGAATGAATTTAGGTTAATGAAAGATGAAGGTAATGCATTTGGGAATGCTAGGATTGTAGGCAAACTATGGCGAAATTTCGGTAGGAACCGAAGGAGTTTTAGGCATTGTTGGGAGTGAGAATAACCTAGGGAACTACTAGGTGTTGTAAGAAACTTAATGGGGTTAGTTAGTCATCTTTAAATGGTGGTTGAAGGATTTGGAAAAGTAGTAAAAATCTGTAGCAAAGAAGGTGTTTAAGTGTGTAGAAATTCTAGGAAAAAGGCTTATGGTGCATGACCTTGGAAATGAATAAAGAACTTGGGTATAGTTTTTGTGAGTGGTTTAAAGGATTTGGAATGGTCAAAATGGGTGAGAATAAGAGTAGGCTGTCAAAAGAAGTTTAGAAATGCACTAGAGTGTATAAGTGCAAAATGAGTATTGAAGTTTGTAGAAATTGAGCAAGAATTTGAGTAAGGAATTTGAGTAATGATTTGAGAAGGTTTAAGCATGATTAAGAGTGTTTTAAGGTGGTTAAACATGTTAGGAAGTATGTGGAAGGTTGGGGAAGAAATTGGGAGAAGATTGGAGTTGAAACCAAGTCAAAATAAGCATTCTGCCTTCGACCTACCCAGAGGCTGGGTCGGTCGGTGGGTCGGTCGGACCCAGGATCGCTTTCTGACTTCGACCTACCCAAAGGCTGGGTCGGTCGGACCTAGACAAAAAAAAATTAAATTTAAATTTTATTAGGCATATATGTAT
Source organism: Limonium bicolor (assembly GCA_023374045.1). Classification (NCBI taxonomy): domain Eukaryota; kingdom Viridiplantae; phylum Streptophyta; class Magnoliopsida; order Caryophyllales; family Plumbaginaceae; genus Limonium; species Limonium bicolor. Next base: position 70,503,676 of record CM041779.1, on the reverse strand, counting down.
ATACTTGTACATATATATATATATATATATATATATATATATTATATGTATGCATATAAATATGTATAAATGAGGCATTAGTGCTAGAAGTAATGAAGAAGTTGTAAACTTAAGAACACTTGAGTAAACAAAGTATAACAGGACAACGGGGTAAGTACGGGAGTAGTAATTATTAATGTACCGTACGAACATAGTATTAATAATAATGTTTGAAACATTATCAGTGGAACGAGTGTGAACCAAGGAACAAGGGAACACACAATAAAGCTAACCCCGGTGAAAGGTATGATTTTCTCATGCCCCGTATGCTAACCGAGTTACTCTGATTTGTGTGCTGTATGCCGGCTAATCAAGATTAAAGCATGAAAACGGTTTATTGTCTTTCATTGTATGTCTTGTTGTATGTTGTATGAGCTAACCCTTCTTGATTGATTGCGTGGCTTAACCTAGTGCGTAGACCGACTCATAGTTTAGTCTTGTTGTTAGTGGCTCGTAATAGGAGTCATGTTGTGAATTAACGGAAATGTAGAAACGCACTAAACTAACGAACTAGGAACGATAACGTAAACCTATGAACTCACTAGAATGTGAGAGAGTGTACGGGAGTAGTAATCTCCGATAACGGTAAGAGAACCGAAATGAATAATCCACAAACAATAAATAGTGGAAGTATATAAGTAACCCCTTCTAGAGGTATTGGTGTTGGTGCAAGACATGAACCGGAGAGTAGTAAAGAATGATGAGGGATCTCCAAACCCCTTAGAGAATTAGTCGACCCACTATGAGAGGACCCGACTAATGTAAGTAATGTCCTGAACATGAGAGTATTCGATACGTTGGGGAAACCCTTAAATATGAGAATACTAGACGATGGTAATTCCCTAAGCTAGTGGAGGTTATCGGGAGAGATACTTCTAGGCTAATCCATGAGATTGTAAGATACTCCGAGAGAGGAGTGTTGGGAATTTGAGTAGTCCGGTGAGAACGGACATTTGAGTATTTGAGGAGCTAAGTGTATAGCCCATTTGTATTGTAGGCCCGGTGGCAAGTCTTGTGTATGACTCCGCCCAGAGGCCAAAGTAATGAGTATTGAGTATTGCGTATGTATGAGTATTGAGTAAGAAGTGAGTATGAGTATCGAGTAATGAGTAAGTACGAGTAAGGTAAAGAGTAAGGAGTATTGAGTATGTGGGAGTAAGTAATGAGTATCGAGCGATGAGTAAGTACTAGTATAGTAACGAGTACATAGCAAGCACGAGTAAGTAATGAGTCAGGTAATGAGTAAGGTAATGAGTAAGGTAATGAGTGTAGTGTGAGTAAAGCAACAAGTAAGTAGGAGGAAGTTTGGTGTAAGACATAAGAACCCGAATGGGAGGAAAGAGAGCATCCGGTTAACCCGGATGAATGAATAACTAACATGAACGGGTGACTAACAAGTTGTCTTCCTTAGTAAGTATTGAATCTTGTAGATGTAGGTAAGTATTGTTGCCTGTGTAAGATGATGTACTATCAGCATGTATGTGTGAAATAAACGAACTCCATGTTTATTCACCAAAGTAGTCGGCGTACCGCGGTTAGCACGCGGTATATGCGAATTTCATATGCAACAATTTTGCTGAGCCCCTAGGGGCATCGTTTTTATTTTACAGGTATTCGAAGCTGACCACCGTTCAAGAGAGTAGGACGGGGTTGCTATGTAAGCATGTGTAGTTGAGTAATAGGGATTGTATTTGTAATGTGTTACGAATTTGGAAGTCCAAACTGTATCGGTAATTTAAGGGTATAGTAGACTCGGTATAGTTATATATTGGAGTTGTATTTGAATTATGGTTTGAGTATGCAAAGGGAAGTAATATATTGTGTAGAGTACTCGGTATGTTCAAATTCATCAGACCGATAGTATGTAGTATTGTCACTCGCCTTGTTAGTCACGTGGGTGACTAACGGCATTGTACACCCGCCGTTGTGTATGTAGTATCCGCTGCAAAGGTAAGTATTTGTATAGTAATGACGGTATTAGCGGTAGGGGTGTTACAAAAAGTGGTATCAGAGTGAAGTATCACTCTGATGGATGAACTACCGAGTTTAGGAAAATACCGAGTTAAGAATTAGGAACTTAGGGCTAAGGGTTGAGTGTTAACGTGTAAGGTACGCTAGATAGGAACTTCCTTGTGAACCAGAAACCTACAACAACCATACCCACCCTCCGCAACCCACGGTATTAAGTTGGGAGAAGAATGCCAGAGAGATGGAAAAACCTCTCACACTCGGGCAAAACCCGATCTGGCAGTTGCAAAAACAAACCCTATTAAAAAAAGAGCTTGTCATACGGTAGAGTCCAAGAACTGGAAGTCCTGACGGCGGTTCCCGTTAAATGCCAATGACCGCACTTAATGGCGGAGGATTAAAGATCCTAAACACATGATAATGGAATTTATGGCACCATGGGGCGACGTGCTTCGCAGTCGCAAGAACCATGCGCAACCGGCGAGAAGGGAAGCACAACCGCGCAGTGAAGTGAACAAGACAGAGTAACAAGCCCAAGGCAAGAGGGTCTACGGACTGTAATGTTTGATATTACCAATAACGGTATACAAACCGACTAAGGAATTACCCGATGTTGGATTAATACCAAACCTACACGCCAAGAGGCCGTAATAACCGAACAACATAGTTCAGATGACAATAGAAGTATTCATGAAACTTACACCTATAGGACTACAACGTGGTTCCTAAGGATAAGTCAAGTCTCGTTAACCACAGTGAAGGTGTGAGACACCCGGATTTTCAGCAACCATGTCAAGAACACTGAGAAACAACTCAGGAGATGGACCACCAAGGTCAAAAGACCCAAAGAAGATCTAATAAGACCACCACATATGGATGGAAACGATACCGTAACCGGTAGACGTTAACCAAAAAACAACCTACCCGCGCACTTGCCCAGGGCAAGTGCAGCAGAGGTAAGATAATTGGAAGACTTCTAATGACCAACAAGTACCTACTAAAGTACCACCATGATGATGGAAGCAAATACAGGATCGCTAATCCTAAGAATTTGAAACAGTGAAACCTTGAAAAAGGCCTAACGACCCGACCATTGTATTAAGAACATAGCAGTCAGCGAGAAGCTGGACTTGGTCAAGACCTCAGACATGGCAACGCCATGAAGAATTTCTTTTCACACCGAACTGTTATTTTAAAACCCAAAATTTTCTTTCAAAACCACAAAGCCTTCTTTTAAACCTCAGATTTTAAAACCAAACCGACGGAATTACGGTGAGTATCATAGAATGATACAAGTGGAGTTGACGATAGAATACATCACCTAGGCGTGTGACGAGCACTACGAGTGTACCCGAATGCGGGATGTGGGACGACCGCACTCCGAAGGAGCTTACGGGCCTGACAGAAAGTCAGGTAAGTGGTAACGTGCCAGTAAGGTACCCCACGTATGTATACATGTAGTGTACGAAACACGGGAAGTAGTCGACTCCGTTCTACGGACCATAAGTCAATTCACACCGTGAACAATCGAAGAACCTAGGCAAGCTTACAAGCTAAAGGAGTTAAGAACTCACTCTAAGAGGATGATTAAGAGTTAAAAGTGCGAGAAGCACTAACAACTGAATAAAGACATTGGAAATGTCTCAAAGATATTAAAGTAAAGCATGATAACTGGAAGGAATACCCAGTCTAAACACTGTAAGGCAAATGCCTAACATTAACACATCAGTGATCAATGAACGGGATGGAATTCCCAGGACAACTACCACAACAACAGGGTGATCATATAAGGTACCGGAGGATACCATTCACCACTAAAGGAAATACCAAACCGGTTAAAAATATAAGAGAAATACCCATGGTCTACCATAAGAACGGGAGACTTTTAAACCCTCAATGGATAACTCAGATCCAAACCGCAAGGTAGGATAACAAACTGGACATACTCTTAAATGTCAGCTAGATGCTACTGTATAATCAGTAATACCCAGGAGCAATCCATAAAGGGTATCAAGTCAACACAGTTGATTGAAATGTCGTGATAAGAACACCACAATTGGAACAAACATTCAGTTAGAACATCGAAGGGATCCCAGTTGACAGGGGATACCCCAAATTAAAAATGGTACCGATTAATACTAAGATACTTAAAGGCACTCCAACAAACGGAAGCGTGATGCGACATCTTAGCACAGAGCCCAGTATCACCTCCAACCCAGCAATGGCTTACGGAGAAGTAATCACTTGGGAACAACCTTTGATGAGCAGAGCTCCAGGCAATATGGCTAGTAGGCCATGAAACTATTACCCTATACAATCTAACGGTTGCAAAACCCATTGTGAACCATATGGAAGTGGTCAAGGACGACACCAATAACAGGTTAATAACCAATGAGCAAGGATACCCCTCATAAATGAGACCGCGAGAGCGATGAACACATGGATCCCAAGAAGAGGATACCATCATTAAAGTCTGAAGATATATCCCTTTCAAACTACTAATGTAGTAGAGCTTGAGCATACAACTATTGTCAATCGATGTAAAATAAGCCTCAATAGCAATTGTTGACAACCAAGGAGTAACCAGTTCAGGAGGAACACGTTATGTGGGAATAAAGTATAAGTAAATAACGCTCAAGGAGCTCAGAAGTACAAATGTTGAACCATGGTATAAATGGTGGAAATGCATGAGCTGAAGCTAGCAACGGCGGATGCCTTGTAAACCGATACTGTAGAGTCAGTAAGAACATGGTGTGCAGCAGGCGACCAATGTATGTGAACAATCACCCAATGCTATGGAGGTAATAATTGACGAGATAGTGGACAGACCAGGCAACAAGCCAGGAGTCTGCACCAAATGACGAAGCACCACACGAAGAAGTAATATTCACTCCTATTTCACATAAGAGATTTACTGCCAAGGGTTTACGCCTCTGCACTCTGTAGGACTGAGTGTTTTGGTATTGCACTTGTGCAGTAAATGATCTAGTGGGATAGCTAGGAATATGGGAAAATATAAATCGTGGTAAATTCTTCAATTCACCAATGAACATGGCATAAGCCAGTTAAGCAAAAGCTTAGAAACAAACCGTGCTGCCTATGGCCAAAGAAGCACGAAGAGTGTGAAACACACCAACAATCACCAGATGTGAATTCCATTGGAATAAAAGTAAAGGAGACTTAAGAAAGTCACAAGGACTGACGCATAGAAAATGCAAGGTCATACAAGTAAAAAACACTTGTATAGACGCAGATAAATGGGCATAATTCAGAACCTGCTGACAACAGAGGAAGCACTACAACTAAGTAGTGACTTAACCTCAACCAAAAATAAGTCGGAGGAACCCAGTGAATAATTATGGGAGTACGAAAAGTATGTACAATAGATTGCCAGAGAGCTGGTTATAAATCTCAAACTCATTGAGTTCGCGCATGGTAAAAGAATTTGTATAGTAATGACGGTATTAGCAGTAGGGGCGTTACAGAAGGCTCTCTAGGTCTCTGGCGGTATGACACTGTACCCCAGATGGACTCTTGAGTAGAATTCGGTGCTCAGCGCAGAGGATACGACCCTTGTGCCGCTCCAACCAGTTCATCCCGAATATAACATCAAACCCTAAGCCTTTGAACTCGATCAGGTGGTCGGAAAGTCTTCACCCTTGATCCGGATGGTGGCTACTCGGTAGTAGTGAGTGCATCGAACCTTCTCCTTAGACGGGAGCGTAACCGTGAAGTCCAGTAGTATAGTCCGCGTCTATCCCCAACCTTCTCGCAACGATACGAGGATAAAGGTATGCGAGGCCCCTGAGTCGAATAGCCACTCATTCATCCCCAACCATTGTCGGAAGACCGGTGAGGATGGTACCTTGTTCGTCTCGCAGGCTGTGCTTCCGTAACTATGCTTAGTGCACCTCCGCACCGAGTCCAGATCCTAATTTATTTCACAAGCTTTCATGAGTATCGGTGGTATAACATGAGTCGTAACAACAATATGAACAACACTGTTATTATTAAAAACCATCCTTTTACATCATGTACTTCCTTCACTACAACATTCTTAATGTATTACATGCTAATACTGTCTAAAGGTAAGGTTCAGTCACCTAGGTCTCATATACGTGGCATTGATTACTGTCGCCGGCGCTGTATTCAGCTTGACCTTCTTGATACCGTGATCAACATTCTTGCATGGTCCACACGCTGCTGCTCATCAAAAAGGAAGTCAGTGTCATCTCCAATGGACCAAGACACTACGGGTATCCCTTTACGAAGACTTCGCTGTCTCGCCCTTATCCTGATGTAATCCAAGTCGTCCTTCTTTTTCATAGAAGTTGACGATGCATAGGTCTGCTTCTATGTCTGGGATCGGATCAGCTTCAAGTTGCTGAGCGATCTCCACGGCTTGTGTAACAATCGAATGGAATTCTTCAGGTACTTCCAGTGGTGATGCTTCATCCTTTGCTCTCGTACTCTGGTATGTCTTGGCATACGGGTTTCCAATCCTTGCCCAGGCTCATCATCCTTAACTTCATCTTTGCTCCCCCAGGGTATTCCGGTGTGTAGTGATAAGTGTGAAACATATAGGTTTTTTAGGGTTTAATTACCTTATAATCTGCAACAGTTTAGGCAATGTTTCCCACTTATTATGAGTTTTTCCTAAGATTGATGTTTTGATATGAATTGACGCATTATATGTGTTAAATATAGGAAAAACCCATGGAAATGAAGAGTTTACACATCATAAGGATTACAACGCAACAAACGGGGAACCAATTGGGAAAAGACGTAAAAATTGGTCACGTCCGACCAATTCACCCGGACGCAACTCCGGACGGCCGTTAATGAACGCGTCCGGATCCGACATTGAGCCGGATGTGACACGAGACGCAGACCCAAACATTTATCTCACGTCCGGATCCGGACACAAAGCCGGACGTGAGGCGTGATCCAGATCTAACCTTTTATCTCACGTCCGGATCCGGACACAGATCCGGACGTCACACAGAGTTGAAAAATAAAATGAAGATCAGGCTGATAATTACGCTTTCTGCGCAATTATCAGCCGAAAGTTGCAAAGTTTCTTTCCAGTACTCCATTAATCTCACCCAACTCACCCACTAATCCCTGTTCTTTTTTTCTCTCCTATTTAAACTCCCGTTCACTTCCTAATTCAGGGCACCAGACACTCTCGTCTACTCATACACACACTTACTCTTTACTTCTGTTTCCATTCACGATCGATCTCATCTCCATTCACTTATCTTTCTTCATAATCCTTCTCCCTGAGTCACAGACATAAACCTGCCCACTCTCCTCATTTAGCCACGCCCGATATATGTCCGGATTCGCACTGACCATCTTCGTGCGTCCGGATCAACGTCCGACCCTGGGTGACCCGGACGTGACACAAACAGAAGAGGAAACTATGGAATCGGCAACGGCTTCTAAAATCAGTTTTTCTGCTAAATCCTTGTATCCTTATTCTGTTTAAATTGAGCATTGTTATTATGTCTATGGCTGAGAGTATTTTAATTTTAATTCCGTTTACTATGTATCCCTAGATAATTATTTCCGAATCTTTGTGATTTTCTGCAGTTCATAGAATAAAGTTCTTTTCCTTTATGAATTCCTAAATCTTCTTTAATCTGATCAATTATTGAGTTTATCCGTTTGTTAGCTTATATGTGAGAACTGCGGCTATCAATTGACTACAGGGAAAGAACCGTTTAGTGCAGAGATGGTAATTCCTCTAAACTACTAGCTGGCCATTAATATAGACTTTGCTTAAGCAATTAGTAATAGTGGATTCATAACGAGAGTTAGGATTCGGTCTTTGCTAATTAGAATTCGTTGAGCGGAGGGCCGGATGCGAATTGCCTTTATTCTAGGGTTTTATTCAGAATTCTACAGAAATCACTTAGGGAAAGAAATTGCAGATCTAGGGAGAAGTAGTAAACGGGATTTCCCTTATCAATCAAATTCAAATCAGTTATTTTCTTGTTATTTATCGCTTATCGATCTCTTTTACAGCATTCACTATCACATACAAAACCCCCCAATTTCCTGTTATTTTTACATTATTCTTTTTTTGTTTGTGAGTAAAGATTAAACTAGACATCGCCTCCCCTGGTTCGATACTCAGGGAATACTCCGAGATTTAAACTTGCTATAATCGACCAGTGCACTGTCGTTAGGTTTTACCCCCAACAAGTTTATGGCGCCGTTGCCGGGGAGGCACAGTTATTTAGTTCAATTTTTATTTTGGTATTCTCTTATTATTTTTGTTTTGTTTTTTGTTCTTTTTAGTTTATTCTTGTTTTTTTTTTTTTTATTTTTTTGTTCATTTTCTTAGCTTTGTGGGATTCGTTTCTTATTTTGGTTCTGGTTTATTTTGTTTTATCCGATTGAGTTCACTTTTACAACTATGCAAAATTACTCTAAGTTATCTGATTTTGGTTTATGGTTACAACTCGTGAAATACCCCAAACTTAATTAGGGTGATTAAATTACTCTAATACCATATTTGAGGGCCTATAGTGCCTAAGAATTTGATAAAGAAAATAAAACCAAAAGAAAAGAGAAAACGCTTAAAAAGCAAAAAACGCTAAATTGAGCGTTAAGTGACCGTAGGAGGAATACGACCTCAACAAGGGTCTTATATAAATTTACAAGGCTTAATAATGCCGAAATAATGTATGGGAACAATTCCCAAAGAAAACGGATCCAAATAATGTGTTAAAACGGTAACAAAGCTTTAGCGCACGTTTTTCAAGAAAACCCGAAAATGTGACTTTAGTTGTCAAATGTACCCGTAAAAATTATAATTCATCAAATAACTATAAATAAACATTAATAGAAGCTTAAGAGCCATTAAAATTAAAGAAACGAGAAAATTCCGGAAACGGGCCCGGTTAGTGACTAGTGCTAAAACCGGGTAAATTAACGAGCGTTTTCTGTAAAAAAATGAAAAACGCTCCAGCATGTATTACTGTATGGGGCCGGTTTTAATATATTAATCATCCATTCTCACAAACTCTCACCTAGCTAGGAAAGAAAAGAAAAGTCAAATAAAGCAGAAAAGTGATAAAGCAACCTTTTCCTCTCTTTCCTCTCATTTCCTCCTCTCTCTCCTCCCTTTTTCCTCCTTTCCTCCTTGAGCTCCCTCCTCCTTCCCCTACCTCTGGCGATTTTGAGCTGAAACAAGAGCTCCCATGGCTAGCTCACTTCCTCTTTATGCTAAGCTCCATTTAAGCTCCAAATCAAAAATAAATTACATATTTTAAACTCCTCTCATCAAGCTCTACACTTCTCTCTTTTCAAAATCCAAAAATGAAGAACTTCATCTCCATGGGTATATCCCATATGAAGAGGAAATCGTACCATTTTGTAGGTTGGAGTCTCCTCTCTCTCCTAAGGTAAAAATATTCAAGAAAAACTCATTTTTTTCTTCACCCTCATTTCTTGACCGATTTTCCCCCTCTTTGATACCTTGTTTTCTCCTTATTTTTGAGCTTCATTTCAACCCTCCAATGGTGGTGGAACCATCTTCTTGATTCAATGGTGAAAACCCCTCATAAAACTTAAAAGGTACACTCTAGAATTTTTGTGTTTTAAGCTCCTTCATTGATTAGAGTATTTCCAAAGGTTTAGGATTTTAATTGTGTGTATTTGTGTTGGGATGGAGTTTGGAAACTCCATTGCCCACTTGACCGAATTGGAGAAGCGGAAGAACAAGAGGAGAGTAAAAGGAAACTTGACAAACTTATGGTAAGGAACCTACCTTAATGCATATTCTTGTTGTTTATGGAATTTGGTATGAGATAATAAAGCGAATGAGCCAAAATATTGCTAGAAATGTGTTTGGTTGTGATTAGGAGGAATGTGTGAATTTAATTGTGAATTGAGGGCCTTGGAGCCAAATTATTTGAGGCTTGTGTTATATCGTGGTTTAATGAAGTTTTACGGAAATGTTATGTGCTGGTAGGACCCTAAGGTTGTGTCTAGATTAGGAATAAAAAGGATGAAAATTGGTGAGTATTGATAAAGTTGAGAATGTAAGATTTATGGGGAGGTTATGGCAAAATTCGGCAGGAAATAAGTGTTTTTAGATGACTTGGTGGCATGGGAGAACTTAGGTGTTTAGTTGGGTTGGGTTGAATGGATTAACAACCTTGGAATGGTAGAAGGAGAAGGGATTAGAGGGGGGATAAAATCTGTAGCAAACTAGTAAAATAGTGCCATGGAGTTTGGAGAGAAACTAGGTTGTAAGAGATTGAAAGAAATTGATGGACTTGGGTTTTAGAAGTGCATTTGTCTAGGAATGATTTGGGATGGTCATTAAGTGATTTGGTGAGATTTATAGGAGGTAGAAAACACCAAAAGGAAGTAGAAATGCACAATGGTGCAAAATGCAAGAATGTGAAAATTGAATTTATTGAATTTGGGCAAGAGTTAGGTAGTGGATTAAACCAAAGATTTGGAGAGGTTTAGAGCATGTCTTGAGATGTTTAATTATGTAAGAAACTTGTGGAAAGTTTATGGAATGATTATGGTGGATTAAGGGTTGATTTGGGTTGAAAATCCACTAAATAGTAGTTTTTAGCAGGGTCCAGGACTTAGGATAGGAACCAAGTCGCAGACTGCATCAAAAATATGGCCGAGAGTAAAGATTGACATTGGTCCGGGACCTAGGTCCAGGACCAAGTCCCGGACCACTAGTAAAAATAAGCCGAGAGTTGATTTCTGTATTGGTCCGGGACTTTGGGTCCGGACCAAGTCCCGGACCACCCCCAAAAATGCACATAATGTGTTTTAAAGTGCCTAGAAGATGGGGGATTGATTGGTATTGGTTTTAGGAGTTGTTTAGGAGTTGTTTGGTGACCTTTAAAGGTCCTAAGAAGTTTAAACAAGTTTGAGAAGTGATTGAGAAAGTTGTGAGCTTAAGTACACTAAGTTAAACCGAAATAACGGGAGAACGGGGTAAGTACGGGAGTAGCAATTATGTACGTACCGTAACGCCTTAACATTAATAGAACCATTTGACATGTAATCAGTGGTACGAGAATAAGACTCGAAGAACAAGTATGAACCAAGGAACGTGAGAACACCCGGTAAGTTAACCCCGGTGAAAGGTATGATTTTCTCATGCCCTGTATCCTAACTTGGTTACTCTGATTTGTGTGCTTGTTTGATTGTGTGATCACCTAACAAGATAAATGCACGAATTGGATTGTTTGTACTCTCTTGTGCTTGTATGGTATTGCTTGTTGTTGGATTGTTGATTAAACTTGAAGTTTGTATAATTCATGAAATGTGTATTTGTGGATGAATTGCTTGAGTGTGAATGAGCACTGTAGTGCAACTCATAGTTAAGTCTTGTTTGAGTAGAGACTCGTAGTAAGAGTTGAGTTGTGAATTAATAAAATGTGGAAACACACTAAAAATATTGAACCAATAAACGATAACGCTAACCCATGAACTCACTAGAATGTGAGAGTATTGTACGGGAAATTAGTAAACTTCTGATAACGGTTAGAGAACCGAATTGACTTAATCCACAAAACAAATAATGCTGGAAGTATTAAGTAACCTATATTAGAGGAATGATGAGTGTTCAAACTTGAACCTTGAAAGAAATAAAGTATGATATGGGATCACCAAACCCCTTAGAAAAATAGTCGAACCCCAATGAAAGGAACCGACTAAAATGAACAATGTCCCGAACATGAGAGTATTCGATAAGTTGGGTAAAACCCTAAACCTTGGAATACTAGACATTGAGGAATTTCCAAATCCAATAGATGTTATCGAGAAAGATACCTCTAGGCTAATCCATGAGATTGTGAAATGACTCCGAGAGAAGAGTTTTGGGAATTTGAGTAGTCCGGTAGAGAACTGGACATATGAGAACTTGAGGAGCTAAATGCATAGCTCCTTTGTATTTGTAAGCCCGGTGGTGGGTCTGGTGTATGACCCTGCCCGGAGGTCATGGTAAAGACTTAAAAGATGCCTTAAAGTATTGAGTATTGGTTGAGAATTTGATTGAGGTAGTGAATTGAGTAGGATTTGAGTTGAGACTTGAGCGAGTTGAGTGTTGAGTTGGTAACTTGGGTGTTGAGCCTTGAGATTGAGTATTGTAAAGCTTGTTGAGATTGAGAGTATGAGAGTTGAGTAAGTGTAACCCAAGAGTGTGGGTAAGACATTGAAGTATGAATTAAGGCATAGTGAGGTAGAACCCTCCAAGCCTAAATATATATATTGAACTAACCCCTGATGTGTGTGTTAGTGTTGTGTTCGATGTCGAACCTTGATTGTGTGAATATACATATATAATGTATGTTGTATGCATGTTGATTGAAATAAAATGAATCGCATACTCTCGACCAAATAGTCGGCGTACCCTCGCTAGTATGCGGGGTGTGCGAATTTCATATGCAGCAATGTTGCTGAGCCCCTAGGGGCACCGTTTTTATTTTACAGGAACATTGAAGCCTAATATCGTTCGAGTGTAGGATGGGTTGCCATGTGAGCATGGGTAGTTGTTTAGGAAGTTTTATTTGGTTTGTATTGTGGAATTGTAAGACCGACATGTGGTCATTGAGTTTGGGAATTGTAATAGATACTCGATATAGAATTGAATGAGGGTTGTAATTGTATTGTTCTTGAATTGGTTAAAGAATGGAAAGGTATTTGTATAGTTGGTTTGAAGCACTCGGAATAAGACCATCAGACCGATATTGTATTTGTATTGTTTGTTTGGTTTGGATTGGGCCTTGTTAGTCACGTGGGTGACTAACGGCATGTATCACCCACCGGTTGTAGTTTGAATTTCAGCTGCATTGTTGTGTGGTAATTGAGACGGGTTAGGTGATAATGGTGTGATTACCGGTAGGGGTGTTACAAAAAGTGGTATCAGAGCGAAGTATCGCTCTGATGGTCTAAATACCAAGTTTAGGAAAATACGGAGTTAGGAAATTAGAGATTTAGGGCTAAGGGTTGAGTGTTAGCGTGTGAGGAACGCTAGTTAGGAACTTCTAGTATGATCCGGATACCTACATAACCAATCCCGCCCTCCACACTCCCCTGTTGTAAAGTTGGGGAAAAGAATGCCAGAGAGAGGGAAAGACCTCTCATACTCGGGGAAAACCCGATCTGGCAATTGTCAAATAAATTATAAAGAAAGAACCAGACATACGGTAGATTCCAAGGACAGGAATCCTGAAGACGGTTCCCGTTTGAACGACGATAACCGTACTTAACGGTAGAAGATTAAAGATCCTAACCAGAGGATAACTAAATTTGCGGCACCATGGGGCGACGTGCTTCGCAGTGGCGAGAACCATGCGCAGCCAACAAGAAGGGAAGCATAGCTACGCAATGAAGCGGAGTAACAAAACCCGAGACAAGAGAGTCTACGGACTGCAATGCTTGACAATACCGCTAACGGTACACTAACCGACTAAGGAATTAGTAGAGGTTGGACAACCCCAAACCTACAATGCCAATAGGACTATGAGGTAGTTCTTAAGGATTAGTCAATAGCGGTAACCACCATAAAGGTGTGGGAATGAGCAACTAAGCAAGGTACATGGAGTACCACGAGGATCGGGAAAACACCCGAATTAACGACAACCATGTTATGAACACTGAGAAGCCACTCAGGGAGTTGATCACTAAGATCAAAATGGATGGAAGATCCAATAAAACCACCAAATACGGATGAAAACAATACCGTAATCGGTACATGTTAACCTGAAAACCGACGTACCCACGCACTTGCCAAGGCAAGTGCAGCAACAACAAGGTAAATTGGGAGACTTTTGACAACCAACAAGTACTTATTATTAAAGTACCGTCATGAAAATGGAAGCAAAGGAAGGACTTCAAGACCTAAGAACTAGAATAATAAAGCCTTGGAAAGGCCTGACGGCTTGACCATCTGTTAACAGACGTACCAGTCAGCGAGAAGCTAGACTTGGTCAAGACCTCAGGCATGGCAACGCCATGAAGATTTTCTTTCAAACTTAAGATTTTTATTTCAAATACGCAAAATGTTTCTTTTAAAACCATAAACTTTTCTTTTAAACCTCAGATTTTTAAAACCAAACCAGAAGAATAACGGTGAGTATCATAGAATGATATAAGAGGAGTTGTCAATAGAATACTTCACCTAGGCATGTGATGAGCACTACGAGTGTACCCAATACGGGATGTGGGACGACCGTACTCCGAAGGAGCTTCGGGCTAACAGACCCTTTTATGAGTTAGTCGGGTAAGTGGTAACGTGTCAATAAGGTACCCCACGTATGTATACATGTAGTGTACGAAACACGGGAAGTAGTCAGCTCTGTTCTACAGACCCTAAGGTAAATTCAAACCAAATTAGTGTGACACCTCGAATGATCGAAGAACCCAGGTAAGTTTACAAAGCTAAATGAGTCTGGAACCCACTCCAGGAGTATGATTAAGAGTTAAAAAGTGCGAGAAGCACTAGTAATTGATCAAAGACATTGGATATGTCTCAAGGATATTGAAGCAAAAGAATATTAGCTGGATGGAAATCCAGTCCAAACACGTAAGGCAATGCCTAACATTAACACGCCGATGTTCAATGGACAAAGTAAAGTACCCAGAGTGATCATACAAGGTACCGGAGAATACCATTCGCCACTGAAAAGAATATCCAACCAATTATAAACATAAGGAAAATATCAATGGTCTACCCTAAGAACGGGAGACGTTGTAACCCTAGATGGGACAATTTGAAATCTGAACCACAATGTGGAGTATACGGAACATTCTCATAAATGTTAGCCAAAGGTAAGGGCATAACTTAGCAACACCCAGGAGCAATTCTCGAAGGGTGTAGAATAATGTCGTGATAAAGACACAAGAATTACAACGAACATTCGGTTAGAACACCGAAGGGATCCCACTAGGCAGGGGATACCCTAAATTAATAAAAGGTACCGATCAATATCAGAATACTTAAAGGGCCTCCAAGGAATGGAAGCGTGATGCGATGACCTTATCATGGAGCCCAGTAACACCTCCAAACCATTTGATGGTGTACAGATAAGCAATGCTTGTGAACAACATATATGAGCAGAGCTCTAGGCCCACAGGGTTAGTAAGCCATGGAACCGCTACAATATGTAGATTCAACGCTTGTAAAGACCACAAAGAACCATGTGAGAATTGCTAAGAATGGCACAAGTAAGATAGTTTAATAACTACGAGCAAGGATACCACTCGTTAATGTGAGACCGTACCATCAGCGAATATCTGATAAGACATCTCTTTCAGAACAACTGATGTAGTGAAGCTTGAGCATATAGACATTGCCAAGCAATAACTTGAATAATATGAAACTGAAGAAAGTTTTGATAGCAATTGTTGACAACCATAGAGTAACCGGTTCAGAAGAGACTCGGTACGTGGAAACGTGTAGTATAAGTAAATAACGCTCAGGGAGCTTAGAAATAAAAAGGGTGAACCATAATATAAATGGTGGAAATGCATGAGCTGAAGCTAGCAACAGCGAATGCCATGTAAACCACTACTGCAAATCAGTAAGAACATGGTGAGCAGCAGGCGACCAACGTATGTGAATAAATCACACAATGATATGGAGTTGATGAATAAAGATGGTAGACAGACCGAGCAACAAGGAGACAATGTTCATTCCTATTGCAATCACATAAGAGATAAACTGCCAAGCGTTTACGCCTCTGCACTCTGTAGGACTGAGTGTTTTGGTATTGCACTTGTGCAGTGATGATCAAGTGGGATAGCTAGGAATTTGGGAAGATATCAATTGTGGAAAAAGTAAAAGGAAACTTATGAAAGTCACAAGGACCGACGCATAGAAAATACAAGGTCGTACGAGTAAAGAACACTTGTGCAAACCAGTTGTGGGCATAATTCAGAAGCTACTGACAACAGAGGAAGCACTACAACTAAGTAGTGACTTAACCTCAACCGACAATAAGTCAGAGGAACCCAGTGAATAATCATGGGAGTACGAACAGTATGCACATTGATTCAGAGAGCTGGATAGAAAACCTGGAACTCATTGAGTTCGCGTACGGAAAAAAGAATACCACGCTTGATTAATAAACCTTATTCCCAAGATAAAAAGGGATAAAAGAATATTTTATAACATATTAAGGATAACGAGAAGGGCGAATAAACCCAAGTTATCAGGGCCGCGCAGCAGAAGCTAGTGGGCCCAAATTCTAAGGATAAAACACCTAGTGTATGAATGACTAAATATTAATGCCTTTAAGCCTCTAAGGCTAGAACGAACTCAGTTAAGAGTTAAATGAACTCGGATGAAAATTCTTGGTGCAGGGACTAACCAACAATATGGTTAAGACCCTTTAATAAGAATACATTGTGTAATAGACAGCATGGAAGTTGAACAACTCCATGACGGCTAAACGCCTTTGACGTATGTCCAACATTGACACAAGGTATATTACGTGGGCGTAATCCCTTTTTAATGGGTTAGGGTGAAAACCGTGAAATGTATGTTTTACGTGATAGTGCGTAAACTACAATGCGCATAGCGCAAAAGAATTTGTTTTGATGATTGGTACCTATGTTACATAAACATTTGTATCCACTCATTGGGTAAATTTGAGTATTTGGGAGATTTGAAGTGGAAAGGAGTAGAGAAACTCCAGGGGAATGAGAACCCCGATTGGTATAGCATGGGAGATGTGTATGTTTGAGGAATTGAGGAGTATAAATCGGTATGAAACCGATGTTGAACTCTAGTGGAAGTGAGTCCCCTGGGTAACTTGGTTTGATTGTATTTGTGAATATTTGAGGATAGAAATTGATTTGACTTGTGAACGATTTGAAGATAGAAGAACTAATTGGAAAACTAACCTTGGGATTTCTTAGGTATAGTAGTTGAAGAAATTGGGTAATAACTGATGAGATGACTAGTAAGTGAGTAAATGCATTTTAGAAATTGGTAAATGTATTGATGCGTGATTATGATTAAAAAGATAAAAATATAGAAAATGAAATCAATGCTTGACTATTTGATTGTGTGAATTGGGTGGGAACTTGATTTGCTAGCGATCAAGGGAAACCAAACACCAAATTGGGGTGGATGGATAGTTCAACACCAATGCTGATCACATTGTGGTTGGGTGACTCTTGAAGCTCCCTATAGTGGTCACAAGTAATCACACTAGTAATAGGTGAAACTAACATAAATTGGAACTTGGAGTTGGATTGAGTTTTCAAAATGAATTTCCAAATTGGTTTTTGGCACAAATGGTTTTTCTTTAAAACTTTAGAATGAGGATCGGTTTTGAAACGCTCCCACGGGCGCTAGTGGATCTTTCATGGCTAGGCACCGGTATCGGTTGAAACCATGGAGGTGAAGCTAGTTGTGAGTCGATGGAAGTGATTAATAGTTTTAAAACCATTACAATGGACGAGCAATGGTACTAAGTGACTGGTAGGACGTTTGTAGTGTGTGTTTTGCATTTGTCCAAGGGCTGTCGGATATGTGTAGTCCGGTCAGGGAAGAGTACCCACTTTGGAGCCTAAGGATTCTCTAGAGGTGCAAATGAATTTGATCAGAACCAAAGGACCGTAGAGCCAGAAAGCGTAAGTGCTCAATGTCATAACGGCCGTGAACCAGAAAGTGTAAGCGTTCAAACGTGACTGGTACCTGAGGGATCACTCGATATGCGGGAGGACTTGGTGCCTAATTGTCTGCGGATGGACCCCCATTGAGAGATTGGACAATGATATTTTTGGGTTGCTATGCATGCTAGACATTTTGTTTGGATGTGTGTATGCATTGAGTTACTCTTTTGGAGTCTGACAGGTTATAGAGAGTGTATAACCTTAGTATTGAGTGCCTTGGTGACTAACAATCTTAGCCACTAACTTTGTGGGCAAAGTTTTTTAAAGGGGGTAGATTGAAATACCCCAACTTAATTAGGGTTATTAATTACTCTAATACGATATTTGAGGTCCTAATAGTGCCTAAATAATTTTGGTAAAGAGAATAAAACCAAAGAAAAGAGAAAACGCTTAAAAGCGAAAAACGTTAAATTGAGCGTTAAGTGACCGTAGGAGGAATACGACCTCAAAAGGGTGTTATATAAATTTACAAGGCTTAAAATTCCTAAATAATTTTATGGGAACAACTCCTGAAGAAACGGATCCAAATAATGTGTTAAAACGCTAATAAATTTTAGTGCACGTTTTTGAGAAAACCTTAAAACGTGACTTTAAGTGGTCAAATGAACCCATAAAATATAGTTCATCAAATAACTATAAATAAACATCAATGGAAGCTTAATAGCCATTAAAATTAAAGAACGAGAAAATTCTGAAAACGGGCCCGGTTAGTGAATGTGCTAAAAAACCGGGTAAATTAACGAGCGTTTACTGTAAAAAAATGAAAAACGCACCAGCATGTATTACTGTATGGGGCCAGTTTAAATATATTTTAGTAACACCCCTACTACGCACATAACTATACTTGGAATCGCAGCGGAAAATAAACAACTAAACGGTAACTAAACGATTGGTGCTACAATGCCGTCAACCACCCACGTGGCTAACAAGGCTGAATAAATACAAATGTACCGGTCTGATGATCAGACTCCCGAGCATAGAACTAACAACCATATATATACATCAACATAATACCGAGTGTTTACAAAATCCTTCACTGTATACCATCACTGTAATCCACCATAACAAGTATATAATACGCCACGGGAGCACAGGCGCATCCCGGGCAAACATCCAAAATACTCCAAAAGTAAACTACTCTCTAGGATCTAGAGCCACTCTGCCTCTTCGATCCTCATCCTGCAATAAAAATATGGAGCCCCGAGGGGGTCAGCACCTTTGCTGGTATGGCTAACGCGCAGCCCATCGGCTACCGGGATACGCGCAACAATTGTCATGATGACATGATATTTATTTTAAAACACACAACATATACATATATAACATACACAGGTATTGTACACATCATAACACACATCACAAACATACAATTCCTTTTGGAAGAGAACCAACACAGTTAGTCCCCATTGAGAGCTTAGAGAATGTTGCCATGCTCATACTTGCTCGTTACATAACTCGTTACCGTCCGGTTAGATTGAACGGTTAACTTAACACAAGGTGCCTCGGATATAGTGATCCAAGCACACCGAAACAAAACACATAGTATGCCCCTGTGGCCCGACGTGAGTCAGTAAAATAGCCTTGGTTAAGCTAAAGGGAAGGTTAGAAACCAAATTGGAAACTTAACCATAACATACAGAGAGAATCGAACCGGTTATGACATCGACTCCCATACTCACACGCGTGGCCGGAACAGACCGGACTCCTCACTTCCCCCGTTAGCCCTTGTTAGTAGTTCATCATTGAACCACACACACATTCACAATCATAGGTCAAGTCTTGTTAGACCACACAAGGGAAGAGAGAGTCATACTTAACAACATAATATATTTAACAACTGTAAACTCTTTACATGGTTTAATCTTACAAAGTCTAAACACACAGAAAAACAAACAACACACAAGCCGGTGTAAACCGGTAGGCAACAGACTGCAAGAAAACCATACCTTGGTCCTTGCCTCGACTGATTTCCACCTTGGAGAATCCTAAACACATTAGTAATGTCGGTTAATTATTTATTTAACTTCAAACTTACTAAGTATTTAACATGTTTGTATGACATGTTTTAATGCCTATCTTACCCTAGGTACCTTCATTATACACCCTAGGGTTAACTACATAAGTCACATTCTTTTCTGTTTTTTTTTTTTTTACAAGTTTTAGGTCCGACCGACTTGCCGACCGGACTTGTCCATGTCCGGTCGATTCCAGAGAGTTTCTCCCCTTCGGAAATTCAGCCGACCGACTTGCCAAGTCCGGTCCTATGTCCGGTCGATTCCAGTAACTCAATCCGTACAAAATTTTCTACTCCGACCGGACTTGTATGTCCGGTCCTATGTCCGGTCTATTCCAGAGTGTTTATTCTCTTTGTAATTTAGCCCGACCGGACTTGTCCATGTCCGGTCCCATGCCCGGTCCATTCCAGAAACTAATTCTCGCAGGGTAACAGGTCCCGACCGAGCTTGCAAGTCCGGTCGCAAGTCCGGTCGGCCCCAAATCTATGTTTTCTTTTACATTCAACTCCAAACTTCACCCCATATAACCTAGTACCCCTAACCTCATTTGGGCACTTTAAACACAACTTAAGACCCTTAAACACTCATAAAACTCATTATCTAATTCCTTAAGCCTTTACCCATTTCTTCTTCACAAAATTCCTAACACTTACAGTTTTCTCCAAGTTTTTCAGTGGTGTTTCATACCTATGATAACTATCATCCCAAAATGCTTTTCCTTATTTTAACATCATCTCCCAAGCATCACCTCTCACAACTAACTCCTTATATCCATCTTGACAATTCTTTTCCAAGTTCCACTTTCCTTATTTTACCAAAGTTTGCCTAAGTCTTACCTAAGTCCAAAATGACTTTGGTACATACTAAAACCTCAAGATCATGCCTAAGTCCTTATTACCCTCTAGAACACTTCCTAGTTCATCATAATTCCTTTACAACATCTTGAACTCCTTATGCATTTCCTAAATTTCGACATAGCTCCCTAGCATTTTGTTACACCTTAGCACATTATTTCATCATAGAACACTAAGAACACCAAGAACACCTTCTTACACAACTTCACCCAATTCACACTACATCACAATATAGTGCATAACTTAAATTGCATGGCACTTAGGCCCTTAAATGCATGGCTCTTAGGCCCTTAAAGTGCTTAAATCATTAACACTGAATTTCCACAATATATATGCCTTTAACCTGCGATTACATACAACAAGACATATGTTATTTTACTAGTCTCCTTGAGAACATTTACTAGGTCATTTACCATGTGCTCTTTAGGTAGTTTTAATAAGCAATTATAGCTCATTTCTCCTAAGGCATTAAACAACATTAAGTTAGTAGATTTACCTCTTTTTCCACCACACTTCCTTCTTGTTTCTTTACAAAACCGTATGGTATTTTGATTCTTTGACAAGTTCTAAACAATATACAAACATTATAATGAGTATTCAAGCTATAGGCTTCATCTCATTGTAAACCCTAATTTGACATTGTTTCAAAAACATTAATGTAGTTGTTTTACCTTGATCTTTGAAGAGAGTTTGAATATATAACAAGAGAGGACTCCACCTAGTCCATGAAGAGTTGAAATGAAGCTAGAACAAAGTCACACAATGAGCTATATCAATGTGTATTTTCGGACATGACAAAACAAGGAGGAAACTTGATTTTTGTTTGAGATTCCTTACCTAGAAGCAAAGGAGAGTAATAATATGTCAAAATATAAGCTCAAGCTCCTTCAATGGTGGAACACCTTGGCACCGAAATGGAGCTCTTGGAGTTTTGAGAAGATAGGAATGAAGAGCTTGATGAGAGGAAGAGATTGGTGGTCTTTGTTTTTGATTTGGACAAGTGAGCTAGATTTAACAAGTGGTCAAAGTTGGAACTTCCATGGTGATAGTGGTATTACCGAGAGAGAACAAGAAGAAGGAAGAAGAGAGGTGTTTGCAAACCGTGGGAATGAAGGAAAGAAATGAGAATGAAGATAGAACTTGCTTTTAGAAGATATTTATGTTATAAAGTAAAAAGTAGTTTTACTTAGTTTTCTTTACTTACTTATTACCTTAACTAGAGAGTGGTGAGTCACCACACTTATAAAACCGGCCCCCTTTATTAGTATGAGGCATTTTAGTCTTTGTTTGTCAATTTAATTACTTAATACAACATATGTTATAAACTAGCTTATAAAAAGTACTATTCACCTAAACAAGGCACTTAGAAGTGAAATTTTTGATTTCCCACTAATATAGCCACCCAAATGTGATACTATATAGTACACATATATATTTAAGAGTAATGATGGACATTTAGCCATTCAAAACTCATTTACAAGACAATTTTTCAAAAACGTGCTTTAAGACTTCTTAAAGCACATTTTGTGTTTTAACTTGTTTTCAAGCTTGGTTTTCTTTGGTAATTGGTTTAATAAGTTCATTAGTATATAAATGAGGTCTTGGTAAGCTCATTAGGTCTTACTCAAGTTTATCCCAAGCTTAGAGCACATTTTAGCTCTTATTGACTTTAAAGCACATTTGTGTTTCCTTTTGTTTAAATTTGTTTACTAAGGTTTCTAAGACTCTTTTTAGTCTTATTACACCCTATTTAGGTGTTTAAACAACATAACTAGGTTTGGGGTATTTCAATCTACCCCCCTTAAAAGAACTTTGTCCCCAAAGTTCATACTTCCACATAACTTAAACATTAGAACATGAGAACACATATTAACAACACTTCTATATCACATTAACACATATTTTACATCATATCGGACACATGGTCCAAACAACAAAACATCACAACATCATTCAGAGACTCAGCGGTCTGTAACATTAACACATGAACATTACACAACACAGACAATGTATTCAAATACATGTCATATACATAACCGAAACGGCTCTACCCCCCCTAAATAGGGGTACGCCCCGTACCCTATACATACAACACTAAGAAGTAAACAACGACGGGTACTTCGCCTTCATCTTATCTTCCAGCTCCCAAGTGGCCTCCTCAACGTCCTGGTTAGACCAGAGAACCTTCACCAGTCTCACAGACTTATGGCGAGTGTCTCGAGTCTTAGTGTCCAGAATCCGTACCGGAGTCTCCACTGATCGCATGGTCGGCTCTAAAGTTAGCCTTTCAGGCTGAAGCACATGAGACGGATGAGACATATACTTCTTCTTCAACTGGGACACATGAAATACATCATGTACCTTGCCCAGCTCGGCGGGTAAGTCAAGTCTATAAGCTACCGGGCCGATCCGCTCCGTCACAACATAAGGACCCACATACTTTGGGCTCAACTTGCCTTTCTGGCCAAAACGAAATACTCCCTTCATGGGGGATACTCTCAAAAATACCTGATCGCCCACGGCGAACTCCAGGTCACGTCGGCGCACATCTGCGTACGACTTCTGTCTATCCTGAGCTGCTTTCATATTATCCCTGATCTGGCGAACTTCTGCCTGAACTTGCTCAAGATACTCTGGTCCTATAATGACCGTCTCACTCGACTCATCCCAGCATAATGGCGTGCGGCATGGTCTACCGTACAATGCCTGGAAGGGAGACATCTTGATCGATGCATGATAACTGTTGTTGTAGCTAAACTCGATCAGATGTAACTTATCAATCCAGCTGGTCTGAAAGTCAAGTGCACATGCACGTAGCATATCCTCAAGTGTCTGATGGTGCGCTCACTCTGACCATCGGTCTGTGGGTGAAACGCCGTACTCAATTTCAGTTCAGTACCCAATGCCTCTCGTGTAGACTTCCAATATCTGGATAAGAATCTGGTATCTCTGTCAGATACAATCGTCTTTGGTACACCATGATGTCTAACAATCTCTTTATCGAATAATTCTGCCAATCTTGCCACTTTCCAGGTGTCCTTCATCGGAATGAATCGAGACACCTTGGTCAGTCGGTCAACTACCACCCAAATCATATTCAGACCTCCCCTTGTAGGCGGAAGCCCTACTACGAAGTCCATAGATATGTCATGGAACTTCCACTCCGGCACTGGCATTGGCTGCACCATACCACCAGGCCGTCGGTGCTCAAACTTGACCTTCTGACAAGTGAGACACCTCAACACATAGTCATTCACATCCTTTTTCATTCCAGCCCACCAGAATCTTTTCATACCTTTATACATCTTTGAAGCTCCGGGGTGAATCGAAGTAGTAGAACAATGGGATTCACTCAATATGCGCTCCTTCAGCTCAGCGCTACTCCTGGGTATACACAACCGGCCATTAAGCCTAATCAGGTCATCATCGTGGAGTCTGAAGTCGTACTTCTGACCCTCGAATGTGCCATCAATAAGCTTCTGTCTAATCTCCATCATGTACTGATCCGTCATCTGAGCACTCCGCACCTCTTCAACCAAGCCAGTATGAGAGACTAGCGAATGGAGAGAGTGTGCTCGGCGACTCAATGCGTCAGCTACCACATTTGCCTTACCCTCCTTGTACTGTAAATTGATGTCATAATCATTCAGAAACTCAACCCACCTTCTTTGCCTCATGTTCAACTCCTTCTGAGTGAACAAGTACTTTAAACTCTTGTGTCAGAATAGATCGTCACACTTACCCCATACAAGTGATGTCGCCATATCTTCAGTGCGAAGACAATGGCCCCCAACTCTAAGTCGTGGGTAGGGTAGTTCTCCCTCATGCTTCTTCAGCTGTCGGGAGGCGTAAGCCACGACCTTCCCGTGTTGCATCAACACACAACCCATACCCCTGCCTGATGCGTCGCAATAGACCTCAAAACCATCTGGACCGTCTGGTAATGTCAGAACCGGTGCAGATGTCAGAGCATCCTTGAGACTCGCGAAAGCCCTCTCACAGTCGACTGTCCACTCGAATGGTGCATCCTTCTTCATCAAGGAAGTCATCGGCTTCGAGACACTGGAGAAGTCCTTCACAAATCTCCTATAGTAACCTGCCAGACCGAGGAAGCTCCTGATGTCGGTAACTGTCTTCGGCCTAGGCCAGGTGCGCACTGCATCTATCTTTGCCGGATCAACAGCGATCCCGGCCTCAGAAATCACATGTCCAAGGAATGATACTTGGTTCAACAACAAAATTCACACTTAGAAAATTTAGCATACAACTGGTTCTTTCTCAATGTTTGCAATACATCTCTCAGGTGGCTTTCATGCTCACCTCTGGATTTCGAATACACAAGTATGTCATCGATGAAGACTACCACTGATTTGTCCAACTGATCTTGGAACAAACGGTTCATTAAGTCCATGAACTTTGCTGGTGCATTTGATAAGCCAAACGGCATAACGGTGAACTCATAGTGCCCATACCTAGTTCTGAAGGCTGTCTTTTCTATATCACTGTCACGGATGGCAATCTGGTGATATCCGGAACGTAGGTCTATCTTGGAGAATACTGATGCTCCCCTCAGCTGATCAAATAGATCGTCGATGCGTGGTAAGGGTAACGGTTCTTCACCGTAACAGCATTCAGCTCCCGATAATCAATACATAGGCGGAGGCTACCGTCCTTCTTCTTCACGAAGAGGACCGGCGCTCCCCATGGTGACACACTAGGGCGGATAAAGCCCTTGTCGAGTAGGTCTCTCAGCTGCTCCTTGAGCTCTGTCATTTCTGCTGGAGCCATACGGTAAGGTGCTTTCGCAATGGGTCCGGTGCCCGGAACTAATCAATCTCAAACTCAACCTCTCGTGCTGGCGGCATGCCCGGCAGTTCCTTAGGAAATACATCAGGAAACTCCGACACTACCGGCACATCTGGGCTAAACTCAGGGTCTCTCTCTATGTCCTGGACATAGCAGAGGTATACATCACTCCCTCGTCGTAACTCGTGATACATAGCCATGGCGGTGATGATCTGAGTCGAAGGCTCCCTGGGCCTCTGGCGGTAAGATATGGTAACCCCAGATGGACTCCGAAGAAGCAGTCGATGCTCGGCACACAGGATTCTGCCCTTGTGCCGCTCCAACCAGTTCATCCCGACAATCACATCAAAGCCTAGTCCGTCGAACTCTATCAAGTCGATCGGAAACTCTTCACCCCTGATTCGAACAATAGCACCTCGGTAGTAGCGGGTACATCTGATCCGCTCTTTCGACGGGAGAGTAACCACGAAGTCTGGCATCTCTTCACCATCTAACCCCAGCCTCTTCGCAAATGATAGCGAAATGAATGTATGTGTGAGGCTCCAGAGTCGAACAAGATCGATGCATCCACGCCATTCACTGGAAAGGTACCGGTGAGGATTGTGCCGCTCTTGCCGGCTTCTGCCTTATTGCAGACACTCAGTATACCTCCCGTTCCGAGTGCACAGCCTAATTCATTGGCAAACTAATAAGTATTGGGTAACAACACGGTTTATATGCTTCAAACAACTCCACTTTTATTCATTAACACACTCTTTTTACAACATTCATTGGCTTATACTGTCGCCATGATTCACACTTACAACATCCTTAATACATACTGGTTTGTCACATAATTATACAAGGCTTAAAACTGTCTGAAGGTCAGATTCAAACGTCCGGGTTTCATGTGTGTGGCATTGATCACTGCCGACGGTGCGGTATTCAGTTTGATCTCCTGATGCCATGGTATAGCATCCTTGATTGCCCACCCATGATTAATACATCTCCGATTTTAGCAGTAGCTTCTTTGCGAGATCAGCACGCTTCTGCTCGCCATACACAACACTGCGGTATCACCAATGGACCAAGACACCACGGGTACTCCCTTACTTAGAGACTCGGGTGACTCGTCCTTGTCTTGGTGTATACCTAACCGTCCACCTTTCTGGTAGAAGTTTACAATGCATAAATCTGCTTTTACACTTGGAATTGATCCGCTTCAACTTGTTGAGCAATTCCCACGGCGTGGTTAACGACCGCATGGAACTCCTCTGGTATACTTGATACTGTTGCTTGCTCCATCTTCAGCTCGTACTTCTTGATATGACTTGGTGTAAGGGTTCCAGTCCTTCTTACCCATGCACATCATCTTCAATTGCATCCTTGCTCCGTTCGGGTATTCGGGTGTGTAAAACCCTCCTGGTTTTGCTCCAAGTTCGTCGCATCGTCTGATGATATGGATCTGTGCCTCCGGTGTCAGGTATCCATTTAGAAGTATCATACCTGGCTGGATGACCTGACATTGCTCCAATGGAAAGTCGGTGATGTTGATGGTGGTTTCTCAGGGTTCGGTGTGGGTGGGATTGGATAACATATATTGAAAGTTCCTTTAAGTTTAGAGTACTCTAATTAGGTAAATCTCACACTATACTTTATTTATTCACTCACATGGTTGTTTATTTAAACTCACTCACACACATGCATGAAATGCGGTATGCAGACACTTATTTCAGTTAACAATTTAGGCGGTACCTGGTCTAGAAGAGGGCCCTGGCGCCTCAGACCGGTCCACCACATTCAGGGTGGCCTTGTTGGACCCCGACCCCTTCCCCTTCTGGGACTCCGTGTACCTCTGATCTGGGGGTGGCTGGTTCGCCGTCTTCTGGCCATCGGTGGTCGCAGTGGCCTTACCCTTCCATTGCCCCTTGGGCCTGAAGTTCCTACTGTTCGGGTTCTGCCAGCATTCATGGTCGCGGTGACCCATCTTCTTACAGTACCGGCACTGAACATCATTACCCTTGCAGTCCTTGCCGGGGTGGTCGCCGTTGCACCACTTGCAGTAATAGTGGCGCTCCGGTCCAGAGCCCGTGCTAGCTGCTATCACAATACACCATTAATACTTGTTTCACAACTTATTAATATACTCTAACTTATCACACAGGTTTAGACAATTACCCTTAGGTGGGTAAGAACGTAGGGGCTTGGCCGCATACGCATAGGTGAGCTGCAGAGGCTCATCAGCAGTGGTGGTCTGGGTCTGGCCCTTGCCACCTGTTGCTGTCCTTTCTGGGACTGGGGGTATGATTTCTTCTTCTTCCCTCCCCACTGCCCTTGCGTGCCTTGGCCCTCGTTCTGAGCCTTGCGCTTGAGCGCACTCTCCTCGTCCCTCAGACGGACGGTGATCTCCACAATAGCAGCGGCATGATAGCACTCCTATATTTAGGGTGTCAGTTATGCCCCGCCAAATAAATTCACATCACATTAACACATTGTACACACTTATTCACATTACACTGTAATTCCTTTACCTGCAAGGTGGTATATCCAGTAGGCCCCATGCCGTAGCGTAGGCGATAGTTCAGTCCGTTGTAGAAACGGTTCACAAGGATCCGGTCTGAGTAACCCAGATCCGGTAGCAGGTGGATAAGTCCGATGAAGGCTGAGTAGTACTCATCTACCGTCATCTTATCCCCTTGTCTCAGGTTGTCCAACTCCAGGCGCTTGGCCTCTTGCACATGTATAGGGTAGTATTTGGCTCGCAGCAGAGCCGTGTACTCCCTCCACTGAAACGTCGGATCAGCAACTCTACCCCCTCGCGCACAAGCTTCCACCAGTTTTGTGCCGAGCCTTTCAGGTAGTAAGCAGCAAGTCGTACCTTGACCTGCTCAGGTGGTGCTAGGGTTTCGAAGGCGGTCTCCATCTCGGAGATGTATGCCTCGAGCTTACGGGGATCGGTCTCCCCACTGAATGAGGCGGCCTCAGATCAGCCAACGCCTTGACCCAATTGGTCTCTCGTGGCGGTGGTGGTGGTGGCTGAACTCCAGGCTGTTGCCTTGCTGTATAGCAGCAACTAGTCGGGTACCAGCTGAGCTACGGCGGCTGCAACTGCCTCAGCCATGGTCTGTGCCGTAGTATCATCACCCTGGTCACCCATACCTCCAGTACCGCGCCCGCGGCCTCTACCTCGTGGTCTACCTGCCATCTGAATTCATATGAACATCTCATTAGCATTATGCTTGCACACTTATCGGTCCAACGATTGTAACGCTTCCCGACAATAAGGTATCTCCACACTTAGTTAGTGGTCAACCTTTCCAAATCTGTTCACTTAGGTATCTTAGTTTAGGTTTCCTAACTCGGTATAAATCCCTAAGCTCGGATTCTAGTCATCAGAGCGATACTTCGCTCTGATACCACTTTTAGAACTAACACCATAATATATACATCAACATAATACCGATTTTTACAAAATCCTTCACTGTATACCATCACTGTAACCACCATAACAAGTATATAATACGCCACGGGAGCACAGGCGCATCCCGGGCAACATCCAAAAGTACTCCCAAAGTAAACTACTCTCTAGGATCTAGAGCCACTCTGCCTCTTCGATCCTCATCCTGCAATAAAAATATGGAGCCCCCGAGGGGGTCAGCACCTTTGCTGGTATGGCTAACGCGCAGCCCATCGGCTACCGGGATACGCGCAACCATTGTCATGATGACATGATATTTATTTTTAAAACACACAACATATACATATATAACATAACACAGGTATTGTACACATCATAACACACATCACAAACATACAATTCCTTTTGGAAGAGAACCAACACAGTTAGTCCCCATTGAGAGCTTAGAGAATGTTGCCATGCTCATACTTGCTCGTTACATAACTCGTTACCGTCCGGTTAGATTGAACGGTTAACTTAACACAAGGTGCCTCGGATATAGTGATCCAAGCACACCGAAACAAACACATAGTATGCCCCTGTGGCCCGACGTGAGTCAGTAAAATAGCCTTGGTTAAGCTAAAGGGAAGGTTAGAAACCAAATTGGAAACTTAACCATAACATACAGAGAGAATCGAACCGGTTATGACATCGACTCCCATACTCACACGCGTGGCCGGAACAGACCGGACTCCTCACTTCCCCCGTTAGCCCTTGTTAGTAGTTCATCATTGAACACAACACACAATTCACAATCATAGGTCAAGTCTTGTTAGACCCACACAAGGGAAGAGAGAGTCACACTTAACAACATAATAATATTAACAACTGTAAACTCTTTACATGGTTAATCTTACAAAGTCATAAACACACAGAAAAACAAACAACACACAAGCCGGTGTAAACCGGTAGGCAACAGACTGCAAGAAAACCATACCTTGGTCCTTGCCTCGACTGATTTCCACCTTGAGAGAATCCTAAACACATTAGTAATGTCGGTTAATTATTTATTTAACTTCAAACTTACTAAGTATTTAACATGTTTGTATGACATGTTTAATGCCTATCTTACCCTAGGTACCTTCATTATACACCCTAGGGTAACTACATAAGTCACATTCTTTTCTGTTTTTTTTTTTTTTACAAGTTTTAGGTCCGACCGGACTTGCCGACCGACTTGTCCATGTCGGTCGATTCCAGAGAGTTTTCTCCCCTTCGGAAATTCAGCCCGACCGGACTTGCCAAGTCCGGTCCTATGTCCGGTCGATTCCAGTAACTCAATCCGTACAAAATTTTCTACTCCGACGGACTTGTATGTCCGGTCCTATGTCCGGTCTATTCCAGAGTGTTTATTCTTTGTAAATTTAGCCCGACCGGACTTGTCATGTCCGGTCCCATGCCCGGTCCATTCCAGACCTAATTCTCGCAGGGTAAACAGTCCCGACCGAGCTTGCAAGTCCGGTCGCAAGTCCGGTCGGCCCCAATCTATGTTTCCTTTTTACATTCAACTCCAAACTTCACCCCATATAACCTAGTACTCCCTAACCTCATTTGGGCACTTTAAACACAACTTAAGACACCCTTAAACACTCATAAACTCATTATCTAATTCCTTAAGCCTTTACCCATTTTCTTCTCACAAAATTCCTAACACTTACAATGTTTTCTCAAGTTTTTCAAGTGGTGTTTCATACCTATGTAACTATCATCCCAAATGCTTTCTCCTTTATTTTAACATCATCTCCCAGCATCATCACTCTCACAACTAACTCCTTATATCCATCTTGACAATTCTTTTCCATTCACACTTTCTCCTTATTTTACCAAAGTTTGCCTAAGTCTTCCTAAGTCCAAAATGACTTTGGTACATACTAAAACCTCAAGATCATGCCTAAGTCCTTATTACCCTCTAGAACACTTCCTAGTTCATCAAATTCCTTTACAAACATCTTGAACTCCTTATGCATTTCTAATTTCGACATAGTTCTCCTAGCTTTTGTTACACCTTAGCACATTATTTTCATCATAAACACTAGAACCACCAAGAACACCTTCTTACACAACTTCACCAAATTCACACTACATCACAATATAGTGCATAACTTAAATTGCATGGCACTTAGGCCCTTAAATGCATGGCTCTTAGGCCCTTAAAGTGCTTAAATCATAAACACTGAATTTCCACAATATATATGCCTTTAACCTGCTGCGAGTACATACAAACAAAGACATATGTTATTTTACTAGTCTCCTTGAGAACATTTACTAGGTCATTACCATGTGCTCTTTAGGTAGTTTTAATAAGCAATTATAGCTCATTTCTCCTAAGGCATTAAACAGCATTAAGTTAGTAGATTTACCTCTTTTTTTCCAACACACTTCTTCTGTTTCCTTACAAAACCGTATGGTATTTTGATTCCTTGTCAAGTTCTAAACAATATACAACATTATAATGAGTATTCAAGCTATAGGCTTCATCTATTGTAAACCCTAATTTGACATTGTTTCAAAACATTAATGTAGTTGTTTTACCTTGATCTTTGAAGAGAGTTTGAATATATAACAAGAGAGGACTCCACCTAGTCCATGAAGAGTTGAAATGAAGCTAGAACAAAGTCACACAATGAGCTATATCAATGTGTATTTCGGACATGACAAAAACAGGGAGGAAACTTGATTTTTGTTTGAGATTCCTTACCTAGAAGCAAAGGAGATCAACAATATGTCAAAATATAAGCTCAAGCTCCTTCAATGGTGGAACACCTTGGCACCGAAATGGA